>VZTU01017000.1:287277-313908 GCA_013400835.1 Zapornia atra | reverse complement strand
TTCTTGCACTGTGCTTATCTAAATATGCACACGTCTTTCTGAGTTCAAGAACAAAGCTGAAGCTGAGTTGAACTGGAATGATTCCTGGCACTGCATGCTAATATGTTTCTATTTCACAAATGCAAAGCAAAATAGAATTATGACAAATGTTGGAGCATTGTTGTGATGTTGCTGTGTAAATTAAAATAGATTAAGTAAAAAAATATATATAAATGTGGAGACTTCAGTTTTTAAATGTCACTGCACCTGTTAGGCAATGGTTGTGAGGAAAATGTGAAGGCAGAAGATCTACAAGTGCAATGTTTCTGACAGGCTTGTGGTACAGTGGAAATTTCTGTTGTCACTTAGCAGCTATTCCACGTAGTTCTCATTCCAGATCTGTGTATACAGGACCTATAGAGCATGCTAAAATCTGCAGACTTCAGTATATCAAAATAACAAGTTTTTCCTAGCAACATTTACAGTATGAACACTGAATGTTCCCTTGGCTATTGTCTATTTCAATCCTCCCAAAGTTATTCTTTATGTTCAGTTCACTTTGCAGATGTTCATTTTTGTCTCTCAAAATGACTAAAATCATAGAAGAAAAATCCTTTCATACTTGTTTAAATATGACACAGCAGATTTGATTCCCTGTTGAAAATGCAACACAGTTTCCTCCTTGCAAAATCATTTCCCAGAAATAAACTTGTGGTAAGTGTAACCTACAGTCTCAAAGTTGGTGTACTGCACCTCTCAGGCCATAGGACATCTTGACCCCATGAGATCTATTTCATGTGTGAAATAAATCTGCTTAGCCAAATGTATCAATTTGTGTTGGCAAGAAGATGGATTTTTTCCTAAGAGTGAAGTTATATGGAATGATTAAATTTGCATTCTTTCCTGTATTTTTATCATGTGTGGTACTGATCATTGACAGTCCTTCAGAAAACATTGGCTTCAAAACATAGTCCGTCAGAAAACTAGTCTCTGCTAGTTTGCTGTATTCCACCAGACANTGGGGAAACTGAGGCACGGAGCTGCAGTGTAACCTGCTGGCAGCAGAACAGGGATGGAGACCCTTCAGCCCAGCACCAGGCAGGGTCTAAGGAGAATGGAGAGGGGATAAACAAGGATGCATTGAACATCCATGGGAAGCCTTCCTAGAGAAATCCTGGGTGTAGAGGCCAGAGGGCACAGGATGTATCTGGATGCCTCCAGGGTGGCTTTGATGCTCTTTGCTTCTCTGATTAACCCTTTGCTAAAGGGGTTGAATGGAGGCTGGAGGGTTAAAGAAGCCACGTGTTCTTCTCCAAGGGGGAAAGTCTGTGAAAAGCCTAGTGCAAGATGGGGAAAGGGCTGCTGGTGGTAGGGAGCTGGGTTTGGCCCTGCAGAATACTCCATGTGCAGCTCCTGGGGGATATCGCACCCTCCCTGGGAGCTGGGCCAAAGATGGGCTGGTTATTTCCATGCTGGCTGTTGCCATGTGCCGCCAGCGTGGTGGAAGGGCTGTGACATGCAGGGGTCCCCCAACACAGCAGCAAATGGGTTCCCAGCATCACCCTAGAGGTGACATTTGGGTGGTTGTCTGTTGGGGTAGGATGTGGGTTAGAGCTATGATGCTGCTCAGGGCCTAGGCTTCACTTCGTTTGAAGAAAAGCAGATTCAAATCTCTCTGGACTCACCTGGAAAGGCTGCACTGGAGTCAGCCCTGCTGCTTGTGCCCTTGAGCAGCTCCATCCTCCATGTACCACTGTTTCCAGACCCCGTGGGGCTGGGGGTCCTGCCCTGTCCCCACTCTGTGTGAGACCTGGCCCCTGACTGCCTGGAAAAGTAGCACTGGGAAAAACTGTATGCTGTATTTTTAGCTTGTTTTCATGTGACCTAACAGTTGGGGAGCTGAAGGAGAAGCCAGAACCATGTGTGCAGCCAGCTTTCCTCCAGCTGCCACCCACTGCTTTGGTGTAGATGATAATGGAGCCTGTTAGTGACCGTCTCCATCCTGTAACCCTCTCCAGGATGTGCCACTCTGTGCCACCTTTCCCTTCTCCCACCTTTGGTGTGCCTAAACAGAAAGGAAAAGTGCATTTTAAATTAAAACCAAAAGTCCCAGCAGTGGGGCAGAGAGGATTCCCAAGGGAGTGTGATGGTGTGATAGCACAGATGGGTGGCTTGAGGTGCTTCTCCTTGATCTTGGTGCTTTTTTTTCCATCGACAATTAAATGGCCTTGGCATCCTAGGGCTCTGGAGAAAGATGCAGTTTGATGCCAAGCCTGTGCATCCCCTTCCCTGCAGCCCTCCCCATGGCTCTGTGCTGGGCTCAGTTGTTCTGGGGAGGGTACAGGGCACTGGTGCCTTAGCTGGCTGCCCCACACTGTCCCAGGGGGACTGAGAAGTGGGTAGGAGCAGATGTGAACATGATGAAGTCCCCATCCTCCTGGGTTGTGTAAGGCTGCCCCTTAACTAGCTGTCCCTGAGCTCTCCCCAGGCGGTTCCCAGTAGGAGCTGTTAATGTGGAAATGCTCAAACAGACGCTGGGAATCTGAGTGCTGCTGAGGACCCTGCGTGCTCAGGGATTTGCCAGGATAAATTAGGAGTATGAGTGCTCAGCTGAGCTGCAGTGATGCCAGGCTCTACCTCCTGACCCTGCCAGGACATGAAGCCATGTGGGGCAGAGCCTGTGTGCCTCCAGCTGCTGACCTTCCTTCTGTTCCTGGAGCTGCTCTGGTCTCATCCCCCATCATGTGCTCTCCGTGGAAATGCTGTGCAGTGTCCTGGGCTGGGAACCAGGAGTCCTGGCTCTCCAGTCTGTGACCCAGTGTGCAAATGCTCCCTTGGGCTGCCTGCCCTTGTACTGGGCTACAGCCCTCCTCCTGCCTGCTTCTAACCCAGGCAGGCAAGAGCAGCTTGGGCATCCGTTGTGTCCATCCTGGTACAGCTGGGATGGCCTCTGGGGAGCTCTGTGACTTGTGTGGCTGGAAAGACCTCTCTTGTCCCCCAAACCTCTTGCCTCCGGGGTGTGGCTGGGTGCTCCTGGCACAACGATGTGGGTTCTAGTTTTGGCTGTATCCTACTTGCCTGTGTTCTCCCAGCCAAAATATATCCCAGGAAAAGGGAGCTGAAAGCCATTGGATCGCTTGGTGGCTGCTGCCGAGCAGCCTGGGGAGCAAGCAAAGGTCAGTGGGACACAGGGTCAAGGATGCTGTGTGTTCCCACATTCCCAGCCTGCTGAGAGTATTCCTGTCCTCCTGGGGCTCTCCCTGTGCCCAGTTCAGAGAAACTGAGTGTTACTGGGAACTGTTTCCTGGTTTGAGCCTCAGATGGGCTCTGGATGCATCCGTCCTGCCAGATGTCTCACAGGCTGTCCCAGGCTCTGCAGTGGGTAGGGCAGAGTAGCACAGAGCCAGGTCAGCATCAGAGCAGCAGCCTGGTGCTCCCTTAGCAAGTGCTGTGCCCCTTGTTTCAGTCTGGGACAGATGCTGGAGATGTTCTTGGCAGCATCAGAACAAAGCCTGAGCTTGAGGAGTGCATGCAGGAAAGCAGCAGCATGGTGCAGGGATGCTGGCTGGGCAGGGAGGGTCCAGCACAACAGGGAGCTCCATGGGACCTAGGGGGTTAACAGCAAGGTGCAGGCACAGCTGGAGCAGATTTGGGAGAGGCAGGGCCTGATGAGGCTGAAGAAGTATCAGGTGGGAGAGCTGAGGGGTGGGCACTGGGGATTTTGCAGTTGTGGAGAGCAGGTAGTGTAGTGCTGCTTGCAGGGTACTGCAGCAGTGGTTTTGGGAAGAGGGACTGGAGCTCTTGTCAGGTATGAAACTGTGGGCATCCTGCCCTGGCACTGGGCAGGGGGGAGCTGGGTGCCTGAAGCTGGTCTCCAGAGGGGTGAGGCTGCCTGCTTGCTGATGGGCTGTGGTGATGCATGTTGGTGCTGGTCTTTGTTTCCTCCCTGTGCTTTGTGGGTTGATCCTCTGGCCCTCAGGATTGCAAACCCTTGGCTCTTTGGTTGTAGCTGAGTTCTTGTCTTGGGGCCAAGAGTCACCACTTTGGGAAACCCTGCCTGGAAACCCTCCTCCCTGTGCTTTGCCCTGCTTATGTCCTTCTCTGGGTCTTCATGGCTGTAGTCCCAGATGCCCCCAGCCCGATCTGTGCCTGGTGTTTGTGCTGTAGGTAAGCCCTCCCCTCTAGAAGGGGTTGTGGTGAGATCCTCAGGCTTTGCCCCAGGCTTGTCCCTAGCCCCAAGCAGGCTGCCAGGCACCTGGTGTGCCCTGGGTTGTCCTGACCCTGGGAGAAGGATCCCTGCCTTCCAAAAGATGTGGGTAACGTAGATTTATTTATTCAGAGACTTAATTAGCATGTTTAAATATTAAATAGTAAACAAACTGCATCTAGTGGGATCAACATTTACAAACAGGGATTTTTATTTTTTTCCCCTCTCTCTGGGACATGCACTTGTTTAAGTGTTTGGGGAGGAGCAGCTGCCTCTGGGCTCTGCTGAAGGGTGAGGGATGAACCCACAGCCTGCTGGTGAAGGAGGGGGAGAAGATGGGAGTGCTGGGGTGTGAACAGGCAAGGAGGGCTGGGGAAAAAGGAGGCAGAGCAGAAGCAATGCATGCTCAGACCATAGGTGTTTGGGAATCACAGAGCTAAGTGCTGGATTTAGGTAATTCTCTGCAGGATGTGCCATTCCCCTCCTACCCAGGCAAGTGGAATGGGACAGGCAGGAGATGGAGGAGGTTCCAGCCATGGCACAGCTAATCGCAATCAAAAGGTGGTGGTCCCTGCAAGGGGAGGTGGTTTGCAACTGATCAGCATCCTATTATCTCTGCAAATGGAGGCCTGCCTGGTAGCAGATTACACTGGGGGTTATTTATTGGCAAAGCACTGTACAGTTTTAATTTTTCCTTTTTGCTTATTCAGGCTTTAGCTCCAGAGGAAAATAGCCTGGGGTGGCTTTGAAATGGAATCTCTCTGCACCATTAACTTATTCAGTGAGTTTAATGGGCCTTTTTTTTTTTTTTTTCTCTCTGAGCCTTGAAGCCACCATTAAAAGGCAGAGATTTATAAAAGCAAAGATACTCCTGAGCTTTAGTCAAACTTTGGGGTAGAGGGGTGGGGGCAATGGTGTTGCTACTGCCTGGGGTTTGGGCAAAGATACTCAGGGTTTTGCTCAGGCGTGTCATGACCGTGCTGCTGTCGTGCCTCTCTGGAAGGTTTTTTTCACATTGAAGAGAATCAGGTTGCTTGGGATGCTGCCCCAGTGCTGCTCGTGCTTTTGTACTGGGCAGATGTCACAGAGGAGCTGTGGGATCAGCGGGGCTGAGCTGTGAGCAAGCCCTTGCTGTGATGGAATGTTACTTGGGCTGTCGTGTATTGGGATGTTGCTGGCTGTGACTAGCAACCCCTCTGCGCTGCAAAGCTGCTGCCTCCAGGCTGAGAGAGGGGAATCTTCTTCTCTTGCTTTGTGCAGGCTGCTTACAACTTTATTTTCACCTGGTTTATGCCACACTGGGGCTGGGTAGTGGTCAGTGCTTAGATCTTTTCCCCTCCTTCCCTCTGCTAGTGCTACCCAGTCCTATTGTACCCCTGTGCTGAGCAGCCCAACGCTGTGTGTCCCCCACAGGGATTGCACTTGTTAAGCAGGTGGTCTCCTGGTACCTGGTGCAAAATAGGGTGTCTGGGGAAGGGGATGAAAGGCCTGAATGAATTCCCTCTTTCTAGGGCTCTTCTAGGAGCAATCTCTCTACCCTCTGTGTTGTGAACCAGACCTGGTGTCTTCTGGGGGAATAAATGACACAGCTTGGCCTGTCATCATCTCTGGGCACCCTCCTGCTGCAGGGCTGAATCTTTGGTCCTCATGCCATGATGTGTTGCAAGTGTTGCTTCTGTGCAGGCAGCCTGTGGCTTGTACCCCTGATGGGAAGCAGTGGCAGTGGGGTTTCCTGGCTTGCCCCTGAACATTGAGTCAGGCTGGTCCTGGCACCTCCTGTGATGGCAGAGACTGGTGTGGTGCCTGTCATGCTCCTCTGAATGCCTCTCACAGAGAGGTGTGTGCAGCTGGGGGGGATGTTGCAACGTGTGGGGTCTGGGGCAAACAGAGTCTTGGTGCTGGGACAACTGTTCCTCTACGATCCTTGAGGTTAAGCCCTGCTGTTGTGAGCAGGCCAGGTGTAACCTGTGTGTCTTCATGCCCAGTTCTGGGGTGCTGCCAGTACAAGCCTGGGCTGGGAGGTGTGGGGCAGCTGGGGGCCCAAATGTGCTGCCAGCCCTGCTGCAGTTCAGGTGTGGGAGGAAGGTATGGTGGGAGAGGGAAAGGACCTGCTTGCCCAAACTGAAGTGCTCAGGGATGCCTATATGGGGCTGACCCCAGCCCCTGGCTCCAGCTGTGTGCTGGAAAACAGGAATGGAGAGTGGGTGACGTGACCTATGTGCATCTGTGCTGGTAGTCCCAGGGCTGGCTTGCTTGCCCTGCTGCAGGATAGAGGCATGGCTGACTGTGACCCCTGCCTGCTGGTCACCAGTCTGGCAGCCCCATCCCAGTGGTGATGAGGAGCCTTGGCAGCTGGAGGACTGCCTCATTGCCAGAAGATGGGCTGGATCAGACCCTGGCAGTGAGGGGCTGTGGGGCTTGCCAGGAGGAAGGGCCTCCAGCCTGAGGAAGAAATGTCTGAGGATTTGGCTATTTGTAGCCCCTGGAGGGACTGACCACTGAGCCTGGCCTTGGAGTGCTGCCTGGGGGTGGTGGCAATGCAGGGCTGCACTGAAATGACCCTGAGGGTGCTGTGGCCAAGCAGAGTTCAGCTGTGGTGATGGTGAGTGTCCCCAGTGCTGGCCAGTCCGTGACCTCCAGGGCAAGGGGGAGGCTCGTTGCCAATCCATCTGTGCCTGTGCCCCTCCCCAAGTCACTGCACTCTGGGGAAGGGGACACTCATTTCCCAATAAGCACCCATAAAAAGTACTTCTGCCCCTGTAAATCCTTGCCTCCTTGGTGCTACCTGCTGTGTAAATTGCTGCTGACCCTGTAAATCACCCTCTGCTGTGCTCCACCTCCCCTGAAACTGGCCCTTCCCTGTAAATCCTCTGTCCCCATCAGTTTTCAGCTGCCATTCCCCTTGCTCTGCCTGTGCCATAAATTCTGAGCCCTGGTGAGGCTGGGGGGATGTAGGGAGGAAGGGTGCAGTGATGGCTGATGGAGGGCAGCCGCCCTGGGGCGGGTTAGTCCTTCCCAATAGCTCCCCTGGGAGACTCACTTGCTGGTGGGAGCTGGTGGAGGATGTTTTTCCCGGCTGCCCACAGAGAAGGTCATCCTTGTGCTGGAAGTGGGACAGGACTGGGCTGTCACCTTCAGCCCCTGGGCTGCAGCCAGCTGGGTGCAAAATGGAGCGTGTTGCTGGAGCCTGAGTCTGACTGCAGGCATCCCAGCCCTCCTGGAGCAGGCTGCTCCCTCAGGACACGCTTCTGAGATGTAAAAATAGTGAGAGCAAAGAGAAAAATCTCTGTTATCCCTTGAATGCTTGGGGTCATCCCTTAGCCTAGCTTCACCATGCCCTTATCTGAGCTCCTTTCAGTGAGCACTCGAGGAGCTGTGGGCAGCAGAAGTCTTTTGTGGTAATGGAGGACAATCACCTGAGCTTTTGCTGGTACCCTGTTTCTGAGCCCTGAGTTGCTGATATTACCATGCTGTGTGCACCCTGATGCTGGGACAGCATGTAGGAGCAGAGGCAAGGGGTCTGGCAGAGACCTGACCCAGGGGAGGTGTAATTAAGCCAAGCATGGGGGCATCAGCTGAGTGCTGTGAGAGCATGAAGGAGGGCTGTGCCAGGGTGTGAAAGAAGAGATATTTGTGATGTTAGGGGAAGGGCTGTGGCTAGAGCCGATGGCTTGGCCCATGCAGGTGGCTTATCCTTAGTCTGGGCTGGTACAGCTGCTGCTTTGCTATGGTGGGGTCTCCCAAGGCTGCATGTGCACCAGACACCCAGATGGCAGGCTTGGATGCTGCACGTTGTTTGGTGTGCATAATGCTGAGACTTGATGTGCCCAAGGACTTAGTGAGCAGAAACAGATTAAGCTCAGAGTTGCCTTTATTTGTCCTAATGAGCAGGAGGGAGCATTGCCCTGAAATCTGTAAGCAGCCCTGCCCTGCTCCCACAGAGGTCAGCGGAGCACGCGGCAGAAGGTACACAGTCAGAGCTAGGCTGGGGTCACCAGAGCATTTTGGGGTGGTTCTATCTGCCATGTTGCTCTGGACACATGGATTTTAGAGGCTGCTTTGTGGCTCCCTGTGGAGGAAACACTGCAGAATATCTGAACACCTTGTGATTTGGTGTTCTGGGGGCCCCAGATCCCGAGGGTGTGAGTGGGAAGCTGGGCTGCCACCTACCAGCTTAAGATAGGGGAGCGCAGCCCTTTCTGACGGATCTCTGCAAGCCCCAAGCCTGGAGGAGCTCCTCAGCAGCCTGCATTGTCCAGGGTCTGGTTTACTGAGCTGCTGGCCCTGACCCACCATGGACCACACATCCTCTCAAAAGGCAACAACCCATATCACTTGTGGCTCTGCTCTCCCTGATCACCTGGAAAACAGTTGCCAGAAGACCTGCAGGAAAGGCGAGGTGGTGTTCGATTTGGGCATTAATATTAATTGCAGGCATTGCTGTCAGTGCTCTGCAACAGACCTGGGCTTGACCCAGCTGGGTGTTTCCTTTAGACCTTCCTCCTACTGCCAAACATCCTTGCCTTATTTTTTTTCCCCCCTTTGTTTGGATTAGTTTTTCTTCTGTATCTTGTGTCTGAGGCCGGTTGTGTATTAACACCGGGCTTACGGTACTGCTGTGCTCTGGCTTACAGGAGGAAGATGTGTACAGCAGAGATGTGCACGGTGGCAGTGTGGGGATGCTAACAGCACTGGGGAAAGGCAGGGGGCAGTGGAGGAGAGCAGAGGCAGATTTTCCAAATCCATATAAATAGCAAAAAATAAATGTCTAGCAAACGCTCCCAGTCCTGCAGTATTAAGAAAGTGAAGCACTAGAGGATAAGGAAAGCACGAGCAATAACAGCAGGGATTTAGAAAGAATAAATCTTGCCAGACAAACCTGATTGCTTTTTCTTTTTTGATGGAATCACAAAATTAGTGGCTGAGCAGAACGTGGAAATCCTAATATATTTGGATTTAGCAAAGCATTTGATCTAGCGTCTCGCCAAATCTTACTCTTCAAATTAGTTCAGTTTGCCTTGGGTATGACGCTGCCAAATGGACTGAAAGCTGGCTTAGGGCCCCAAGCAAATAGCAATGGGCTGTGGGCTTTTTGGGGAGAGGGGGAGCTGTGGGAGCAGAGCTACGAACTGGCATTTCTTAGGGTTAAAAAAAACCCCTCACCAAAACCTGGAAGCCTCCAAATAATAAAAAACCTCCCAGAAATGTGGCCTCAGTTTGAGGCACCTTATTACAGGAATAGTGACAGAAACTGGGGAGCCTTCAGAGGCAAACAAGGAGGGGGGGAAAGCCTATGAACTGGCATTTCTTAGGGTTAAAAAAACCCCCTCACCAAAACCTGGAAGCCTCCAAATAATAAAAAACCTCCCAGAAATGTGGCCTCAGTTTGAGGCACCTTATTACAGGAATAGTGACAGAAACTGGGGAGCATTCAGAGGCAAACAAGGAGGGGGGGAAAGCCTATGAACTGGCATTTCCTAGGGTTAAAAAAACCCCTCACCAAACCCTGAAAACCTCCAAATAATAACAGACCCCCCAGAAATGTGGCCTCAGTTTGAGGCACCTTATTACAGGAATAGTGACAGAAACTGGGGAGCCGTCAGAGGCAAACATGGAGTGGGGGGGAAAGCCTACAAACAAGGAGGGGGAGAAAGCCTTCGGAGGGGTCAGATTACCCTTGGAGAGAGGTGGGGGCTGAGAGAGTCCCTGGGGCTGGAGGCATTTCAGGGAGGAGCAGGTGGTGGCCCGTGGGGTTGGGCTGAATATTTGGGTGGTTGTTGGGACCTGGCAGCGAGCACCTCAGCGCCTTCGCCCCCGCGCAGTGGAGAATCGCTAAGCTGCCCATTTCACGGCCCTTTCCAGATATTATCGGGTAAGCAGGGGGAAATATTCACCGTGACTGTCAGAAAGAACATCCCTGACTGGGGGAGCTGGGCACGTTTCCTCCTGGAAAATCTTCGAGTCTCAGAGCAGGTGTGAGGAGATAGCCCTGGGCAATTTGGGGTGATAGATGGAGGGGGGGTTTTCCTGGGTGGTGGGCTTGGGTAGAAAGTCAAGAAGTGGTTGTAGCTGCCATGAGGTGCTGCCTTCTGCAATGTCTGCGTCTTGCAGGCATTTATTTATCATCAAGGAAAGGGCTGGGAAACTGCTTGTGACAGCTGGCATGCAGATGTGTCCCTAAGGGAGGATGGCCACGTCCCCAGGGGAGGGTAGCTGAGTCCCTGCACCTTTAAAGGCTTGTAGAGAGGTGATTGGCACCCAGGTCACCTTGCGGAGGTAGGACGGGATAGCTTGATGCCCCTCACAGAACTTTATATGAGGGATTGATCCCTCTGTAGAGGTTAGAGCTGTAGAGGTCTTCCAGCAATATCCATGAAGTATGTGTCTGACTAATGTGCTGAGCTCTTGGCTCCTTTAGCACTTGTTTGGGGCCTGGAAGAGATGCAGAGTGTGTGGTGCCTCTTGGCATAAGTGTAATGTTCCCATGAGGTGAGAAGATGCGTGTGTCCATCTGCAACGGCTCTTTCAGGGTGGTTGGGTGCTACTGGTGCCATTGCCCCCTTGCCAGCCCAGTGGGATGGCTTGGGTGAGCCAGGCCTTCCTTTTGAAGCAATTCTGTGTGTTTTGATAGAAAAACTTTGAGAGAAACTTCCAGTAGAGGGAAGGTGGCTGGTCCGAGGGATGTCGCTTTGTGTGGGGAGCGGCTGCCTTGCACCCCTGAGCGAGTGTGGTGGGTCAGGGGTTAGCCAGACCAGACCAGAGATGGGGAGAGAGCCTTGAGGCAGAGCTGGAAATGACTCCTGGAAGATAGGGTGTCCTTGTGTCGGTGTCCTGGTCTCCCAGGAAGCACGAGGTTGGTTTCCTCCCTGCTCTGGTCCTTCAAGTGGGTTCCCTCTTTGCCACTGCTCCCTGCCCAAGGCTGAGCCTGCTGGGAGAGGGGGATGAGGGTGGTGGGACGGGGCAGAACCAGACAAGGTTTGGGAGGTATTTTTAGCTGTTCTAATTGTGGCAAATAAATGCCATTCTTACTTGTTGGGATTGAGCTACAGCTAAATCACAACTAGTTCTAATGATGATAATTACCGGATTTCAATATTTATAGAAACGGGCGCTTCCTTCGTATCGGCGGCTGCTGCTGTGCTCTCACCTTCACAGATCGAAACCTTGGCTCATTATCACTGCAGCTATTTATTTACTTGCACATTTTTAACCCACAGATGGCAAGGTATGAGAGATCTGAAATGATACGGGGCCCACCAAGGATGTTGTAGTCTTTGGGCAGAAGCTGCGGGCTGAATAGGGAAGCATCTCCTTGGGTAGAAGCTGCAGGATGAATAGGGAAGCATCTCCTAAAGACCTGTTGGTGGGGTTCTTGCTTCTTGGGTACCCTCAAGGGGATATTCTTGGGTCTGCGAAGCTTGCATGTGTCTGCCAGGGCTTAGCCCCCAAAGGGTGGAGGTGGCAGTGCATATCTTTGCATGCATTAGCACAGTGGATCGCTGCCTCTGATTGCTGCGTGTGCTGAAACACGTGCACGCTGTAACTGGGACAGAGCTTAAAGGTGAGATGACACAAACAGCTGGAGTCCTGTAACGCTGGGCTTGGAGGAGCTGTGGGAAGGGGTCTGGGAAGTTCCTGTCTGCAGCAGCATCCCTCTCCAGCATGGTACTGTGGAAGGGTGGGCACTTTTTGGAGTGTGTGGGTGCAGAACCGTGTGTGTGGATGGCATATATGCCTGTCTCTCTTGCCTGGGATGGGGTGCAGACTCCCCTGGACTGTGCTGGGCCAGTCCTGCCAGGTTGATTTCAGCTTGTGGATCTTCACAGGCTTCTAGACCCATGTGCCCGTTGGGTCTGAGGCTTCCTCCTTGTGCAAGGTGTAGAAAAGATTCACTTATTCAATTTGCTATCTCTCTAGTGCCACATAAGCTGTATTGATAAATTAATCTTATATTGTTGTGACTAAACAGCCCTGCAATTTTTTACACTGTGCAGTCTAATCTGTCTTGACAGCTGTATCATTAGTTTATATTTGTTGTAATCTTATTCACTGTGTTGGCTGTGGGGAGTTTTTATCTGAGGTGCCGTGCTGCTACGCAGGCACTGGGCACAGCTGGTGGCTTTTTGCTGGGCACCTTGGGGTGCTGTGGGGTGCAGGCAGGATGTACCCAGCCAGCTATCTGGGTGCCTTCTCCAGGAGTCAGCCCCAAAATGCTGCTCCTGGTAGTAGCAGCAACCACTGAGTAGCAGCAGCCTGTGGGCTGACCCGGCCTCGCCAAAGCATCCCTGCTGCTGAGGGTTTTATGGGGATCCCTGGATTAGGGTAAAGATGTTGACTAGGTGGATGTTTGGAGATTTGCATCTTAAGGCATCCCAAAAGGTCTGCTGTGCTCTGAGCTGTGTTCTTGGTCTATGCTTTAGTTTTCTGTGGTTTGGGATGGCCCCTGCTCTGTTGCTGGGTTTGCCTTTTGGTCATGGGGGATGAAGGGACCATGGGCTGCACAGCCTGCTGCCCAAGCTGTGGGGGTGTTGGTCAAAAATGGTGATGTGTGCTGGCTGGTGTAGTGTCTTGAGATGGAGGTGGCTGTGTCTGTGTCCTGAGTGGCTGGCAGCACCCCTGGTTCAAGCCTTCATCTGCTGTCCCTGATCTGAGCTGGGTCGAAGTATGGGAATGGTTGGACTTTATGATCTTAAAGGTCTTTTCCAACCTTGTGATTCTGTAATTCAGGCATCTCTGTTGCTTTTGCAGAGACCCTCTGCTTTGCAGGCAGCTTTTCACACAGTTTCTTCCAGAAACAGCTCCCCAAAACTGTGGAGCAAAGTGTTGTGGGCTGTGCAGTGAGATTTCCTCCAGCGGGGAGCAAAGGAGACTCTGTGTTCCCTGGGTATGGGATGAAATGATGGGAGTGCAAAGCATTTTGGGTCATGCTTTGTGCTTTAGGACTTGAACTTCTTAAATCTGTATGGGAAAGAACAGTCATGGGAGCACAGGCTCCTGTTTGTAGCATCTCTGACCATGCCTGGATGGGTCAGTAACAGCTCAAGCCTGTCCTCTTTCAAGTGCATCCTGAATGCTTTCCCAAAAGGAGTTGGGGCTGTTCAGCCTGGAGAAAGCTCCAGGGAGACCTTACCTTTGCTTGTAAGGACTAGCAGGGTCCAGCAGTACTCTGTGCTGAGATCCACCCTGGCACCAGTAAAATGTCAGCCCAACAGATGTGTCACAGTGTCTCATAGTGGCATGGTGGTGCTGCTCACATGCTTCCCCTTCTGCTGGCAGGACTGAGGGCCGAAGGTGGGATGTGCTGTGTGACAACTCCAGAGGCTTTGTGTAGGGCTGGTGGGGGAAGGTGGCAAAACTTGGTGAGATCTGCGTGGTGACATCAACATTGAATGTAGGAAAAACCCTGCCCTGGGAGACAAATGGTTGGAGAAACATCTGTAGCCTGCTCATTGTCAAGTGTGCAATGATGCTGTGAAAGCAGTTTCAAGTATGGTGATCCATGATGAGTGCTGACAGGGGTTTGGTGATGTGACTGTCCAGCACACAGCTCAGGAGCTAATTGCTGTGGCACCAGAATGCATCAGGCTTAAACTGCCAAGTGATCTCACGCTGGGGATGGCCAGGGACTGCCCTTGGTAGTGTCAGAGACCTGTATTTGCATCCTGCAGCTGGGAGAGCCTCCTGCTGTCATTGCTGGGAGAGCTGCTGTTTGTCATGGGCTGCAGCTGGTCGCAGAGTTATGGACACCAGCAGCTTGAATACAGCTGCTGAGGATGGCTGGAGGCAGGAGGTGGCATGCGTGCCCTGGTTGGGCTCTGTGCTGTTCTGGGGGGTGTCAGGTCCTCTCTCCCAGATGGGTTGGGTGATGGAGGCAGGAACCCTTAGCACTTACTCTAAATCTAGGGTTAGTGACAGATGTGCTACCCCTGCCAGCTCGCCAGGATCACCTCCATGTGTGCTGAAAGCTGCTAGCCTGCTGTCTGCTCCCATGGAGAAGATGTGTTTCCCACTCAGCTGGTCTTGGTGCCTGCAGACCTTGCTCTGAGCTCTAGTGGTAAAGGAAGATCCTTTGCCTACAAAAGTCCTGCCAGCATCTCCAGCAAGGAATCAGCTCACAGCAGAACCTCTGACTGGGCTGTGGCCGTGGCTCTTGGCTGGGAGCGGCTCGGTGGGTGAAGTGGGTCTGCTGGGGCACATAGTGTTGCCCAACACACTGGTCTTTGCCACATGGGAAAGAGTCCACTCCCCAACCTTCTTGACAGCACCTGATGACTGCAGTTTGCACCATACATTCTTACTAGCTTTGTCAGAGGTGGGAATGCAGAGAGGGGAGCAGAAACCTCCCTGGGGGTGTGCATTGAGCTGGTGGCAGGGTCAGTGACCAAGCTCAGCTTTGCTCCTGCTACTCCAGCTCATGGCAAGGGTATCACTGGGGGAGACCCTGGCTTTTTGCTGTCTGCAGCCCTCCTGTCCCTTAGCCAGCATGAGGGTGTCTCTCTTTTTTCTTTTTCCTGGTTTATCCCTGTGGGAATTGCAGGTCCTTGCCCTCAACTCCCGGATGAGCCTTGCTCACCTGTCAGTGCCAAGTGCTGCTTTACACACAGGGAATACCCTGTGCAGCTAGGGATAACCTCCAGTGCTAGCCGTTCCTAGGCACTGGTGTCAACTGGGAGCCACAGTTTTGGCTGGTATTGCTATGCTCCACCCATACTGATGAGATTATTTCCATAGCAACTACAGGCTCTTTCAAAGGGGATGTAGGGGAAAGATATATGAAAAACCAAAAAACAACCCAGCTGAAAAATGTCATGGACAGAAGGTGTTGGTCTGTGGGGGGACTCCAGGGGATCATGTATTGCCTCTCAACCCAGGAGAGGTTCCCTGTCTAGGTATATCTGTGTGTGGCCTCATGGCCAGATAGCCTACAGGACAACCTGATGCTCTCCTCACCTAAAATAGGGGCAACGGAGCTGGTGCTTGCATTGTGCTGCTGAAAGGGCTGGGATGCTGTTGTGGGGCAGCTGGGCTGGGGACAGGGCAGGAGCCTGCAGGGCTGTGCTGCAGCCCTCAGGGGAGCTGTGGGGGATGCTGCAGCTGCCCATGCACAAGGTGATTTCCCAAGCTGGTGGCGTTGCTGTGCTCGTTGCTGGACAGGTGATTCCAAGTGGTGCCAGGGGCTGTGTCAGCTCAGGTGGGAGTTGGTGATGCCTTTCTCCTGCCCTTGCTTCCCTGCAAGGTCCAGATCCCTGGGGAGGGAGCTGCAGCTTCTGCCCTTGAGCATCCCAGCACTGCTTTGGCTCGGAGCTCTGTCCTTCCCTCTAGACTCATCCCACTTCCTTCTCCTCTGCCTCCTGCCCTTGCTGGGAGCCAGGAAAACAGCTAGAAGGGCTGTAAATGATACTTCTGGGGCAGAAAGCTTTGGGAATGCGATGATGGGCACAGGCCTGGTGCAGGGAACTTGTGTGTGCTGTCCCAGAGGCTGAATCTGAGGCTTGGCATTGCAGTATAAGATGTTGGAGAGTGGCTTGACTCTGTGCTGTTGGGGGGTATCTCTAGTTTGATGGTGGTTTTCCAGTGGGGCTTTGGGCAGGTCTGCTGGATGCCTCGTGAGCCCAAAGGTGGCTTGGGGGCTGGTGGGCACCTTGCAAGCTCAGTACAAGGCTGGTGTGGGGTGGCTGAGGGTGGGGGCATATTGGTGGGTAGATGCCAACTGTGTAGGTTGGTGACACGTGGTCCCAGCATTCCTGCTGCAGAGAAGGAGGGAGCGTGAAGGCAGATTTTCTACGTCCCATTGCCATATCCACAGAGGGAGAAGGAGCTGGCGTGCAGGAACTGTCCCCTGCCAGCTGCTGTCCCCAGTAAGCCCCAGCCTGGCATGCCTCTCCAGGTCCTGAGCCCCAGCTGCTGCAGGCTGCAAATGAGCCAGCCTGCTTCTCGGAGGGCTGCCCAGGGCTGGCTGCAGACAATGTCTGTATTCTTTGTACAGAGTGAACTTCCCTTCTCTGATAACCCTCTCGGCTTGTGTAACTTGCTCTGAGGTTGGGCTGGTGCTGGGCTCATCCTGGCTCTCCAGCTGCTCAGGAGAAAAAACAAAGTTTGAGTGATTCTTTGGGGGGAGAAAAACCCCAAAACAACCCAACAAAACACCACGAACAATCTCCTTGGAAGGACTTTATCAGATGATCTGCTTTCTAGCTTTGAAATTGCTCTGAAACTAAGCAACACCAAGAAGACATGTCCTGTTAAGTGCATCTTCAGCCCAAGTTGTGATAGTGCAGGTACCCTTGGGAGATGCCTGTGGCTTCCTTGCTTGCTGCCTCTCCACAACTG
The DNA here is from genome assembly GCA_013400835.1 of Zapornia atra. NCBI lineage: Eukaryota > Metazoa > Chordata > Aves > Gruiformes > Rallidae > Zapornia > Zapornia atra. Next base: position 297,392 of record VZTU01017000.1, on the reverse strand, counting down.
CAACTGAGCAGGACCACTGGATCCTTCAAACCCTCCTGGAAGATTTTATACTTGTCAGTGTGATGCCAGCCTCTGGGAAATGCTTCAGAAATAGGAGGCTTGTTTTCAGGATCAGGCTTGTCATGTCTGTGCCCATGTCTTGTAGGGGGGGACGTGGCCTTGGAGTGTGGAAAGGGGCATGTGTGGGCTGCCTTGGCTGGATATCATCACTTCTCACTGCTGTGCAAATGCCCAAACCTCAGGGATGAAGAACATCTTCAAAGGGTGCAAGAAGAGCCTGCTAGTGAAGGGTGGGGATGCTGTCACTGCGTTAATGAGCTGCCACGTGTTGGCCAAGCTGCAGTAACTTGGGTTGTGTGCTCCTGCCTTGCTCCTGGTGTAAAGCAAAACACATTTGCTCAGCAGCAGCCTGTGTGGATAATGTGAGCACAGGGGTTTCACCCCACTCTTGGCCCTGGTGAAGGAGGTGCCCATGGGGAGCGAAGGGCAGGGGCTTGTTTGGGTGGCTGGTTGTGGAGTGCTGGCATGCCCTGGCTCTGAGTGCTGCTTTCTTGCTGGGCTACTGGGTGAGCAGAGGCTTTTCCATAATTCAGTTACACCTTTCTCTAGAGGAATGGCAGGCTGAGCTGTGATACGAGATAGAAACCATCCCTAGATATGCTGTTTGTGTAGCTGGATCAGCTCAAACAAAACAGCCTGGTTAGCAGCGTCTCTGGCTGTCAGTGTCTTCTCCTGTAGTGTTTTTGCAAGGTGCTTTTTTTCATGTTTATGTGAACAAAGTAGAGCTTTGGGAGAGGAGCTTTTAAAGTGTCTGTTCCCTCCCTGCTTGCCTTTCTTCCCTTCCCTGCCTCCTCCTGCCTGTGTCATGTTTATAGGCATGCTGGTTAGCTCTTCCTTTTTGGAGCTAGCTGGCTTCCCATGAGATACCTGCTCTATCCTGGGAAGTCTAGACCTCTGACTTGCCATGTCTTGATGTGGGCATCCCCCTGCTCTGCACCCCTCCTGAGCAATGCTTCTGCTCTTACACCTCTGCAATAAGAGCAAGCCAACGTATAGGTAAAGCTGAGTGGGGGAGAAGGGGGAGGGCTTTTTCCTGGCTGGGGGGAAGGCAGCCGAGCCCTTCTCATGCTCAGTTGTGACGGAGGAGCCCTTCCACTGCTGCTACTGAGGGTAGAGCAGAGCTGACCAGGCCTTATTTGCAATGCAGATACAAGCATGGGGCAGTAGTGGTAGTTGGCTCAAAATAAATTCTGTGGAGAGCTTGCCCTGTCCTTTAGCTTTCAGAGGAGCAGCAGGTGGGCTGGGCAGGCAGATCTGAAGTGCTGAGAAGGTAACGGGGACCCCAGCAAGTCTCCTTGGAGGTTGGAGCTGCTCAGCTTGTTACTGTCCTGAACGGAGCGGCTGGGAGCCTGGCCTGTGGCCAGCCCAGCTGGGCATTGCTGCCCGCTTGTTCCAGCCTCACAAACATCTGAGAAGCCAAAATGCTGCTGGATCAAAGTTCAGGCTCCTTGGGAGCTATTTGGGAAAACAAATGCTTCGTGGGAGCGGGATATGAGTCCAAGAAAGATTGGCTCTCCCCTCCCCTTGCTTGGGCAGCGGCTTTCCTGGTGTTCAGGGTGTGTGGGAAAGCTGGAAATGGGATGAGCTGTGTTGTGGGAGTGATGGAGCTGTGGAGGAGGGTAAAGTGGGCTGGGGGACTGAGGGAGGGTGCTGAACTCGGCTGCTAAATAGCTATAACCATGTGGAAGCAGAGGGACCCTTTGGCACCTGCAGCTCCAAGCTCTGGTTTCCATCTTGCTTTTGGGATCCAGTCATGGGAGCAGTGGGAAGGATCTGCCTGCTAATGTGCAGCTACATTGGGAGTTGGGATGAAGCTGATGTGGATGTAAAAATTAGACTCCCATGGAGTGTGTGGCTTTAGAAAGCGTGCTTGTGGGTTTGTGTGGGTGGGTGGCAGCAGGCAGGGCCAGGAAAGGCGGCAGGTCTGGATTAGGAGCTGCAGCCCCTTCCTGCCGTGGTGCTTGTACATCCTCAGCTCTCCTGTCTGCTCTCGCTCCTGCCTCCTCATTCCCAGTGCTGTATATCACAGTAACAGCCAGTTTGTGGGAGACTTTATTTTCTCCTTTTCCTCCTCCATCCATTTTCCTGTCTTCAAGCACAGCATGAAATGCAATGGATGCATGTGCCTGGCAGAGCTCCTTTTGGGTCCTAGCTGAGCTAATATGGTCTATCAGGACATCATCTTGCCCACAACCAAAGGCCCATTCCTTTTTGGGGGATTCTTTTCCACCACGTGCTCTTTGGCACCCCTCTGTACCCCAAACCATTCCTGCCAAGATGACCTCTAGTGATCCCTCACCTTTAGTGCTTCTCATTGTCTTGCAAATGTGTGTAGGCACTGTGCTCAGAAAGGCAGCTGCCTTTGGAGCAGAACTTGGCAGCTCCGTCTGCCCGTATGAATTTATATATATTCTAATTTCTGAAAAGCCCCAGACCTGCTCAGAAGTGGGAGTGTGAGGGGAATCTGACCTCCAGTTTGAAGTTGCAGGGAGGGTTTAATAAAGGCAGGATATGGTTACTGAGGCTGATTTTGACCAGGGTGCAGCTTCCTCTCTAAAATGCCGTTTGATCTTTAAAGACCACAAAACGCTGCACACTCTTGGCTTTCGCAGCCTATGAAATCCTGTTGATAAAAGCATCCTTTCCTTTGGCATGGCAGGTGCCTGGGGAGCTGCTTAAAAATGGGAGCTGGTCTCCAGCACCCTGTAAAGCAAAAGGTGCTGCCTCACCTTGAGGTTTGTGCAAAACTCCCAGGGGGATGCAGGGGGAATTGGCCAGCCTCTTCTCAGTGGTCTGTGGGGACAGGACAAGGGGCAATGGCTGCAAATTGCAGCACAGAAAGTTCCACACCAACATGGGGAAGAACTTTTCCCCAGTGAGGGTGACAGAGCCCTGGGACAGGCTGCCCAGGGGGGTGTGGAGTCTCCTTCTCTGGAGATATTCAAGTCTCATCTGGACGCCTATCTATGTAATATGAGATAGGGAGCTGCTCTGGCAGGGGGGTTGGACCTGATGATCTCTTGAGGTCCCTTCCAACCCCTACGATTCTGTGAATTAGGTTGGGGTGGGGAGGGAGGTGGGGGATGGTTCTCCCCTTGGATTGCCCTCTCATCCCCACCAGCTGCATGGCTGTTCCAGAGATGAGGAGCGATTAGACACGTGCAGGTTGATTTTAATGGTCCTGAGCAGGAGCCTTTGCTCTGTGTACCCCAGGTCCATGTCTAATGGTAGGAAGCAGCTCTCTGGGCACAGGGGACTGGCTCTGCTGGCTGCCCTGACTGTGAGTAATGGAACAAATGCTCTTTTAGGGAAGTATTGTCATTTTTGAGTCTGCTGCTCAAAAGAAAAGGGGAGTGAGCTATGACTGATGTTGCAGGCGAGGGCTGAGCTCTTGATCTTTCTGACTCGTCACCCCAAGGCAGTTGCATTCATGTATTTGTGTCCATGTCTGCAGGACCAAACTGCTCATCCCATCGTGTGCTCTTTGACTTCTGATTAGTGGCCAAGACTGTGCAGGGGTCAGACAGTGATTGGCAGTACATAAGAAAGAGGTGGGGAGAGAGGCTGCAGCAGCTGGGAGGTGCCAAGGAGGTGGGCAGGGAACTGGAGCTGAGCCAGGAACCCAGCTTGTATATAGAGGGGTTCAAGGGCCCTGTACCATGTTTTGTCTGTCCATCTGTGCACCCCTCCTCCCCGCCCCCCCCACCCCCATCTCCTATGCAGGAGATGCTGCAGTCCCTGGGATTTTCTTCCTGACGCTTTTGCACTGTTGCTTATCTCTGATAAATGAAGCTTCTTCAGCAGCCAGGTGATTTTTGGACACCTCAGCTCTTAGGACCCCAGGCCTGGTTTCCCCTGGCAGTAGCTGAGTAATAGTGATGGGAAATTAAGGAGGGTATTTGTTGTGATGGCAGTTGCACTGCTGCCCACAGCGCTTCTTCAGCTCTGCCATCCCACGTGCACTTATTTCTCCTGTTCTGAAAGCAAGTGACTGGGCATAACTCTTCCTGCACTGCAAAACCTTGGATATAGTGTGCTGTAACAGGAACATGCTGCTTCCCATGTGCTGCAGCAGTCTGTCCGTGCTGGGTCCAGGGAGCCCCCTGTCCTGTAGTAATACTGATGCATTGTCCCTGGAAGGGATGCTCTCTGCTCCATAAATTACCAGCTTCTGTTGTGGGATGTGGTGGCTGCCTTGGGGTGAGCTGGAGGTTTGCAGAGATGTTTTAAGCAATACAAGTGAATGCACAAACATGGAGGTAGGGCACGCTGTGCCTGAGAATGCTTTTGTCCTCAAGGACATGAGACTAAGGGGTGAGGTCCTGCTCATCTTGGCACTCCTGTCCGATTTTTAAATGCAAGTACTTTCCTTCTCTCCTTTAGGTACAGCTCCTGTGTATCCTTATGTGTGTCAGGAAGCATCACTTAATTGCAGTGCCTGAAAAAAGCATGTGTTTCAGCAGACCTTAAAGTTGTTTCTCAGGGTGTCTTCCACAGTGGGGTGTTTTCATATGGTGGTTCTGTTCGGTAGTGCAGCTGCAGCAGCTCTTCTGTGCCTAATGGTTGCTCCAAGCCAGCCTGTGCCCAGGCAGATGCTGTTGGGGTGAGCGTGAAGCTCATCTGAAGGATGTCATGCAGGGGAGTCCAGGTGTCTTCTGAATGGCCGGTGCCCTCAGGGTGGTTTATGGTATGTAGCAGTTGGGTTTCTTGGGCAAGGCTGTTGAGACACCACACTGTGGTGGTGGGTATGTGGCTGTATCATTCCCACACTCTCCCCAGCCAGGCGAGGTTTGGACCTTTCTGGGGGGGTTGGGTTGGATGTGGGTAGGCCTATGGGATGGGGGACAGGGTACATCCCCCTCATGTCCTCCACGGCACCCACATACCCCTACATGGCTTCAGCAAGAGGAGCGACTGTTAGTGCAGAGGGAACTGTTGCAGTGGTGTTTTTATGATCGCTACCTTGATGAACTGCAGTGACACTATAGGGGTAGGCTCATAATTACTTCTGCAAAGCTGGATTTGCTTGTTCCCCCCACCCCTTTCCCCACTGATCTCAAGTTATCCTTAACGATGCAAGCTGTCTGCCATTGGGTGACTTTTCTGTGTGCTTTTGGGAAGGGGAAGCCCACGCTTTAAATGGGGAAAATATTGCCCTCATAAGTCTTTATTCAGCTGCACTTGCCTTTAATGCTCAGCTCCCAATTCACTTTTATAACTTCCATATCGAGGAAATCAAGTCCTTCATGCCTCTGCTTATTAAATGTATGTGATAAGTGCCTTATAATACTGTGAAAGATGGCTGATGCCTTTATGGCTTCATCAGCCCTTCGTGGGGTGTGAGGGATGGACAAAAGGAGCTGACAGTCCCCATCGAGGTGGCACTTAGCCCTGGGGTGTGTGGGGGATCTACCCCAGTGCTGTGGGCTTCCTGGCGTCCTGGGCTTCCCATCAATGTCTGCAGCACCTTTGCTTGTAGGAGGCAAGTCTTACTGGTCAAGGGGCTTAAAGCAACACCTCTCCTCTCTTTCTCCCCTGCAATCCAATTCATATTTGCATGGTCTGACGCTGGTGTGCCAGGAGGTTTGTTTATAATGCTAAACATACCAGGTAATTGAAAGCTAATGCTCCTGTCTGGATGGTGAGGTATAATATGCCTGGGTGACGAATCAATTTTCCTGTTGCCCTACAAGAGAGAGGAGTCAAATGCTCTGCTTGGGTTTCATATATGTATGTATTATAATATAATGTATTATAATAAATAACTCTGTGTGTGTGTCAAGGTGCTGCCTGCTTGCTGGTGTGCAATTTATTCACTGCCCAGCACCCGAACACAAGCGGTGGCACTTGCACGGCATGGCCCTAACAGAGATGTGTCATCTGCTCTGGCAGTGAATGGAGCTGATGGCATCCTGATGAAAAGTCAGTCTCCTCCAGTCTGGGCTAGATATAGCTTTGGGTAGCATGTGTGTACACATGCTATATAATACTTGGTGCTTATCGAGTGCCTTTTTTAGCTATTGACCGCAGCGCTTGAAAAGCTGAGAGAGATTAGATAAATATTATCCTTGTTGTATGAGGAGGGTGCAGGAAGGCCAGGCACATTAAGTAGCCTCAAGCTAATCACTTGGTAAATTGGCATAAGAGGCTGTTTTTCACCTCTGCTGTGCATGTGTGGGACGAAATGAGCCTGGTTGTGTAGAGATCCCAGTGGATATTCTCATCTCCCCTTCCAGCCCAGGGCCAGTGCAGCAAGGAGCATGGTGGAGCTCTGCAGGCTGGCTGTGTGGCCTCAAGAAGGTGACACCAGCCTGGGTTGTCAAACAGCTTTTCACGTGGTGTCCTTTTGGGTGACTAATGGGAACTGCTGTTCCACTTTGGAATAGTGGCCACCGATCACCTTCCAGAGAGTGTGGCAAGCTCTTGGCACTTCTGGAGACCACCCGAATCCTGTGACTCAGTGACCACATGGTCAACAAAATTGCTCATGTCCCTCGGCATCTGTTTGACACAGGAACAAGGACACCCATCTCCTGGCTTTGCACAGTGCTTTGGGATCTGGGGGTGAGATGTGATGCCTGTGAGCTGTACAGCTAGCAAACACAGCTTCGTGAGTTCACTGTTAACAGGGACACGGAACCCTCACTCTGGATTGACCCTCAGTCTGACTTCAGTGGCCTACAAGGCTTTTAACAAGTTTGGAGGGCATGGCTGTAGGTGCATTGAGGCTGAGATAAAATGCAGCTTAAAGTTAGCTTTCCTCTGGAAAGTAACCGATTTCCTCTGAAAACAGATGACTTCATGATGAGAAGTTAATATGATGCTTGTGTTAAACAAACCACTTAAGACGTTTCAGGAGAAGACACAGTATAACCCAGCTGTTGTATGTGAAGAGGAAGGGTAAAGGAGAAGTGGTGGTGGGAGGTGTTGAAAGAGGAGGTAATTGCTGAGGTTCCTTGGAGGTGATGATGGCTCCTGCTTTGTTGAGGACACTGGCACAAAAGGCAGGAACGTGCTCATGGGCTTTGCTGCTGGCACGGTGCTGGGGCTGTGGGAGCAGAGAGTAGGATGAGGATGGCTGAGGGGAGGAGCTGCAGCAGCAAAACCAAGAGAGACTCTGTGACGCAGAGAGGGATGAATGTGAATGTGGGTGTAACAGGGACTTTTGCTGCCAGCTAGGAAATCATGTCGGTTGGAAACAACCTGGTGAATAGGAGTGCCTGGAGCAGTGTTCAGTTATGGGGTGAAAACAAGCCACCATGCTGATGGGGCTGTGAGAAAGACGGTGTGATCTCTGGTGGTTTCCAGTGTACCTGGGGAGTTGTTCATGCTGCTGCACAAGTAAGACCTGGGGACTGTTCCATTTGTTAGTAACCCTTGTTCACAAAAAGGGACTCAGGATGATGAAGAAGATAGACACTAATAGCAAATGACTATCACAGTGGTCCTTCTTGCCTAGGTCACGAAGCGTGAACATCAGTTGTGCTGTGTCTGAAACCAGCAGCAAAATAACCTCACCAGCAGGATTCTGCCCGAGCAATGCATCTGCATCACTTCTGGGACTTGAGTTACTATCTCTTCAAGGCACTTGAGACAATTTGCCTTGCACTTCACTGCTCGGTACAGACGTGCTGCTGTAGAAGAGCTGCCCTTGAGTAACTGACGATCGCTGGGTGGGTCTGGCGCTCGCTTGCGAAGCAGGGGAGAGGAAATGCTGGGAGAGGAAAAGAGCTGTTTAAGCAAAGACAGCGTTGACACAGGAGAAAATGCATGTAAAATCCTTGTGAGTGAGAACTGGGAAGAGCAGGGGAGTTGTGTGGCATTTCAGTATGAGTTGGGAGGAAAAAGCCCTAGGTACTCCTAAGGTGGACTGAGTGGCCTGTAAAAAGGATGGTGTAAAGGCAGCTCTGCACTGCAAGACTGGGACTGGCAAGACCCTGCAAACAGACATGAAGTATGAGAGAAGTGAAACAACCCTCCTCTCTCCCCACCATACCCCCCAAAAAAACCCCAAGCACGAGCAATCTTGTCTGTGTCAGTGCTTTGTCTCACGTGGCCTTGATTAGAAGTTGGAAGCAAGTCCAGGTGGATGTGTAGATGGTGAGTGCTTCAAGGTTTGTGAAGTGTGGTTTGGTCTTGAAGCTGTTGCGTCTTGAAGAGCAACTTAGCTTTAGTAGTAACTCAGGAATGCCACAGGAATATGTATTTAGAGATGTTTGTAGGGAGAAGGGAGTAACCATGGACTGTAATTCATACCTCAGTACCTGACTGCGGTCTGGGGCTGGGATGGGAGTTGTCACACCTGTATTTGGCATGAAGCTGGCACCCATGTTCCTGCCAAGTTAATGAACTGAGGCAGAGGAGAAGGGAAGGTCTCAGTCTTTGGCAAAATTGGCAGAGTGTAAGATTCCTAAGGCAAGGAAAACCCTGGAAGAGGGAAAACTAGTTGAGATGCTAAAGGACATGAAAAGGAACTTAAGTTTTAAAGGTGGAGTTTCTTTGCTTTGTTGGTTTGCTTTCCTGTGCAGCCACTGCCAATTTTGCAATCACAGCTTGACTCCTTGAGCTTTCAGAGTAAGATGCATTTCTGTTGTTGGGTTTTTGTTGTATTTTGTTGTTTGTTTGTTGTTGTTTTTTTAAAGTGGATTCAGGTGAGCTCAGCCAGTGCAAAGTTACACTATTCTTTCCAAAGCAGTAGAGAAAAGAAAATGGTTTTCCTGGTGTATCTTTGGGGTGCCTGTGAACCAAGAATGATTTGCCACTTCTAGGATCAAGGGTGCAACTCCTGCTAAGTTGAAACATTGGAGGAAAAAGGCTAAGAGCCATTTCTGTGAGTCCCTCAGAGGGAAGTGTCTGTGTAGCTTAAAGGACTCAAAAGTCCCTTGCTGACCCGTGCACCTAATTCAAGATGATACTGTTTCCCTGTATTGCAGTCTCCATAAAACAGCTGCTGGGCTGGGGGATTGTCCTATATGTAAGTGTGTGGATGTATTTATTTCCACTGTTGCTTCTCTTGTCTCTCCCTTCATGAGTGTTGGTATGTTATTTGACACAGACACACAAAGCTTATTGGTCTCAGGAAGCTCATGGACTTCGTTTGGGAGGCTGGAACACAGATTGTGGAGTTGTATTTGCAGTCTAGTGTAATGTCACTTCTGGAGGGGGAGAGGGAAGATCCCCGTACCCCAGTGCTGTCATCAGAAAGTCCTGACTCTGCATGTCACTGGGAACAAGCTCAGGTCTTTTTCTGCCTCTTCTCAAATGCTGCCCACATGGTTTTGAGTGTCAGGTCAAAAATAGCCTTGACTTTTTTTTTTAGCAAACTCAATCAATAAAACAAGAGCCAATCTGGCCAGCGCCTCCTTCCCAGCTGTGGTTGCTCCATAGCTTCTGGCTTGGGGCTGCTCCATCCCTCCCCAAAGGTCATTGCTCAGATGCTGTAGCTCCAGCATGCCCTGGTGGTAAACCCACACAGTTCCATTCCTGCTTCTTCCCATGTCCTTTCTTTCTCTTGGAGGGACCCTCTTGTTTGGGTTATGGGTGGGAAGTGTCTTCAACTCGTGTTTCTAGCCTTGCTCAGTCCTGCAATCTTGTGCCCCAGGACCTGAACTCACAGTCCTACCCTGTCTCAGAAGAGTTTGTGAGCAGTCTGATCTCTTGACTGACGCCTCCTAGTCTGTGCTTTTATTCTGCAAGTGTTTGCAGGGAATACGAAATGGCTGTAATAATGTCCTGTTTCTCATTCTGTCTGGGACACAGGCAATCCAAGCTGATGAGCAGGTCATTGAGGATGAACCATAACTTACGCTGTCATGCAGCAGCCAGTTGGGAGCTTGTGCTGCTGTGTCCTTACACTAACCCCTTGGGGTGTGCAGACAATTATGGAACATGTGGAAAGCAGAGGTGACTTTTGTGGGTTCTCTGCTTTTTTTTTTTTGGATCTGTATATTAAAAGCAGAGAAATATGTTTAGGTTTAGTCCAGGCTTTGCATATTCCTTTCTTGATCTGGGTGGTGTTTGGGATATGGCTCTCATAGAATGAATCATAGAATCAT
>VZTU01017000.1:241771-286833 GCA_013400835.1 Zapornia atra | reverse complement strand
GAGCTGCCAGAGCCACTGCTGGCTCATGTTCAGTCTCTCATCCACCACAATCCCCAAGTCCTTCTCAGCAGGGCTGCTCTCAAGAAGCTCTTCTCCCGGTCTGTATCTGTGTCTGGGATTCTTCTGACCCAAGTGCAGCCCCTGACACTTGGCAGTGTTGAAGGTTATAGGTTCATACACTTCTGTTCATATAGTATGTATATAGGTTCATATACTTCTGTCGTGCTAATTCATCTGTTCTTGTGCAAGCACAAGGCATAGTGAGTGCTGGAGGAGGAACGTATGGCCCCTGTGACTGCTCTGGAAGTGGTCAAAGGTCTTCTGCTTACTCTCTGGGCCATCACATGGGGTTCTGCAACTTTCTTGCCTAGAAGTGACTGTTCTTAGTGTTGGCTTATCACCCCAACCTTGCATCACTTGGAAACGTTTCCCTTCTCCAGGGCTGAGCCCAAAGCCAACCATTGCATCAGGGCTGATGTGAGCAGGGGTGCATGTGTTAATGAACTTTGAGGTTGGGCTTTTACATAATGTCAAAGGGGACCGGACAGATGTTTTTCCTACTCAGCTCACTTTGAGAGAAGACCACCTTCACCAGCTCCCCAGCACTCTTGAAAATGTGCTTTCTGGTGAGAGGGTGTCTAAGTTCAGTCTGAATTGCCCAAGGACTGCCTGGGGTGGTGAGGACCCAGCTCCTTCCCCGCCACTCAGCATTGCTGCTCGTTACCTAAGGCCCTTGACCGCTGCCAGCATTGCATCTGTGCTGCTGATAACAGGGGACCCTGTTCTCTGGGGCTGTCGATCTGTCACCTTCTCCCAGCTCTAATATTTACTGAGTAACGATCCTGTGGTGACAGATCTATTTCTGTTTTTGTTCTCTATAACATACCTGCCAGAGCGCCCCGGGCGACTGTGGAATTTATAATAAAGGCACGATTTCCAAACCGAGTTTGGTGCTTTCCTGCCAGCAGCACTTCCAGATAGCAAAGTCTAGGATCTTGTTTGTCCACCCCAGTGAGAGACTGGATGAATATAACTTTTTTTTTCCCCTTCATTTAGGCCCTAAGATTTTGTTGAGAGCTGTTACTTGCTTTCATTCCGTTCACGGAATGTCTTTGTTTCACTGGTGTATGTGGCGAGGTGTGGAGATGGGAAATGACTTGGGCAACAAGGATGTTTGATGGCTAGGTTGCACATTCCATACCTGAAACTGTGGGTAAAACCATGTCATGTGGCTCTTCCAAACGCTGGGAAAACAGAATGGTGCTGTGGCCCTGCCTGTGGCAGGGGGGTTGGAGCTCTATGATCCTTGGGGTCCCTTCCAACCCAGACCATTCTATGATTCTATGATCCCCCTGCATGGGCAGAGTGACTATTTGGTTGTGCCACAGCTGAGCTTTCCTTTCTTCTCTGCAGACACATAGAGAACTGGAAGAACTTGCAGACACTGAATGCTGTCGACATGGAGCTGTACACAGGACTCCAGAGGCTGTGAGTATGTCCTGCGTTTCGAGGAGAACAACACTGGGCAGCCCCTTCCTTCCAGCAAAGGCTGGGGCTTCCCTCCATCTGCAGTCTCCACGCCATGGTGTTCAGAGCTTGTTTAAGCTACTGGCTCTGCTGTATTTTGCTGTGAGACTCCGTAAAATGGAGATGAAGTGCTTTTTGGTCCTTGCTGGGTCTGCAGGAAGGAAGATTGCTAGCTCCTGACAGCTCTGTCAACACACATCAGCCCTGACCTCTCTTCTCCCCCGCTGTTCTGGTTCTGAGCTTGTGTGTTGTTCTGACTCATTTCAGTCCCACAATGCAAACTTCCAGCTGTCTCCACTGATTCTTCACTGCTGGGCTGTGGGTCCTCATTTAGTGCAGTTGTCATCCCAGTGGTGCTGCATGAGAAGGGAATTTCATCTCCCTGTCCGACCGTCCAAGCACTGGGGGAGGCCAACTGCACGTGTGATGGAGGGGAAACTGAGGTCTGTGGTATTGAAGGGCCTCGCCAGGTGCTTGGGAAGCCTGGCTGAATCAGTATACCACCTTAATTCCTTATGTGGTATAAGCATATATAATCAGTATTCCACCTTATTACTGCTCTTAATTCCTCCTCCTGGAGCTGGGAGCACCCAGGGTGCTGCTTATGTGAGATGTATGGTGTTGCTCAGGGTTAATCAGAGACTCTGCTAATGTTTCATTGGGAGCTTTGCATTAGGTACAGCTTGAGTGCAGGCTGGAGGAGAAGTGTGTGTTGCTGCACGCTCAGTAACCAAACCCCAGCAAGCTGTACTACTCACACAGATGCACACCCTGTAAGCAGGCTGCCTGCTGTTCTCATCTCAACCAAGAAAGCAGCAGTGGAGCTGGGCATACATTTGTCTGCAGGAGATAATGGTAAATCCTGGCCATAGTTCTGATTGAGTTTCTCCAAAACAGGGTGTCAAGAGGATTCCCCCTTCAATATCCCTAACTCCCTACGCAAAATGCTTTCCCCTCCTTGAGAGAGCGTCAAGCAGAAGGGTTTGAGGGAAGGAAGGTGGCAGTGCTGGGGGTTAGGTTTGCTGTGAGAGCAAGCAGCCCTGCTTTTGGAGGGAGAGGAGAGAAGTGGGTGATGCTCTGTGCCATCCCAGCAAACCTGTGTTGATGTGGAGGAAGAGTCTTGCCCAGCAGCTGCTCTGTGCCAAGCCGGTGCTGTCACTGTATCAGATCGAGCTGAAAGGCCCAATTTCCTCTTTGCTTGTAACTCATAGAGGCTGTCTGGGGAGAGATGTGCCTCCCAGGAGGGGAGTTGAGGCCTCCCAGCACACCTCAGGTGCTGAATATGGGGTTTTAGAGCAGGTTTTTTTGGCCTTGACTCCATTGCTGCCCTTCTGTATCTCTTTGCAGGACAATCAGGAACTCAGGACTACGAAACATCCAGCCACGCGCCTTTGCCAAGAACCCTCACCTGCGCTACATGTGAGTGCCATCTCCTCCTCTGCCCTGCTCCCTCTGGAAAGGCCATCCCCCAAAATGCCTGGTGGGGAGAGCAGTGGGAGGAAAGGGCATGCTGATGGGGACAAGGGAGGGAGAGTTGGTAAAGGCGGGGAGGAGGAAAAGCGAAGGCATTGAGAAGTGAAATGGGCCCTGAAGCAGGATGGGGTGAGCCCCTGCTGGGGAGCTGATGGGTTTCAGTGTCTAATAACTGGCCTGCCTTTAATTGCCACCCTAACGAGTGCCTGCATTGTTGGCAGCCTTGCAGTGGTGGTTGTACATATCTTTCTGCAGAGTTTGGGGAGTGGCTGGAGCCTGCCCTGCTCATTAGCTTTTTAACCAAAGGTTGCTTTTCTAGCACAAATCCTGGGGTGTGGGGCTGCCACCTCTGTTCCTAATTATTGACTACTTGAATTGACATCTACAGTGGGCTTGGGGTAGGGATGTTTTGTGTGGGAGCCCTGTAATCATGGGACACTACACAAGTGTCCAGCTTCTGGGGCACTGTTAGTCACTGGGTATGGTGTCCTGGAGAATTCCACCATCCTGGAGTCCAAGGGCTCTGATTTCTTTCCTAAATAAGCATTTGCTTTTCCCAAGGCAATAAAGAAAAGTCTGAATTTCAGGCCAGTATGCAAGCTACTCCATGGGCTTGAAATATCTCATCAAAGTGACTGTGTCTGAGATCAAACCCCTCTCAGCTCCAGTATAGATATAGAAGGTGAAAAGGTGTTGGTGGGAAGCCATTGGCCTTGGGCATGAACTGATGGGCTGGATGGAGAGTGTGTGTATTGCTGCTCTTTGGAAATGAATGCTGGTGGCTTCTTCCATGAAAAATGGCTGTAGCACGCACCCATTTGAGTCTGCAGATGCATGTGGCCATCGATATGGACATGTTCCTGGCACAGGGAGATGGATGCAGCCTGCAGAGTAGGATAGATTTGTCTTTTGATGTCTGCTTGGAAATGATGTGAACTGAAAACCCCAAAAGCTTCCTTTTTGGAAAACCAGTTACAGTTGCTAAGTTACGGTAAAGTACTTGCTAAATATGAGATCTGCAGTACCAAAGGGCATGCATAGTTTAAGGGCATGGTGAACAAGCATGAAGCCTTTCTGAGTTTAAAGAAGTGCTTATTTTGCCATCATAAACCCTTCTTAATGCTGACCACTGGGATTTTCTTGATTTCTGTGCTTTATTATTTTGATTTGTAGTGGGTTTTTTTGTGTCTTCTGTAGTTGTTTGTCACTGAGAAGGGTTCTCTCTGAATATCTCCCAATTGATTTTTGGGGGGAGGTGGTTTGTCAGTTGTGCAGTTGCTGTTTATGTTTCTAGCAGGTAAAATGACTAATATTTGTTTCCTGATGAAATTAGTTTGGATGCTGTAGGAGTTTAGAAGGCCACATATGCTTGTTTTGAGGCTGAACGTGTCGTTAATGTGTCCACATGTAACTGTTGCTGCTTTTTCCAGAAGTGTTTGTTTTTGTCTTTTGAGATTACTTTTGAGATTGGGGGGGAAAAAAAGCCACCTACATCCATCTTGTGTCAAGAGTTAAGGTTGGTATGTGATGATGAAATATGTGTTTGTTTACTGCTTGGACCATGTAAGATTGATCATGTTCTTAACATCTTTCTTTCCTTGCCTTTTGAAGCTCAAGGCAAGTAAGTATATTATTTGGTTAGTGTTGTTTGGTGGGTTTTGATGCTGTTCCTGGGACCCAGCAGGGTGGATGTTTGCAAGGTGGATGTTCTCTGTGGTGGATGCTGGGTATCTGGGGGTGGAGACCTGGTGCTTTCAGGGATGGTGGCTCCCTCCTGCACCCCAGATCCTCTCAAGTCATGGTGCCGTTGATCCCTCACAGCCAGGTCGCTTTTTCTGAGTGTCTCTCCCCATGATGTGGGCACCACAATGGCTCCAGAGGATTTTGTACTCCCTGTCAGGCACCTGGTGCCACTTGAAGTTCCCTCCGTGGCCACAGCACTACCCAAGCACATTGGGGTACATCCTTGGCTGTTCCGCAGCTGCTGCCTCCTGGGGAGCTTGGCTCACTGAGGGCTTGACATTTTCTACAGCTGCTGCACGTAGGAGCCAGGGATAAAAGGATTAATAGAAATGTCACTCTGCTGCAAGTCTTAGGCTGCTGTAACCAGGTACAACAGCTGACAGGAGTGAGGGGTACTGTCCCACTCCCCTTGCAGGTGGATGGGTGTGGGGATGGTGTGCTTAAGGCTTGCTGAGTTGCTGCTATGCATTACTGCTGCCACCCTGGTTTTCCTTCTCCTTTGCTGGCTGTTTGCCTAGTTGGAGGTGGGGATGAGTCAATAGAGAGTAAATGTGTCTAATAAAAGACAGAGAGGTTTCACTGCTGGAGGTGGCTAGTATGGGGCAATGAGGACCCTGGGCTGGATCTTTGGGGAGGAGGGCTGCAGACTGGGACTGAGAAACAGCAGGCATTTTTTCCCACATGAAGCTCATGTACAAGTTGTGAGGACTCCACAGCTGCAGGGGCTTTATCCCCTCTCTCCCCATCCTGGGTTAAACCCTAGCATCCTGCTGAAATGAGCTTGGTTTTTTTTTTTTCCCCTAGTGCCTTTCATCAAGGTTTCCTCCTCTCAGATGGGCCAGATAGCTCTGTTTTCTCCCAGCAACTTCTATTTCTGGCCCTTCCTCAGTGCACGCACTTGTCTTCAGACCCCAGCTGTGCAATCACAAGCAGATCACTTATCCCAGCTCTAATTGCGGGAGTTCAGGTTTGTGGGGGTTTGTTTAAGATAATGGTTCTGGATGAGGTTTGGCTTGTTTTCTCCCCCTACTTTCCCATCACAGAGTCAGGGAGGAAAGAGGAGAAAGCCAGGAAGGGGTTTTCAGTCTGAGTGGTAGACCTGAAAGTGCTCCAGAGTGCAGCCTGGCAGGGTCGTACTTGTCCTGTAAGGTTTGAAATTAGCTGCCCAAGTGTGGGGGGCCTGAGGGCAATCTAATCAGTGGAGGGAGCGATGGGTGATTGGGAGCTTGAGGTGTGGATCTAGAAATAGCTTTGGATCCCTCTCCTTGTGAGAGGAGTTAGGGATCTGTGGCTTGTCTGATTGTCAGTGCTGTGGAGCCTACTGACAGAGGCAGTAAATCCATAACTGTGGCATTTGTGATGTGGATCTACCTCTTCTGTTGGTGACTGGGCTGAGACAGGTGACACCTTCCAGAGCAGGTACTGGCTGGATGTTGAACTGAGATGGATGTGGATCTTCAAACTGGATGTCAGCCAAAATCTCTTTTTGTGCCTTTGCTCTGGAGATCTGCTCGCTGGGCAAAGTTGCATCGGTGGGTTCCTGGTCCTATTTCTGTGCAGCTTTGACAGCTCTTTGGCTATTAGAGGGGTGGTTCTGGAGAACCAGCAGGTCCTAGGCTGTGTAAGTTCTTGCAGCCAAGGAAGTTCCCATTAGCAGGTGAACATAGGATTGTCTGGTGTTGGCATAAAGCCTAAATAGGTTCCTAAATTTGAGATGTGTATTCGGATGCCTCACATATTTATTATGGCATCTTGTTTAGCATAGCTTATTGAAAAAAGTCTTGCATGTCCTTCTCCTAATGACACTGGAATGTGGCTGATTTATTGGAACTTGATATCCTCACAACTCAAATCCTCTATCAAGCTCCTACACATACCATGAAAACAGAGTAATAGTAAGAGAGGTAGTTGTAGCGCCTTGTGGGGAAGAATACAACATTATCACAGTCATCCTGAGGTGTTAGGAAGTGAGTATTAGAACTTCACAGTGCACTGGGAAGGACAGGACCTGTTTGCTGCTGGCTGAAGTGTCCAGCCTTCACTGGCCATGGTACAGTAGAGCTATACATGTAAGAGTAGGCTCCTAGGAGGTTGTGCCTAGAGCCAGACAAGTTGATGTTTGCAGTGCCTGAATCCCACTTTACTGGGAAGCAGGTACTTAAGAGAATGATTCCTTGTAAATGCTTTCCTGGCTGCTGCGTACTCAGCCAGCCAGTCAGGAGGCCGTGCCTTGTATTTGCAGAGAGTAATTGTGCACACCTTATTTATTGTGTAGTAAAGAAAACAAATTAAGGCTGTGTAATTATAGAGACAGGCACACTTTTAAATAAGGCTTAAGTAGTCAGATTTCTGTGTAGAAAATTAATTATTACCATTTCTGTCTGCATTCAGAGGCTCTTCTTTAACTGTCTTCTGGAGTTTTATATGTGCTTTAAATTGGTTTGTGGGCTGGTCAAGACACAGCTCCTGTCAAAGAGCGCTCTCAGTGCTGCCTGCCAGAGCAAGGATGGGTTTGAGGATCAAGTTTTCTCTTCCAGTCTTCACCCAAGGGTCTTAAAGATGGAGACCTTGGAGTGCCTGAGCATGACTGTTTTTCTGGTATTGTGTGTTCAGCTCACCTTGTCTTCCACGGGCATTTTTATTTAGGTGGCCCTGGCAGGAATGCACAGGCACCTGCTTTACCTAGTGAATGTGGTGGTTCAGCCCCAAGCAGTGGCTGAGCACCACACACTGCTTGCTCACTCCCAGAGGATATGCAGACAGAGCCCCTATGGGTTGGGATAAAGACAGTTTACTGACAGAAGCACCATGAAAGTAGAACAGTAACAGCCAATTACACTCACACCTGGTGATAACACAAGAGCATCTTGCCAACCCCACGATTACAGGGTGCTGCTTGACACCAGGACTGGCCCAGTGCCCTGGCTGCATTCAGACTGCCCTGGGAGAGTTCGTGGGAGTTGTGTGGTGTCATGTGAACTCGTACCCTGGCATTGGATGTAGGTTGGATCTTTTATATGGGAATTCCCAGGGATGTGTTATGGCTTGAGGCTTTGTTAGGAACTGAACTGGGCTGCACCTCTTGAAAATTGAGGTGACTGAGACAGCCCAAGGTTGGTGAGCGCCTCTCTGCTCTCTTCAGGACAACATTTAAAGCCATCCAACAACTGAAGCCTGTGTGCTTTCAAAGGGCTGCAGGCAACCATCTTGCAAGGCTGGCAAGGCTTTCCTCCTTGTGTGTTTGGGAGCTTGATTGAGGTCTTACACCAAATAAGGAAAATATCACGTGCTGAATTATTGCAAGTATATAACTGTTCCCTCTGTCATGGCTTGAGGGTACTTTTCTCCTGCTTTGTGGTTAATGATATATTGCTGTGCTCTGAAAGAGCCATTCATATCTACCAAGCAGGGTTAAACCCTCTCTCTTGCTCTCCTGCTGTAAGCAGCTCCAGGCTCTGTGACTGCCTGCAACCCTCCACTTGATTCTGGATGTCCTATTACCCTTCCTCCTCCTTCCTGATGATTTCTCCGTGCTTTGTCCTTTGATTGCTGCACTGCTGTCATACCCATCCTGGCAGTGTCTTCCTAACCCAAACTGTCATGTGTTAATTGCTCTTGATTTCCCATCTATACTCTTGAGTCAGTGCAGCCTAACAAGTCTGTGTGTGTCAGCTGGGGCACAGTGGATGACTGTATGTGAGTGCTTAGCTCACTGGGAGGATGAAGTAAAATGCATTTACCTAAACCACCTCCTTGATAGTTTAGTGTGCTTTACTTTGCTTTTGCAAGTGACTAAATAGGAATTTAATTTCCCTGTGAATAATATAGACAAAATAAGAAGTATGACAGATTTAAACAGCCTTTAATTTCTGTTAGGTGGATGTTCCCTTACAATCCCATATCCAGAAGGCATCTTGGATGCCCTTTGATCCCATTTCTGCTCTAAGGATGTTCCTGCTTCAGCCCCTTCTAGAAGCAAATCTCTGTGCTGTGATTTATTCAGGGAAGTATTTTCCTCCATGTGTCTCCAGTTCCTCTATAAAATGCTGGGCATGCTTCTAGCACAGTCACTAAAATAAACAGTGGTAAACCTCCTCTGCTTCCATAAACTTGCCTGTTCTGCTCCCCATCTGCTCTGTACCCTGGATGCCATTGTAGTGTAGGTCCTTGCTGATATGCTAATCAGCAGCAGTGATTTGATGTCATGTTTATTCCCAGTCGTTTCCACAGGTGACTGATAAGCAGCTAACTGGAGCTATTCCTTTTTTGGCAGAGGTAGGTTCTGTGTTGTACCAGCCATTGTGCACGAGGCCAGAGGAGAGAGAGAGACCAGTTCCCTGCAGGACCATGGCTTTCCTCAGGCTGGGTCAAAATCATTTGACCTGTATTGAGGGCTGGATAACTAATTCCTGACTGCAGGCTGCTTCACTCAGCTATGGAGAGAGAGTTTATTGTGTTGTAATAGGAGGAGGAGGAGTGGGGAGTTTGACTGATGTACTCTAGTGGGACCTGAGAAGGAGAAAGTTTCTAGCTCGAACACTCTGCACCCTGTGGCAAGACTTGCCCTGCCTCAGTTCCCCATCTGAAAACCTGGAATAAGAGCATTTGTTTTCTCTGCTTTTATTTGATCTATTTGCAGCATTAACACCTTGTATGGATTCCAGTGAAGCCTGGACTTGAATAGTGGGTTGCTGTTGCAATGTAAGATGAGTTAATAATGCTATCACAAGTATTTGTTGCCTGCTCAGATTCTTATGTTATACCTATCACTCTGGTACCCAGGCTCTCATGATTTTTGTTGTGGCTTTTTCTCTTCTTTCCTTTGAAGTGTTGAGATGTTCCTTCCAGCTGTGTTGTGTGCCTATGAGGCTTATTTCCCTCTCTGAACTTTGATCAATTGTCTTTTGGCAGACCTGTGAACCAGGCAACTGGGGTTTTGCAAAGGTCCTGGTTTTCCCTATAGCCTCTTTAGAAAAGGCTGCAGACAATGCTGGGCATGTTTTGAATGAGGCCCTTCCCACACAGGAGGTGGGGTGTGTGTTTGAGTCTCTTTACACATCTTGTTTTAGGATTGGGATAAAATGTGAACTCGAGACAAGTTGGAGTCTTTGAGGGAGGCTCATCCTCTGTGACATTGTCCTTGCTGTGCAACAACAGCCTGATGGATGTCTTGTGAGCTTCAGCTCAAGGAGAGGCCAAACACCCCTCTCTGATGAGAACCTGAAGGTGAGGTGTA
Source organism: Zapornia atra (assembly GCA_013400835.1). Classification (NCBI taxonomy): domain Eukaryota; kingdom Metazoa; phylum Chordata; class Aves; order Gruiformes; family Rallidae; genus Zapornia; species Zapornia atra. The sequence continues at coordinate 276,854 of VZTU01017000.1, read as the reverse complement.
GTTGTGTCTTGGTTGAAGCTCGCTATGTCTCTCAGGTCACCAGCAGCACGCAAAGAGCTGATTTCTGGGCATCTGGGCAATGCAAGGACTGGATCTTATTCCTAGGCTTTTGAGGTCACTGCAGCATGAAGATACTCCAGAAACAGCCCCTGGCTGTCCCTTTTGCTTGCTCCCCAAACCTTGTGGCTCAGTTAATTAGATGTGGCACAAGGCATGTCTTAGCTGCCTGTGCTGCCAGCCTGAGAGATGCTGCACGGGCAGGAGGACATCTCCAAGAGGGACCTAAGGACACAGAAGCCTCCTTGGAGGAGAGGGAACAATCATGGCAGGATGAGTGCAAGTTCAGTGACCACACAAGTTGCCTCACCTGGGATTCTTCTTTCCACGGTACCAGTTTAGTGACTGTATGATTCCAGGGCTGGTTTTGCCTTTTTAATGTACAGGCAATAAGCACCAGGGCAGAAAAATAGAAACATTAAAATCATATGTTATTGGAGCAATAAGATACGACAGGGCATGAATGATGGGACATTAATTCATGATGGTGTGTGACTAGGCAAGAATTTAAATGTCATAAGTTAGGCAGTCCTGTGTTTTATTGGAATTATAAAATTTTATTAGGAAAAATGGGTGGAGGCTTGGGGTTTCCCACAACCCCCCCCCTCCCCTCATTTGTATTTGTGAAGGGATGAGCTGTGAATTGTGTCAGATAGGAGAGACCCTGGGATATTCACAAGGCTGCTGTAAGAGCCTGAGCTTTGTCTTCCCTGGGAGAGCTTCCCCTGGGAGCTGTGGGTGACCGTGTAGGGTTGCTAGGGACTGGATGGGCGTGTTTCACATCCCCAGCCCTCCAGCACGCACAGGGACATGTGTGGCCATTCCCAGGCTGGCTCTGCTGGTGCCCAGGGGTGTCCCTGTTCTTCTCAATACATGGTGTACTAAAAGGCTGGGTTAAAGATACCCCTTTATCTTAACATATTGGTCACCGTGAGGGATGTTTTCAGATGAGAAGACTGATCACCGTGAAGGTCGGGGCGTCCCGAGGGCCGGGCCGTGGCCGGCACCTGCGCCCCGCGGGGCCGCGCTTCAGCACCACGGACAGAGCCCGCGGCCTCCGGCCGGCCCCGCCCGCACCACCAACCGCCGAGACCCCGGCCCAGTCCGCTCCTGCTGCCTGGGGCTGAGCTTGCCAGGCTGCAGCCCAGGCCCGGCTTTCCTGCCTGTGGCTGGGCTTCTCTGCCTCCCGCCTCCTGGCTTCCAGACCTTCCTGCTCCCAACACGGTTCTCCAGCCTCCCATCTCCTCTGCCTGCAGCTGGGCTTCCCTGCTGCTCTACCAGCTCTGACCTCTCTGCCTGAAGCCTGGAACAAGCCACCCTTGAACCCTGGCTTCTAGTCTTATCCCAGGCCTCTTGGCCCTCTGCTTGCAGCCTGGCCTCTGACGCAGGCTCCCTGTCTGCACTGAAGCTTCCCAGCTTCCCTGCCTCTTGCTCAGCCCCAACGTGCAGCTTGGCCTCCCTGCATGCAGCCCCTGCCTTCTTTGCCCTTCTTTTGGAAAGACCTCAGTCCCTTTGAGCAAAGCACCCCAAGGGCAGTAGCTGTGCACACCTGGCTGCAGGTCCAAGCTGTATCCAGCTATAGGGTGTAAGCCCACCCGAGGGGTGGCCAGCCTGGTTTTGCTGTCGGGAGCACCCTCTCTTCTTCCCTCTCTCCTGCCATGAAGCCAGTCTGCTGAGATGAATGGAGTCACCTTGCAGCACTGCTGCCCTGCTGCTGTCTGTGGGTTTCTCACATGAGTAGTTCTCTAGGAGACCTGCCGTCCAACCTCACTGCAACCCGTGGGCTTTGGTTAAGTGTTTGTTGTATCCAGTTGTGCATGTTGATAATTGTGGGTAATTTGCTGTCTCAGAATAATGAAGGAATGCCTGCTGCAGTCTGAAGCACTCAGTGCTTCACAGTGATTAGTCTTTTAATTTGAAAATATTCCTCACAGTGACCAATATTTGAAGATTAAAGGCTGGGTGAAAGATACTCCTCCTTTTTAAGTATATCATGTATTAAGAAGAACACAGGAAAAATGTGACTGCTGTGTCCAGACACACTTATGTTTTTTGACAGAGCTGGTTGCCAAAGACATAACCACCCCAAAAGCAGAAAAATGTTTTTAAGTGAGGACTGAGACCAGGCTTTGCTGGACTGTATTGCTACCAACAGCCCAACAGTTCCCTGTGGCCCTGAGGCAAGTTTGCCTGGGGCTGTAATGAGGCACATCACACCCCAGCTCAGGTGGAGCTGCAGGCAGGTCTCTGCTCGGAGCATTACTCCTCCCTGGGTGCTCAGCTGCTGCAAACAGGAGCCCAAAAGCCCACACTCAGGTGCGCTCCAGGCATCTGCTGCCTCCCTGCTCCCCATCCCCACCCTATGAGCCCTTGGAGGGAAGCAGCAGCCTGGTGTGAGGCAGCTCCCTGCTTGATGCTGTCTGTCTCCTAGGCTGAGTGTTTTTCTTGCCGTTTGATGAGGCATAGCTGGAGCACGTCAGCCTCACCTCCTGCTGTGGCCAGGAGCCTCTGCGCAGCATGGGAGGTGGCAGCTGCCATCTCCACTGGCTGACAGCAGGGTCCCTTTGGTCCCCATATTCCCCACGTGTACACCTCCCCATGCCAGCCTACTCCCTGTGTGTGCTCCCCAGCTCTGGTCCCTCATGGTGCCCAGCTACTGCTCACAGGCCACTTGTGCTGTCGGTGCAGGTAGCTCTGCTCTCTGCTGAAGTGGGGCGAGTGCTGTAGGCTAATGGCAGGCTTTCTTTTCATTAGCTGGTGTAAACACAGCTCCTTGGCAGCAGCCTGCTTCTCTGAGCCCAGGAAGACCACTTTTCCTTTTATCTATAATTTAGTGAAGTGTCAAGCCACAGAAGTTTTAACGATAGTAAGCAGCAGAAGAAATTTATTTATTCACTGTAAAGGTGGGTTTCATTCCAGGGCTGTGCTGGGGTTTTTTTAATGCTTCCCTCACAAGAAATGTTGGCTGCTCATGCAGCCTCCCTCCCAGTGTGTTCAAGCGACCTTCCCTGTGAAGCTCGCCACTGCAGTTCCTGCTTGGCTCTGTAGCTTTCCAGCCCCTCTCCCACGCAGGCAGGACCTGTGGGCCAAGTAAACTGGGAAAGGAGAAGTGAGGAAAACACAGTGAGGTGGGAGTATTCACGTGCTTGGTGAGTGTAATAGGAGAAAAGGGAGTCACAAGTTCCCCATCTTTCATTTTCTCCTGCTGCTGTGCATCTCTTGCTTCCGCTTCCCAGACCAGCCTCTGTGATGGATTTCAAGGGTGAAGAGAAACAGGGAGGGGCTTTTTGGGGACTACATGCAGCACTTGCCTTCTGTCAGCTGATGAAGCTGCCAGTGGTGACTGGAGAAAAAAAATGGATCCATGCTATATGGAAGGGCCAGGGCTCCTTTCTGACGTGAAGGAAGGCAGAGGGCAGAGCTCGGGAATGGTCAAAGATGAGTAGGGAATGGGATGTGGCTGTGGGAGGGACTGGGACCAGTTTGGAGAGAGAGAAAGGGTTGCAAGAAAGGATTGGAGCAAGAAATAATTTGCAAAAAAGGTTGAAATAGACAGAAAGGGAATGTGGTGTGGAAAAGGTGATGAGGAAAATGGATCTGGAGAAGAGAAGAGCAAGGGTTGACTGGTAAGCAGCATGTATGTAAGCTCTGCAGGGGTAGCAAGTGTGAGAGAGAAATGGGTTTGCTTACAAATACTTGGGAACTGCGCCTCTAAATTAACCAGAATCTTCCTCTCCTGCTTCAGCGTGGCTTTGGAGGCAATATTAGAATCTTCCTAATTATTTTTCTTGGACGAGTTTTGCGATCCTGATGATATTAATTATTCTTAAAGGTCAACAGCACTCACTTGAATCCCCTTCTGTTCTATCGTGTAATCAGTTAATTAATTGGAAACCATTTAGCAATGTCTGCTGAGAGCTTAGCCTGCCTTATGCCCTGTTGTTTTGCTATAGCTGGGAGATACATATATGTGTGTATGTATATTCATGTTTGTACCCCTCCCTGCAGAACCCTTGGTCCTGTCCCATCCCACTGCAGCCTCTGCCACCCCTTCCTGAGACAGGAAACGGGTGCTCAGGCCCAGCTGTTATTTTGTCTTTACTACTGTTCTGCACGAGCAGTGTTTGAGATTACTCAGGGCTTATTGATTTCTGGGCATCCAAGTAGGTGAGGACTTGATTTATTTATATATATATGTATATATACACACACACACATCTGATGCAAGAGCCCTCTAACAACTGAAGGTACAGCCCTAGATCAGGAGGGAGCATGAGGATCAAACCCTGCCCTAGAAGCTCTGGGCTGAATGTGTTGAGGTTGAGGCACTCATGGACCATGTCCAGCTCTGCTAGTGCTTTCCTGTGCATTTGGGGTGATGTCCCAGCTGGGTTGGTGCCTCCTGAGCTGCTTCAGTGTATTCTAGGGAGAAATAGTGGAACACACACAGGAGCCTGGGAGGGTTTGTGTTTGGGGTCTGGTGTCACCATGCACTTGGAGATTCTGGGAAATGCCCCTTCGGCATGGTTCTTCCTGCACCATCTCCTTGAGCTGTCCTTTGGTGTGGCACAGAGCTCTCTTCTCCTGCACGTAGCAATTGAGTTTGCTCTGGGCCCACTGGAAACCTGTGAGTAGGAGGTATTCCCCAGTTGTTCTCTGTTCCTAGCTCAAAGAAACATGCAATTTGAAGAAAACAGGCAGGATAAACCCAACCCCTTGCTGGAGCTGTCAGCTGGCAACCCTTGTTCTTGATCGGCAGGCATCTCCAACATTATGTCTGTGTGCTGGAGCAGGAGAAAAGCCCAGCCTACGGTTATATTCCAGTCCTAATGGGTCTAAAATTACTACAGTTTGGGAGAGAAGAGTTGGGATGGGGCCAGAGCAGCCCTGAGGACATCTCAGCTGTGGGAGGGCAGCCATGGGGAAGGGCTCTTGCATGCTGAAGGTTGATTTTTCTTTTCTTTGAGCAGAAGACTGGCATGTTCTGTGGAAGCTGCTGGACTCTGCCTTGCAGGAAAGCTGGCAGGCAAAGGGAAAGCAACTGTAGGGCTGACCCAGCTTTTAACCTTTCCTCGAGTCCTCTGAGAGCCCAGATGTCTGTGAGGAGAGCAGTGGAAACTGCACACAACAAGGGAGAGATGAATGTAGTCCAGAGGGCCAGATCCCTGCATCTGATCTGCCTCGAAGCATAGGGAGACCATATTACCCACATCTGCCAGTGGCTTCCCATCTGTACCGTGTTCTGCACCAGAACTGTGAGCAACAACAAGCTCTGTGAGGGGTGATTTGTCTTCAAACCAAACTTCGTGCAGCTGGAAGATGCCTCAGAAGAGATGACTTGGAGGGTGTGGAAGTGTCATGGGGTTGGAGATGGCCTTTAAAATGGCCTTTAAAGTATTTTGGGATGGGCTGGGATGAAGGCAACAGCAGGAGGTGGCTTGCTGCATTGGCAGAGGCAGTGGGAGGAGAGGCGTGGGGCAGATGTGCTGCTGGCACCCGCCCGTGGGAGCCCTGTGACTGGGGGCGTGGTGCCTTATGCCTTCCCAGTTGCTCTGCAACTTCTGTTTTGTAATGCTATTGTTTAAAGAACAATGCAGGAGGCCAGCCCCTTCCACCTCCTTCAGCCCTGTTTCAGTGACAGTTGGGATTTTGCGAATCAAGGTTGTGCAACTGGGAAATCCAGAGCTGGTGGCTCCTCCTCCAGCACACACCTCCAGGGATGGTGCAGTGTGTCTTCTCAGGTGTCACTGATGGTGGTCTCTTGCTCTTGTCTGATGCAGGATGCTTTTTGTTCAGGAAATTACTGCAGATTCTGGCTCTAGCCCTAGGGCAAGAAATGATTTTGGGGGGAATGAGATGATGGTGTGATGGAAGATGCTGTGTGATGCTTGCCTTATAAGACACAGGACAGTACCCATGGGCATGAGAAAGGAGTTGTGCTGTGCAAACTCACAAAGAAAGATTGAACCTCAGAAGAGTTTTGATTTTTGCTGTCTTTGGGATCAGTAGTGACCTGGGTGGTGTTAAGGGGTTGCTTGAGATGCAGAACTGGACTGCAAGTAATGCCATATCGTGGCTGGAGGACCTCCATCAGCTGTCTTGCTCCTCTGTAGTGTTCTGAGTCTGGACAGGGCACATAAACAGAACTGCTGGCAGCTCTGACAACTCAGGCTGACTAATCTAACGCCATGTCCTATTCTAACTCCACTTTCTGGGCATGTGAGGCTTGTGTGTGCTTGGCATTCGTTGCCCAGTGCTTCTGTGGGCTCCTCCTGGAGACTTCAACTGAGTCGATGTTTGCGGCGCCTGAGTTGTGGGGGGGCCTGTATGGCCACAGCCTCTAGGACTTGCTGGGGTAATTTTAGCACATTCATTAAGAGAGGACAGTACATTTTTTCCCTTAATGAGCAAAGCTGCTTACTAAACAGGAAAAGGAGGGAGGGGGAAAGGGAGGGCAGGGCGGACGATGGGGAGTGTAACGCTGCTTTTAGAGGTCACTGGAGTTATCTGGCAGGGATGAGCGAGCCCCAGAGTGACTTTCCAGCATTTTTTTTTCTGGTTCAAATCCAAAGCTTTAGCAGATAGTTTGCAGAAATGGAGCCTGCACAGAGCTACCCCTATATCTGTAACAGCATGTGAAGCTGCTGACACTTTCCTCTTCTGTGGCCACCAGCATCCAGCCAAGGCTGCAGTGAGCTGAGAGATGGTGGAAGCACCCGTTGTGCCCAGAGCAGAGGGGATATTAAGGGAATCCCATGTGGTGCCACCAGCGTATTCAGTGCTGAGGGCTGCAGCTGGGGATGTGCATCTCTCCTCTTGTTTCTGCCAGGCAGTTGCTGATGCTCCCTCAGCCCCAGCTGCTCTGTGCAGTTAATCCCACCCCTCTGGATCAGGATTATCAGAGCTGGCACCATGTTATTAAAATGTGTGAAAAGCTTCCCTTGTGGAAAAGTAAATGTGTTGGGTTGGAAATCAGGGTGAGTTGGAGGATGGGGCTGTGTGGAGGAGGTACAGGCAAGGAGGGTCTCTCCCCAGCAGCAGCGTTTCTGCCATTGCCTCGGACTGAACTGCATAATGTAACTTACAGTTTAATTACAGGGGCTCCTGCTTGTTGGTGTCATTAATGAGGCATCTGGCTTAATTTAGCTGAATAAAAATGGCTTTAATAGTGGAAACACTTCTGACTGTTGGGTAATTGAGGGAAGAGAAAACATAGCGTTTCCTCTCGCACTAAAGTCCACTTGTTCTGGTCTGCATGGATCCAGACCCCTCCCTTGTCCCATGTCCACTCATCTCTCCTCAAGTCCAAGAGGAAGATGGATGGAGAGGGAGAGAAACTGGGACTTTGCTGTCACTCAGCGATGGTGGCCCACCTTTGAGGTGTGCGTGGTGTTGCTGGTAGAGAAGGCTGGTGGGGCTATGGCATGGTGAGCCACATGCAAAGCAAGAGGCTTAGGAGCATGGCTGCTGTGGCAGGAGGAGAGCAGAATGGTGTTGAGCCTAGGTCACAAGTGGGTTTGGGTGTCTGCTGCTCTGTACCTGGTGCAGGTGGGCTCCATCCAATCCCTTCTCCCTGCACAACTCCTTTGAAACCTGCTCTGGAGGCAAAAAAGGGAACTAGCAGCTGTTTCTGAAGACTCTGTGTGGAAAATAGCATCTTGTGAGTGATAGAGAGAATGTCCCACGGCAAAGAAGCAGTTTGAATGTGCTCCAGGAACGTTGATGGCAGATCTACCCTGAAAAAAGACAGGTTCCTGTTTGCTGCTCAGAAATACACATGGAAGGTGTTTTGCTTCCTTCCCCCTGTGTTTTATTGACACATGATGTGCCATATTTTATTACAGGTGGATCTGATGCACAGGCTGTTAGAAAGGTGGTCTGGCACACTCTGCTACAGCACTGCTTCCACTTTCCTATAACTCTGCCAAATTTTAATTGCTCAGGCTGAAGTTTTCTGTGTTGGGTGTCTGCTCCTGGATGAATTTACTTTTATAAAATTACTACTATTTCATCCCACTTCTGAATAAAACCCTGCTCAGGTGTTTGAGGTGGTGTACAGGAGAGAGGGAAAACGGACTGTTTTTCCCAAGTTAGAAATGGTCATGTTTCTGTTAGAGTACCTGCTGCCTCCTATTGTGGAGGGGAAGAAATTTTGTCAAAGGCCAGATCCTGCTTGCAAGACTTGATTTTAGTCTGGGATGTTTCCTTATGGGAGCAGAAGGGCTTTTGATCTGCTTGGAGGGGGGAGAAGTTTTACAAAGGATGTTTGGGAGCATATAGAGGAGATGAGTAGTGATGGGTCTTGGGCTGGATGGGAGGATGTAAATCTTCCCATCGTAAGAAATTTGGGCATGGATGAGGAAATCAGAGCTGAGAACTACTTGGGAGTGTCTGCAGAACAATGGATAGTGTGATTCAGTCTGCTGGGGAAAAGTGGCTGGATGAGGGGAAGGCAAATGGGTTGGGAAGGACAGACCTGGCCCTGTGTGCCCAGGGGTGTAGGAGGATGGGGATTCAAGCTGCTGCAAACAATGGTGTTAGCGTGGGGGGGGACCTCACAAGCCACAAAGCATCAGAGCTTCACCTGTGGAGCCATAACTTAATCTCCCCATGTGCACAGCTTCTGTAACTGCACAATCACACACTGTCTTCCCTGGGAAACCTGCCCCATTTGGTGTGTGGGATGGGTCTGTTCTGGGGAGAAACCAGTGCCGTGCAGTGAGGCTTTTCTGTAGGAGCTCTGTATCTTTGGTGGCAGAAGTTGGCAGATGTTACCTTTTCCATGTGGAAACTCAACCCTGGCATCTCTGACCTTTGGAGTGTTTAGCTTTGTGACTGCAATGGTGTATTTTTAATGTGTGTTTATATGTGCAGCCCCTTTCTGTCTCTGCTGAGATCTGAGACCTTTGCATGGGTCCATTGCCATGGACCTTTCTGACATTTCAAAGTGTCCAAGGTGTCTGTGTCCAACTACAAACACGATCTTCCTTGTGTGTGTCTTGGCTGCTCTGAAACAGAGCCATTGGTGTGTGTGTGTGTGTCCCTGACCAGCCCTGCAGAAGTTGATGGTCAGGACTGGTCAGACACTGGCTGTGCCCTTTGAAGGCATTCTCCTGCCAGATGGGTGCAAGTGAAGACCCATCTCTTCTTTGCCTTGTACTTGCTGTGGTTTCATGTCTGGGGGAGGGAGGAGGGTAGTAGAAGTTGGTTTCCAGGGACTGCATGATACGAGAAGCGGAGCACATCTGCCTGGCAAAGCTCCTTGCATTAGTGATGATGTTTCCTTTCTCCATCTCTCTGTGTCCTAAACTGTAATAACACGATCATGCTATTTTTGATTCCCTTATTTGCGTGGAAAGCCTGTTGTTTTTTTCTCTTCTCTTTCAGAATCCAATTTTCTCTTGACATTTTTGCCTAATGTAGCAAAACATGACCTTTGAGAAAGGACATTCCAGCAAGATTCACTCCCTCCTCTGCATCTCTGCCTCTCTCCCACATCTTGCTGTCTCTCATGCATCCCCCTTTACGCTTCCTTTTTCTCCTTGTGTTGGGGGAGGGAATTTACTGTCTTGCTTTTCAGTAGCAGCGAGCTGCTCCTTCCCCTCCTACTTCTCATCTGTCTTTGCGAAGTTTCCAGGTGCTCAGTGCTCTGGGGTGGATAAAAGAAGGAGTTTTGCAATATTTCCCCCTCCCCTGCTTAGCTTCACCTGCTATTTTTTGCTGCTTTTCTAAACTTTACTGGAGACTGGAAGCAGTTTGTCTACAGCCATAGGAATGGTGGGATCTTAGTCATGTGAAATGAGGTACCTGTGGTTTGCTGTGGCTTTCGCAGCGGGATAGTCTGATGTGAAGCAGAGCCAGAATTTAATGATGCAGCACCGTGCCATTATGGTGTTTGGGCTTATTCTTCTGCCAGGCTTCTGGAGAGCCTTTGGGATGACAGTTTGCTCTGTGAGCTGTGGCAGCTTCCACTCCTAACTGCGAGGTTTTGGGTTTTGCAGCATTGCTTGGTGGCAGGTGGGGCAGGACCAGAGTCATGTTTCCCTTGTTGGTCCCTGGACAGCTGGACTGTGCCCTTATCTGTACTTGCCCAACCTGTGTCTTTGCTTGATATAAGGTGACAAATGATGCTTTCATCCCAAATCCTCATTAGACCTGCACCAGCAGGAGTCTGGGATTTGCTGTCTTAGTTTTAGCTCCCTTCTGCAAATGAAACAGTGATTTTTGGGCTGATCCTGGCTCAGCTGGGCTGCCCACTGTCACCTATGTACCATACTGCCCTGTACCTCCTCTCTGGCCTGCCAAGACTGGAGTAAACTTCCAGGTGGTTTGTGCCACTGTCCCTCTTCCCAGCAAGCAGGGCTAACACAGGACATGTGGGCTCGCAGCCTGCTTGGGTGGCTCATGATGGGGAGGGAGCTGGCAGGGACAGGGCTGGTTTAAGCAGGAGATGTGAGGCACCACCTCCTGTGTTTTCCAGAAGCCAGCATAGACATGGGAGGATTTGGGTCTCTGCTAGGGCATGTGACCACCCATCCCTCTGCTCACCCCATGAGCTGGTCCCTCAGTTGGTGGCTCTCAAGCTGGCCTGGTGTCCCTGAGAGGGCTGCCTGCTACGGAAAGTGATTTCATTGCTGTCTTCTCACCCAAGGCTTTTCTCTTTCTGTGTCTTCTCTCTGCTTCATCTGCCCCAAACATGTTTCTTCTCTCTTGCTTTTAGTACTTCTCTGCTTGCTTCTATACTCTTTTATCCTCTCTGGCTTTCAGCTGAAGAGGTGATATCTGCTGGGTTGCAAAGCTCTCCCAGATAGATGAGATTTATGTTTTTGCAAGTTTGGGCAGATGGAGAGAGGGATGGGGAGCTGTTGGCTGCTGTAGCAGTGGTACCCTTGGGTGCAAACAACACAGCCGTAGCGGGGCACTTCAAGTGTGCAGCTACTGCAGATTGTATGATAACACCTTGGGTAATCATCATGCTGTCAGTTTAACCTGACTGTTACTATTTTTACTACAATGCTTCTACTTAATTTTTTTGTTCAAGGTCTGGAATTAGACATGTTCTTTCTGCTTATGGTTGGTTGAGCTTCAGATTCATGGGCAAGAATTGGACAAATCTGGCTCTGTTTGGATTTTTTAAATTATTTTTTCCCCTGATATGGCACAATATAAACTATACACACACACACACACACACACCCCCACACCCCTCCCCTTGGAAAAAAAAAGTAAATAAAATGAGAAACTTCCACTTGGGTTGCTCCCCATTAAAATCTCTCATTAGGAAATCTAAACTTGGGTCCTAAACTGCTTCACAGCCTCTCTATAGAGGAGGATGATGAGCTCTGTGGAGGCAGTAGGGCCACGTGCAGGAGGAATTATTTACCATGCCTTTTTTCTCTTGTTAATTTTCAGAGACCTCTCTGGGAACCGGCTCACCACTCTGTCATGGCAACTCTTCCAGACCCTGCGACTCTTTGAACTGTAAGTCCCACCCTGGAAGTATCTCCTGGGAGAAGAGGGGAGGCTGAGTGGAATAATGATTTGCAAATAGAGCTATTTTGAAGCCTCTGAACAATTACCTACATCTCCAGTGGGCAGCACCATCCTTGGGAGGGTTTCTTGGGTGTGAGAGCATCGGAGCAGAACTACTTTTAACTTTGCAGCAGCTGGCTAATTAACATAGGGATGATGAACAAGTCATGCTTGGGGTAGTAAATGGTTGACTAACTCTGTGAATGCATTAGAAATACTTACTAGGCCAGATCTTGAGTGAATCTTTTCAAATCTCATCTATTGCAGGGTAGGGCTAACTGTTTTTCCTTAGCTCATGGTCATGTTTTATATTACACCCCTGCGTTTTAGGTGGATGACTCCCTTGCTCTCCAGAAATCGAGGCACCTCCCAACTCCTATGTGGGAGATGAGGTAGTGTCTCTCCTGGGGCACTGGTGGCCTTCAGCCTGCTGAATTATTGATAGAGCATTCAGCGTTGTGCTTGAAGAATAAGTGGACACGAAATCAATGGAGCGTTGCCCTGGTGACCTGTTTTGTTGAATTTTAGAAATAGTTGTTTGGTGGGTATAAAAAAAAATATATATATATGTAGGATTTGTCCCAGAGGATCCTGGGAAGCTCCATTCATCCTCACTGATGATCAATAGAGCTGTAAGCTAGAAGTGACTTATGAAAGAATAAAGACAGTCTTTCAAGTGGGAGTAAGTGTGTTATCACTGGTGTTACTGCAGTGTTATTTTATTTCTGTCAAATTGTTAAATGAAAAATACTAATAGTGATATTTGAAAATAGAGAAACGCCCTTCTGATGGGGAATCTGGCTTGCAGAGTTAAAATGCTGGATTTGGAATTGGCCTTCTGGCTGATTACCACTCTAAATATTTTTTGTCAAGCCTGGCTCAGGTTTCCAGTTTAATAGCATGAGTCATTTGTATTCTTAGACCTTTCCTTATTGTCACTGCACTGTCTGGCAAAACTCAGATTGATGGTTGTTACCCAAGAGGCACCCAAGAGTGTGGAGGAGCAAATGGGGCTGCAGTCCTGAGCTAGAGGCGCTGCAGGGCCTGGGGTAATGGTGAGCCTGCAGATTAATGGGAATACCTCCAGTGGGACTTGGTTTTGGGTGGTTTTGTTTCATTTTGGTCATATTTTGTTTCTTCTGGCGTGTCCCAGGTCTGCCAGCCCAAGTCAGGCTCAACAGACCAATACAAAGCACAAAGGGAATTGTGATGCTGCTGCTTGGGCAGCAAAGTGTACTTGATGATCTGAAGGGTCCCTTCCAACCAGGATGATTCTGTGATTGTCCCATCTGATGAAGAATTAAGTGTGTGTTGTCCTGCTATGGTGAACCTGACAGGGAAGGTGGTGTGCTTGGGAAGACCTTTGGTTGGTGTCAGCAGAGTCATTTAGGGCCAGAGTTCTGCAGGCTGGCAAATGGGAAGGAGATGAATTGCTTGGCTTCAGTTGGAGCTGTGCTCAGAGTGGTTTTCTTGGAGATAACACCCTGATTGATGAAAGAAGTAATGCATGTAGAAATGTGGGAGATGGCAGGGCTGGTTGGTAGGAACAGGTGATGGGGTGGGAAAGAAGCACTGATGTGGTGTGTGGCTGCCCACTGTGTCTGATAAGGAGGCTTGGGGCTGGAGCCTTGGCCAGACCTCTCCTGCCACCATGCTGTGAAAGGGGTTTTGGCAAACTGCCCCCTGAGTCCAGCTCTGGTGATCGAGTCAGGCCTACAAATGCATGTGCCCACGGGGTCTGGATTGTTGGCTGTGCTGGAGTGAGAGTCTGGTCGAGTTTATTTTGTCTGAGGGATTTCTCTGTCACACTGTCCTGACACTTTCCCCTCTGGGCTCCTTGTCTCTAAGGACTACCCATTGACATGAGTACAGGTGGGGTGGTCAGTACCAGAATAACACAGTGATGCTGTTCCCCAAAGCATCCCCAAAAGAAAGATACTTTGGCTGATACCTGCTGGGATGTCAGTGTTAAAAGGACAGGGGAATGTACCTGTGGTGACCTCCCTGGGGCCATGAAATTGTTCTGCTGTGTTTTGGATTTGAGAAAAGACAGCATGCAGGTGTAGCCTGAGCTGTGGGCTCTGAGGTATCAATCACATAAAGATGTTGGCAATTAAGGTAAAGATATATGTTGACTGCTGTGGGGTGGTCATTGTCCTGAGTGCTGGAGTGATGGGACCTGTTGATGAGGAAAAGCAAAGCCCCAAGATAGGCAGAAATTAGCAATGGGTGCACAAAAGTGGGAAATACTGTATTTTTTATTTTTTTTTTTTTAGAAATGCAGAGGATGGGTGAGTAGAAGACAGATTTTTGGCACACTGAGCTCCAAGGAGCCTTCCAGAATCTGGGAGGGAGTCAGAATACATGGCCCACATAAAGTGAGTGTGAAGCACTGGTGAAAGCTAGAAAGGGAGTTGCAGACTGACATCAGCCAAGGACTTGAAGTTGTGCCAAAACTCTCTGGGAAGGGAGGCGGCACTGATCATCAGAGACTGATGCAGAGGCAACGAGCCTGAGGAAGGCAGGCTGAGCAGCAGCGCTTGTGCTGGGCTGTGGAGAGGCCAGAGGACCCCAGGGACACACAGAGTCTGCTGTTCTTGAGAGAGTTAGGTCTGTGGGGAGCGCTGGTGGACAAACAGGCCTGCAGTAGTTTGCTAAAGGCACCTTATTGCATCCCAGTGCTACCAGGCAATCGGGGATCCAGAGGGGGATGAGGTATTGAAGGCGAAACTGTGATGTGCAGCAAAGCAGAGCATGCAGGAGGGGAAGGGAGAGCGATGGGAGGATCATCTCTAGGAGAGTGTTGGGAGGGGAGGAACTACAACTGATGTGACATAGAGATTACCAGGGAACATGAGATCTGACAAAGCTACTCACAGTGAACACGGAGGAGGAAAGAGTAGAAGACTAATGGGAAGATCATGCCACGCTATGAAGGCAGGCAGGTGGATGGGAACTTGGGGCTTGAAACAGCTGTCTGGCTGCATTCAAGGCGTTGCAAGCTCTGGAGGAAGGTATTGCTTTAAAGCAGAGTTTCTGGTTCAACAGAGCTGAGCTTTTCCCCTGCTGACTCACTGAAGGAAGGGTGGCAAAAATGAGGCGCGTTTCCAAAGAATATTATCTTCCTCCTCCTGGCCAGAAGCAAGGCTTGGAATGGTTTCCAGTAACTCCAGCTCTAATTCTCACAGCACGGGCTGACCTTGACCAGCGGGGCTTGGGCTAATGTGTGCGCAGCTCTCCTAAGTCTGAAGCTGAGTATGCACCGGGAAGCATCTGACACATGCAACAGCTCATAAACATTGGACTTAAAGCCTTTCTTATCCAGAAGTCACAGCTGGTTTCCTCTGTCATGTCCTTGGCTTCCTTTGTCATGTCCTCAGAGAGCTTTAGGGCTGACATTTCAAGAAATTCCTTCCCGGAAAAGACCTAACACTGGATCCAATTACATCTTTGGTTGTATAAAACCTTCTAGCCCTGAACATCTTGCCTCTCTGCCCAGACCATCAGCGTTTCTAACACCAGCAGTCCCTGCCAGCTCGCCCGGCAGTTGATGTCTGCAATGCTACAGGAAGAGGCTTTGGTGGGGATGGGGGCACAGCAGCATCTCTGTTAATGTTGTGAGTCCATCTTAACGCTGTCTGTGCCTCTAGCTTATAAACCTCTTGCTGCCAGCAGTCGCACTAATAGAGCTGTAGCCAGGCACTGGGTACTTGCCTGCTCTCTGCGTTCGCTAATCCAGCCGTCAGCCGCCACGCGTTGCTCCCGGAGTTCTTCCCTTTCTGTCCCATCCCTCACTGGCTGGGCTTTGGAAACAACAATTCTGGCTGGACTGCCAAGAGAAGGCCGAGTTCTGGGATGTAAATAGAAATGAAAGACAGAAATAGGTTTGTTCTGTCTCTGCTGGGTGCTTTCTGGTTCTCAAGCTGAGGGAGGCGGTCCCAAGGTAGGGGAACATCTTAATTTGAAGTGTATGAAGCCTCTGCAGCAGTTTTATGTGAATCAAAGCAGACAGGAGAAGTGTGACAAGGATCTCAACTGTCTTCTGAGAGGCTTTAGCTGCAGGCAGCCCTTGTTTTATCTGATGAGCAGGGAGGCATGGGACAGGGGGTGTGTTGTCTCTAATGGCTTAAAAAAATCTTGCTCCGTGTGTCTGTGAAGTATGTCCCAGTACATACTGGTTTGCTGATGACATCCTTTCTAGCCCTGGTCCACCCTGGTGTAGGCTGTCGAGGCAGTTTTGGGAGATTATGGGTACAGCTTTCTGCAGGCAGCAAAGCGGGACTCACCCAAGCACTTACAGCAGTGCTGTCTCTGGAGAGTTGACTTGGTGCCTGGATGGCTCTGGGGTTTCAGCTCTGTCATTGTCCCCTCAAAAGACACCGCAGGGCACAATTGTCCCAGCTTTCCTTTGTCCTGAGCAGAAGCCCTGCAGTGTGCCTGCTTTGTGAAGGGGCTCTGGCTGGAGCACACCCTGCTGCAAGCCAGTGCTGTGCCAGGGGCTGGTAAATGGCTCTGGTCCGTGTGCAGGTTCGGTCCGTTTTTGGGCCAACTCCTTGGTGCAGAGAGCCGCTCTGCTTGTGCAGAGAGAGCACAGCTTGCTTCTGGCTGGGATGCTTCTGATTTCTCACTGGTGTTTTCTGTTTTAATGAGCCCTTCAGAAGGTGTGGGAGCACACGCAGCTCCCTAGGGCCTGTAACCAAGCAATGCTTTGGCAGTGCTTCCAGGCTAAGGACACCTGTGAAAAATGCCCTTTGGGATTACTTGTTCTCTCTGGAGCAACTCTTGCTGAATGCATCTCATGAGAAGTAAGCCCTTGCCTTACTTTTTCACTGTGGTTTCACCAATCAAGCACGTGATGGCAATGAAGGCCTCTTGGCTGTACTGCTGTGCCTTTTGTGTTGTCCTTCCTGCTGTGATGGAAGTGTTCAAGGCCAGGTTGGATGGGGCCCTGGGCAACCTTGTGTAGATCCAGGCCTGAGTTTGGTGGCCCTGCCTGTGGCAGGGGGGTTGGAGCTCTGTGATCCTTGGGGGTCCCTTCCAACCCAGACCATTCTATGATTCTATGGGAGATGTCCCCACAGCATGTAGTGATGCATTGTGGTCCAACAGTGGGTTTAGACCAAAGGGCAGCTGGTGTTCCCCAAGGTGGTGGTGCTTCCAGCAGGTAAGGGAAGGTGCGTTTATCTCAGCAAGCAGAGGGTTGCAGGTAGTGGAGATGTGTTACAGAAGTTATGGAAGGAAGGGTTGGAAGGAGCTGCAGCTCCTAAAGATCCCTGTAACCCCTGAGGCTGAAGAGCTGATGGGGTTTGAGGAGATAAATGGAGGCTCAGGTTTTTTGGGCAGGTGCAGGACAACATGAGCATGGACATCCTTATGCATCTCTGGCCAGCATGGCAGAGCAGGCACCAAGTGAGGAGGGAGGGCTTCTCCTGAGTGTCAAGGGTATTATGGAAGATGAGTGCACACATCTGTGCCCCTCCTCCCTGCGGTGCCATGTCAGCTGCTGGTGGCACTCAGCACATGCAGCTGCTGATGGGAGTTAAATTATGCAAAACCACCTATGAGGGTCTCGATTAAAGTGAGTTATATCACTGATGTTGGGGCAGGTCGTGGGTGAGTACTGCCCTGAAGCCCACCTGCTCCTGTATTATTCACAGCCCTTCGTGAATTAGCAATGGGCAGGGAAGGGCTGCCCGTTAATTACTGCTGCCTAAAGTGCTAGGACAGTGACTGTCCTCAGCAGCCTCATTTTGTAGGGTATTTGCCATGGAGCAGAATGGCTGTCCTGGTGCCTCTGAGCTCCCTCAGCTCCCTGCTGCGTCCCAGGGTACAACTCCAGTTATCTGAGTTGCTGTTTGCTGAGACCATGGCTCTTACCCACCTGCTATCCCGTGTCCTGCTGGGAGCAGGGAAAATCCTGAGAAGAATGTGGATTTGTGGCCATACTGAAGAGGATGGGGAGCCTGTGTGGGGCACTGGCAGTCTCCCTTCTAGCATGCAGGGAATGCCTCGTCGTTAGAATCCCACCAAATCACTGTGCTAATCTGCTCTGGTCTGTTAAATTTAGTGCTTTGGCCTTTTGAGTTACATATCTGAGCCTTGTACCTGACTTGCAAAGGTTTATGTGTTTTTGACAGGAAAGGAATGAGCTAAAGAAAGGCCACAGAATGAAGTTTTAACTCTGTGCTTGCTCTTAAAAAAATAAAAAAAGAGGCAGATGGCATCTTGTTTTATGAGAAGATCTGACGTGGCATCATTAGGGTTCAGGTTTAACACCCCTGGGTGCTACCAGAAGATCCCTTCTCCTTCTCCCTTTGCAGTACTGTATTGACAAAACAGCAGCTGCACGTTTGGAGCTTGTTTCCAAATCCTGTTAGTCTGTCGAATTAATTTTGTAAAAGCAAGCATGAATTTTGCAGTAACACATGGAACAGACAAGGAAAACTGCTTTCCCCTGTCATACATGAGGATCTAGATGTTGAACTGTTGCTTCACGCAATCTTTAGAGATTTGCCCTTCTGCTTTGGGGTGACTGAGCTTGCCTTTTGCAGTGCTGGCTCCTCTGCTCCCTGCTTTGTTTTGCTTCACAGTTATGTGGGGACAAATTACACTTGTTCAGTCTGTATTTCCTGCTTTGCTCAAGTTATGGTGGCAGCCTAGACTTGTTTAGCTTGGTCTGTTCTGGATGAGCACTGGGCTCTGTTCCCTCCTGGCACCTGCCCTCCTCACATCTCCAGAGAGAGCTGCAGGGCTTAAAAAATGTAAATGAGATGGTTAATAGGTTGGAAAATCAATTATAATAAACATTCCTGGTACATAAACTATGTGTAAGTGTGTTTTAAATGAAGTACATTAAAGGCAGTGCTTTTCTTCATTTCTCCTGGCCAGGTCAGGAGGGTCTCAGTGCAGAGCTGCTCGGTTTCATTAAAATGCATGATACCCTGTGCATTAGCTCATGTCCTGGGTCACCAGGAGGCTCTGTTCATACAAGGTACTCGGGGAAAAGAGTTGCCAGTGCTTGTGGGGGCTGGGGGTGTGCTTTGCCCAGCAGGATATGGACCTTGGCTGAAGTAAGACATGAATTTTAGGGTGGGGAGCTCCCTGCTCCTTTGCTGAGGGATGAGTGTTTTGGGTGTCTGGATGGCTGTGGGACTGAGCTGCGGATGTGCGGATCTTGCAGTGAAAGATGATGTGTGTATTCACATGCTGCCCTGAGAGAGAGAAAACCTGGTGTGCAACCATGGAGGAGACTGTGAATAACAGGTGCCAGAAGACCCCAAGCAAATAGCATGGAAGGAGATTCTCCCTTAGCTCTGAGGGGGCTGTTGTACCCTGATGAGGGCCAGGGAGCCCAGAGCCAGGTGATTGCCCTGGTTGTCCTTCCCCACCCCACTTTCTTGTGCTCTCTGCCCACAGGAGACTAGAGAGGAACCTCTTTAACTGCAGCTGCGACATCCGCTGGATCCAGCTCTGGCAGGAGAAGGGCGAGGCGAACCTGCAGTACCAGGAGCTCTACTGCATGAACATGGACGCTGCCATCATCCCTTTGCAGGAGATGAACATCACCCAGTGTGGTAAGGTGCAGCCTGTGCCAGCCTGCCAGGGCTGGGTGCGAGGGGGTGCCAGGAGGGGTCCCTGCCCTGCATGGTGTCTCCGGTTCAACCGTTTGCTTGGGGAGCCTGATGCTGCAGGATCCTGAGTCTTGCAAGACCAAGAACAAGATGATTGAAGCTGATTTGGTGTAGTTTATGGGTTAAAAATAGAGTATCTGAGTAAACGTGGGGTTGCTGTTTCTGTATGTATGAAGGGATTGGGAGATTTGGGGTGTTTCCTTCACTGAAATGTTACTGCTTAACGAAGTGTGTGTGATGAGCCTACGTGATGGCTTGAGAAAGGATGTGTTTTATGTTGCTCTTCCTCTGTCTAACAAATCCTAGAGACAGTATATTGTTAAAAGATACTGCCACTGTATCTTTTGTAATTACTCTTAGGAAATACACCTCTATTTTGATTTTCTCATTTTATTTTTTTTTCAATTGAAAGCCTTTGTCTGTAGGGAAGAGTCAGGAGTGACTTTGTATCTCTCTCTGCTTCTTGCTGATGTTTAAAAAGAGTCCAGTGGCCTCAGGAGCAACATGAGGCATGTTTAATAGTTACCCTTTTTTCCTTCACCTTGTTCACACATCAGTTGCCTGTTTGGTGTCAGTTTTTGCTCTGCTATTGCCATTACTGGAAAGCATCCCTTGCAGAGTAAGGAGAAGGAGGTGTACCTTCAGCAGAACAATTAAACTGTCTATACACAAGCAGCTGTCAAACTCACGAGCTGAAAAAAGGAGGAAAACCAGTGGTTTTCTCTTCCTCACAGTCCTCCTCTGTTCTGGGAATCTTGGTTTATTTCTTGTAGCAGTAGTAGATGAACAGCATGTATATGATTAGCATTATTTATTTATTTATCCAAGTTCACAATGTCCCTTTATTTAGCTCTGGAAATTGGTCAAAGCGTTGCCCGCATGTGGATGAACTAAAAAGATTGGAGAGTGTGCTGTAATTTCCTCCCCACATGGCAAGAATAATCTGTGAGGATTAGAGGGGGAGGAAAAAAGTCCTTAGGGATCAGGGACAGGAAGAGAGGTGACTCCGTCAAAGGTGGTATTAGACTCCAGGAGACAGCAGGGTGCTGGTTTGGGAGCACCTCCTCTGACCTCCTGGTCTCTTGAAAGGGCAGGGAGCCACGCTGATCTGCTCTCCTCTAGAGGAGAGTCTGTCTGTTCAAGCTTTGGGATGACTCAAGGGATGTTGTAACAACACCCATTTGTCTTTGTCCTTTGGTGCTGAGGGCTGGCGTTGCTTGGTGTGGCCATATTTGATACCAGCTCAAGCTGGAGAGACTGTATGTGTCCCTCCCATGTCCCACTCCACTGATTCCTGCCACCTATGCAGCTTTGCCAGGCCTTGACTGCTGCCTCCTTTTTCCTGGCATCCCCTCAAAATCAGTATGATGTTGCTTTCCTCCTGGCATCACTCTGTAATGGCAATGAATGGATGTTTATCCCCATCCATGGCTTTGGCTTGGTGTGATGGGTGCTGCTGCCCTGTGATGGGATGGATCAGTGGTCGGTTCTCCTCAGTCCTGCCTATCCAGTTTGCCCCTACAAACAGCCCAGAAAGCCTCTCCTATGTAGGAAGGGCTGTTGGCCTTCTTGCAACCAGTGCTGCCTTGCTTTATGTTGCAAGGATATTTGGTGCCTGTGGTGGCAAGTAAGGAAGCGGTGTAAATCAGTGCATCTCCTTGCCACCACTGAGAAAGACCAGGGGCACCTTTTATTAGGAGAGCCACAGTTAATATGAGGATACATCCTTGGGCATCTTCTCTCCCTCGTTATAAATTAGAGAGACACTTTCCTCACCTGGAGTGCTGGGGCACTCTGTGCCTTGTCCCTAGACGTAGGAACGCTTTGAATCTTCTCCCATCACATGCAGCTTCTCCATCCCAAGTGACTGCCCTTGAGAGAAGCTCCCATGGGAGTAGGAGGTGGGGGCTGTGTGAAGGGAAGGGCAGCCAGAACTGGACCCCAGCTTTTCAATTCAAATGTGACAGGATTCAGCTGGCACATCTCCAGTGTCTGCATTTGCCCCTATCTCCAAGACCTCCCCTTCCCTTAGTAGGGCAAGGCTATGCTGTTGCCTCCTGCTACTTATCCCAAGGTGCTGGAGGGTTATTTGGGAAACAGCTTGGAGGGATCTGGGTCCACATGTGTGTCCTGTGGCTGACTGTAGCAAATGCTGCTCCACACCTGAGCACCTTGCTGTTTGACTCTCTTAGACCTCCCTGAGATCAGTGTGAGCCATGTGAATTTGACGGTGCGGGAAGGGGAGAACGCTGTCATCACCTGCAATGGCTCAGGCTCGCCGCTGCCCGACGTTGACTGGACGGTGGCCGATCTCCACTCCATCAACACACATCAGGTAGGGGCATCAGGACTTCAGTGCTGCCTGTGCCCAATGTGCAAGGGCAAGGCAGCTGCTGTGGGTTCCCCAGGCCTGTGCATGCAGGGCAAAGCGTCAGGGAGATGGTGGAGACTGCCTTGAGGAATGTGAAATGGTTGTAGCCAAAGGAAAATTAAGGCTATATCCTATTCCCATGAGAACCTGGGAACTACCTGAAGGGAACACAACTTTTCCTGTCTATGGCTGGAAAGTAAAAGATAGGATAGCTTTATGTTTTAGTGCTTCCTAATTGAATTAATTCATGTCTCCTCTAATGAAGCTACCTATGTGCAGAGGTGTCTGCAACAGCTGTAGCTGAAATAGGCAGCCAAGCAAGCTTTTCTAGAGCTAAGCCATGTTTATCAGTGCTATGATGCTGCAACTCTCCCCCTCCTATTTTACAAAACACTTCTCACCCAGATCCTAACTGTCCTTAGAGTTTGGAGACCCTTTCACAAATTATGTGAAACTGGGATACTCAGCTTCTGGAGGCAGGAGCAGGGAGGAGAGAAGCCATCAGACTCTGATTTCTGTCTGGTTTTCTCTTTGGGATTTTTAGACCAACCTCAACTGGACCAATGTTCATGCCATCAATTTGACCTTGGTGAATGTCACCAGTGAGGACAACGGGTTCCTGCTTACCTGCATTGCCGAGAACGTGGTGGGGATGAGCAATGCTAGTGTGCTGCTCACTGTTTACTGTAAGTAGCAGTGGAGAGACCTTGACTGTATGCATTCTGGAGAGCTGCTCTGGGATCTGTGTGAATGCGTGGCCACTGTGATGTACTGGTTTTGTAGATGAGGATTAGGAGCTGAGCGCAGTGAGGCGGGGGGAGGATACTGGCACAGCTCTCTTAAGCATCAGCTGCTTCCATTCCACCAGAACAGGGGAGGATCAGCAGTATCACACTCGTGGTGAACATTTCTCCACCAATCTCTTGGAAGATTTAGCAGAGTAAGGAAAAAAGTGGACTAAAACTCTGTTTGCAAACAGAGTTTTCTCCCTGATGCACGTGAGAGGTTAAACGTTGCCCTTGCTAAAGCCCCCACAAATCTTGCCTCTGGTTTCAGGGCTGCTAGTGCTTCCTCTCAGATCTATTCCTACAAAGTTAAACTGCAAATGCCATGTAAACATGCACATGTCAAATTTCAACTGTTCACTTTCAGCTGCAAGTAGCTAAACTTTTCCTGTGCTTTCTAATATAACTTAAACCTGACCTTAAGAGGAAGTTTACACAGCTTTACACTCTCAAGCAGCTGAGATTTATTATATGTTGCAGTGTCTGTAATATTTGCCCTTACTCTGTAGTTTGAAAACCTGTCCCCTGCCACCAACCTTGCCAGGTAGAGCAGAGACCCATGTGGGATTCTGACTACTCTTGGTGAACCCACACGTGTTGCATGTCCAGTGCAGGGGCCACTGTAAAGAAGACAAGGGGCCACAGGGGATTGGAAAGAGGAGACCAGATGCTTTACTACTTTTGTCTCCCTCTCAATAAGTATTGATGAATCGAAGAGTGGAGGTAATTAAAGTCTCTATCAGCTCAGAGGGAATTGTTCATCAGGTGGATGGTTTTTTTTGCACTGCTTCAGCATCCTTTTCCCCACACCTTAAACAACACCATGCCAAAGCCTATTTTCACTTGTGTAATCCTTGAAGCTGCTGACAGTTTCTGCTACCCCTTCTTGTTGCCCAGACCCATCACTTGGGCTCTAATTTCACATGGAAAAGATCTGGGTTTGTGTGTGTAGGTGGCTGCCGGTTTTGAATCCTCCTTGCCAGGAAGATGTGAACAAGCCACGTGCAGATATAGGCTTGTGAGTGAAAGGAGGTGGCTGGGACACGGCTGTGTCTTTCAGGGTAGCTGGGTACTTGTGGGAGAATTTTTGGTTGCTCCAACCAGCTCCACACCTTGTTTCTTCTGCTACCTTCACTGCCTGAAAAAAATCACTGTCTTTTTTCTAAAAGATGGGTTAAAGTTGGTGTGCTGTTTTTGTTCCTTGTTAGATGCCTCATGGATTGTCTTTGCAGCTGGATGGTTACCAGGAAAAGGAGAGTTTGGGGGAAGACCTTTATCTTTTTGTCTTTGCACAAAACCATTCTAGTCCAGACCTTGCCAGCCTTAGGGTTTGGGACCTTAGATGCAGGTGTTGTAAATGGGCTTTCAGATGTGAAGTCAGAGCAACATTTGAGTTCTTGGGGTGTCCCAGGGCTAGGGGCGGGAGGAAGACAATGCATAAGTGATAAATTGCAAGTGGAGTCTCTGCTTTTCTTTTTCCTCTCCCACTCTATTCCCTTTTAATTAAAACACCCCTGGAGGGTGTTTGGCGGGTGAGAGCTCCGTTGGGATATTCAGGCAGTCAAAACCCCAAGGACAGGCAGTCTCTGAGGGATGTTTGCTTCCACAGCTATGCAATCCAAAATCGCTCAGTGTGGCTGGAGAGCCCCAAGGGGCACCTTGCATACGTGTAACGTACCAGTGCTACGTCGCAGTGTCCTCCTTAACAGGGACAGGCAGCCTCCCAGTGATCCCTTGAGGGAAGGGGAGCAGCAGTAAGCCTGTAGATTGGGCAACTCCAAGCTTAATTGTTTCTGGGCTGGTGAAAGCACCATCCCCACTGTTAATTTGTAGCCCTTGCCCACAAGAACTGTTTATGGTTCAGATCCTTTTTCTGGGGTGTGTGGAATGGTTCCTGTGACCTTAGACAAGACCTTCCTGTGCTGCTTTGCACACAGCCATGGGAAGAGTAGAAAGGAGCAAGGGATTTTTGAAGATTGTTTTTGATTTATCTTAATTTCCGTGGTGTGTTGGAGACATGACGTGGGTGGAGATGTGCTGTGAGCCTGCCATGTTTCTCTGTGCTAGATCCTCCTCGCATCCTCACCCTGGAGGAGCCGGTGCTACACTTGGAGCACTGCATTGCCTTTGCAGTGCACGGGAACCCAGCTCCCACCCTTCACTGGCTGCACAACGGCCAGGTCCTTCGGGAGACGGAGATCATCCATATGGAATTTTACCAGCAAGGGGAAGTGTCTGAGGGCTGCCTGCTCTTCAACAAACCCACTCACTACAACAATGGCAACTACACGATCGTGGCTACCAACCAGCTGGGCTCAGCCAACCAAACCATCAAAGGACACTTCCTGGAAAAGCCCTTTCCAGGTAGGACATTCAGTTTATCTCATTAGGGTTGCTGGCAATCGAGATGCCTTATTGTGGTCCCACCAGTAATCCTTGCATCTAGACAAGGCCTCGACAACCCAAGTTGACCTTGGAGCAGCGGGTTGGAAGTCATGACCTCTGGAGGTCTCTTCTGACCAGTATGATTCTCCAACTTGTGTGCTTTGGTGTCGTAACTCTTTAATGCAGAGGGGAGACTAACTGGTTCAGATATTCTTCTTGTGTAATATATTCTGCAATCCTTTTGTTGGTGGGTTGGTTTTGGGGTTGGGTTTTTTTTTAAAGCTCTTTAGAGATTTCAGTGAGAAAAGGATGTAGGTTTGTTCAATTACTTTGGATTTTGTTTGGGCTACCTTGAAGAGGTTGCCCAATTTTTTAAGAGCAACTTTTCCTCTACTTGATTTCTAGTTATGAGCTAAAGAAAAGGAAGCCCTTTAAAGTGATGCAGCTCTTCATTCTTCTGTTTTTAATTTTTTTTCTTCCAGCTTGCATCTGTGAAATGATTATAGCTGGATGCAGCAGTGTCAGGATTGTTTTCTTTCTGAATATGACATGTGCAATTCCAGGCTGACAGGTCTACAAAAGATGCGATGGCTCAATTAGTCGCTTTGCATCAGTTTGCTGGGATTTCTCAACTGCTTGTTTGGAATTCCCTGTTGTACTCCCTAGTGATTCAGGGCTTAACTGGGAAAAAAAAAGGGGAAAAAAAAATGCATTTGAGGACATGATGAGCCAGCTCTGGGGAGCACAGTAGAGAATGTTTATAGGAACATGGAGGATCTTTATCTCCTCTCTGCCACTGCAACACCACAGTGGCCGTTGTGGAGTTAAGATCTGTGCATGCTGCTGCCTTCAGGAATGATGCCATGAGAAAGTGGCAGCTCTAAATTGGCCCCTGCAGCCCAAGAAAATCCAGCAAAATAGGGCATTTGCTAAATATAGAAAAATACCAATGGTGCTTTCATTTATTATTTATATCACACCATATATGTACACAGAGTTTTCCCACAGGTCAGATATCATAAATGCAAACCCAAATCTCTGCCTTGAAGATCTGACAATTGAACAAATGAGCTGATATGGATGGGAGTGGAAAATTTACATTCAGGCTTCAAGCATGAGGCCCTGTTTGGCTATCTGACCTATTTATATTTCCTGCCATTGGGGCAGAAGAGCAGCTTATGGAATGTAGGTGGATGTGGAAAGGCACAGGTTTACAGTCCCAGCTCTGTCAGGTCTCACCTTTGTGACTCAACTTTCCCATCTGTGAAGTGGGGGCAGCTCTTAAGTAGGTGCTGGACCTCCAGAAAAGGGGGCAGATCTGCTGTTTCAGGGAGCTGATTTTGGAAGCTGAGCCGTGCTGTGATGTGGGAAGGCGCATTGATGTTTGAAGAACCTTTTTGTGTCAGAGGCTCTGGGAGAACAGGATTGTGCAAAGTATATGTAAAATATTGCCCTTGTGATCGCATCTTCGCCCCCACCTTGTACATGTTGCTGGTGTGGAGTGCTTACAGACCCATCTCTCAGCAGGAACTGACCCCTTTCCTTTATTTCTTCTGATCCCAAGTCCCAAGCCATTCCTCACCCTGGCAGACCCTGTCAGCCCAATGCGGGATCTAATTTACTTTCCTTGGAGTCTGTGGCTCTGTCCACTGCCACAGCTGACATTAACACTCAATACAGCTGACATTTATAATTTCCCATCTGAAGGTAGATTCCTCCAGAAAATGCCACAAACTGAAGGTTCTCCCAGTGTGGTTTGTTCAAGAAACTTGTACATAGCCATTCACATGTGCAGTGGCTATATACAATGGCTTGTATGTAGCCATTCACATGTGCTGTCACTACCCAGGGTGAGATTATTAGTGTTAATTAATGAAAGTGTAGTGCCTGGAAAACTTCCTATCAGCATAGAAAAGGACCAGTGACCATGGTTTTCCTATAGAATCCCATCGTCTGCAATCTCTTGGTGTACCAGTTTGTGCTTCCCATGTTGAGAAGAGAAAGGTACTGTTAGAAGCTGAACCTCCTAGGGAGATGTAGGAGCTGGGAGATCACACCATATCCTGCTTCTCTCTAATGCTGGGGCTCTAGGAGCCAGGACAGTGGCTCTCAAGATACATTTGTGTCATCTCCTGATAAACAACTCATTGCATGTTGTTAGCATCTCTACCATAGGCTACCATCACCTCATTTAATCCACAAAGGTTGATGTACCTCTTGAATGCTCGGTTCTTTGGGAACTTCTCACAGAACTCAAGTTGGCTTAAATTTCTTGGCTGGTTTCATGCTTTGAAAAGTAGGGTTTGGCATGAATAAATTTGTGGGTTTCTGTTGAATTTGCTTAGTCCAGCAGACAAAAATGGAAAGAGGAAAATGTAGAAGCAGCAAGGGTTTTATGCCTAGACTGTCTGCTTTAACAGGGGAAAAAAAAAAGTCTGTGAATGAAATATATCTTCCTCTTTTTTTTCTCCTTTTGCTAGAAAAAGCCAAGGAAGGTTACTCCTCTGCTTGACTTGGAACAAAAATATTTTTTCAGTTTTGTTCTTTTGTTTGGTTGGTTTTTCTCCCCTGGTTTGGAAAGCTGTGTTCATCACCCAGGGGCTGTGTTATGCTTCCTTTCCAAACTTCACCTGTACTTCAGCATCAATGTTTCAGTGTCCTTCCAGCAGCCCTCAGCAAAGCTGTGTAAACTCCAGTTAATATCAGGCTCAGTTTCTTACATGGGCGAGTGAATTGAAAGCTGACGCTGTCCTCATGCTATGTAAACTGAGTGTCACAGAGAGCTTTAGACCTCGTCGTCTGGAGCCTTCGGCCAAGCCTTCGGAGCTGAAGGAGCTTTACTGAATAGACTGGAGCAGTGAAGTGGCTGACAGCAGTCACTGGTACAGCTGTCTTGTCCTAAAGCTGCCTCTTGACCAGCTGCAGTCTCTGTGTCCAGTTCGGATGCTTTCATGAGTGGCTCAGTAGGCTGTTGAGGGAGCTCAGTCTCTCATGAGTGGCTCGGTCTCCATGTCCAATTCAGATGTTAGCCTTCAGGAGTGTCGGGGCAGACAGCAGGCCTGCTAGCGGCCTAGCTCTCTTCTCCCAAGATTTAGGCCCTGACAATATTCTTCTGTTCCCATGAGAGAGGAAACGTTACTCATGCTAAGAGGATCCTAATAATCACATTCTCAAAACACAGTGGCCTTGTTGATGGGGGTACAGGCTGCCCTAAACCAAGAAGCAGTTATGGAAAGGTATTTGGGAGTAACAGAACATGTTAGGAACCAACCATAACAAGAGGTTCAAAACAGCAGGTGTGTGGATACTTTTAGGCATTAAAGGTAAACTAACAATATTTAGCTGTAAGATAGGTTTATCAGAACTCGTTATAATTCCTAACCAATCAATATGGTGTGAACAGTGTGTGTAACCAATTAGCAGTTTTTTAGCTTGGCATGTTTGCAGTAATAAAGGTATAGAATCTGTGTGATTTCACCTAATAAAATGGCTTCACCTAAAATTCCTATTGAATTGAGTGTTGCTCTTTGCTGGTTGCCACACAGGAGTGGCTCAGTAGGCTGTCAAGGGAGCCTGGGGAAGGTGGGGGGGTTGAGTTAACTCCCTGCCCCAAGGTGGACTGTCCTTCTTGGGAGGTAGTCCTTGTCCCTGTCAGACTTTCTTCCTGGGCAAAATCTGCTTCTCTGCCCTGCTGCCCCAGTGTGTCTGTCAAGCTTTGCTCATGGGGCTGTTTCGTGACCATTCAAAAGTCTCTGTGCAGGGTGCTGTGAGTTGTTAGTGGTTTAGGCAGTAGTGTCCCCCTGCTCCTGTTTCAGCCCTGCACAGTTACCCTTGTGCAATCTGTTCTGGCCTCAGGAATGTCCTCCTGATACATGCACTGCAATTTCAAGTTACAGTTGTCCTACAGGACGAAATATGAAAAACTTAATTTCCTGTGTTCTTGGAGTAGCAGAGTGTGTCTGAGGTGGGTTGGGAATCAAGACCACTCTCCTTTTGCTGTGCTGCTAACTATGTTGCTTCTCTCTTTGTCCTTTCCACAGAGAGTACGGACAACTTTGTCTCAAGTAAGTGTCTCCTTGCCTTTTGCATACTGTGGGTGTTTTGGTTTTGGGGTTCCCCGTGTCCCTCTGTGTGACTTCTGTGCTCCTGAAGGAAAAAATAGAAAGCCAAAGGCAAGTTGGCAGAGGTTGCACAAAACCCTGACTTCTGTGTGCATGAGCAAGATGGCTCAGGAGCGTTTGATCAGCTGGGCAATCTGTAGAGCCCAGGAGATACTCATTTCCCTCTAGTGATGTCCTGAAGAAGGTCCTATAGTGGCAATTACAGTCTTTGAGGTCTTAAAAGGCAGGGCTGGAGATAAATACGACTGCCACACTAACTGGTTGGTTGTGGTGTAGTGGAGGTGGTTTTAACTAGGCGCAGGTTGGCCGATCTCCAGAGCAGTTGTGTCATGGCTCATTTACAATATGTTGAGTGTGGACTGGGAGGAGAAGCAAGACTCAAACTTTTGTAGTGTTTCCTCAACAAGGTTCTTAATTTTTTTTTCTTTTTTTTTTCCCCCCCTCTTTGTTTTCCCTCCAAAAAGCATCCAAATGACTGTTCCTTTGGATCAAGTTCTGCTGGAGTCAGTCTTGTGTTCAGTACTTCCTCCTTGGCCTGGTAGATTTCTGAAAATTCTAGGTGTAGGCTCAGGGTGGAGTTTGCCCACCCTAGGACACTGGGCACCCAAATGTTTCTCATTTGTAAGGTTGGAGTGGCATCAGTGTTGTCCTGGTCTGTGTCCTCTCTTGTGCACAGGGAACCCTATGGTTGATTTTTGGTGCCTTTTGAAGTTGAAAGTTACAGCCTCTGTAAGGGGAGAACTGGACCTCGTTAGGTCAGGCACTGCCATCAGGGATGTGCTGGTGCCTTGGGAATCCCACAGGAGCCACGTTGAATCTTCTCTTTGGTGTTTTGGTTGCAGTTGGTGATTATGAAGTGAGTCCCACCCCACCGATCACTGTGACCCACAAACCTGAGGAGGACACTTTTGGGGTGAGTCCTGTCCTCTTCTCTGCAGAACTGTTTTGAATGCATTTCTTGCTACTGATGAATCAGTGTTTACATTCCTGTGCAGTTTTGAGATGTTTGCAAGGAAAATCTCTTCCTTTATGATTCAAGACAGCAATCAGAAGGATTTTGTGGCTTGTGTCAGGCAAGTAAAATACTGACACGAACCATCTGATCCTCTTGGGTCTGTGGTGTGGAACCAGGGAACCCTTTGAAAATAAGGCATCCTGTGAAGCTGCTGCTGGCAGGGTCAGAAATTCTTGCTCTAAAGAAGTAGCACCCAGAGAACAAACAAACAGGCAGTTGTGAGTTTCGTGCTGTTATAAAGCTGTGAAGTTTAGCCCTGTGAGGGACTCAGATTTAGCTTGGTTCAATTTTGTCAATGCTGGTTTGCCCTCTCTCCTGCTCTACAGGGCACAGCAGAAACGAGAAAGGAAAGACAGTCTACAGCTTATGAGGTCTCCACATTGTCTTCCTTCTGCAGAATCCAGCTAAGGAGGGGAAAAGAAGTGTATATAAGTATGGAGAAATTAGCATGCTACACAATTGCTCTAATTCTAGGGAAGTTTTAAAGGTCTTGAAACCCACCAGAATGAACAAAACTCAATCCACCTTGGTTTTGGTTCTCATCCAATTGAAACTCTCCCATAACAGAAGTGAAAGCTTTGAACAGTGAGACTGGAGTAATAATGTGCATTGCTTATTAAATATAAAGCACAGAAAACAAGCTGGGGCATGAAAATAGAGCGTGGTAAAATAAAAAATTTAAAAATATCGCAGCTTAATGTATCAAGGGCAGGGAAAAGGGTTGCAAAATGAAATTACTTTTTCTTGGTTAAATGATGTATTTTCTATTACAGCAGAATAGAGTTTTGTAAAAGGAAGAGAAGTCTAAATGCATCACAAGACCCAGTGCAGGAGAACAATTGGACAAATGCCAAATAAATTGTTGTTTACATCAATGCAATAAAAGTATCTCAAGCAAAGACTTGAAGGAATAAATATTCATAAATATTAAAATAAGTCTGGGATTGTAAACCCTTTAGGGCAAGGAGGTTTTTCTTTCCTCTGCTTGTACACTCAGCACAGTGGAGCTGCAGTTTCAGGGAAAGGCTTTGGACAATGTTGTAGTATAAATATTTACTACTAAAAACTACAATAAATAGAGAACTAACACTTAGAGGCTTTAGGAAAACCACATGTATTTTGGGGAAAAAAACAGTTCTACTTAATTTATTCTGTTTTTCTTTTTTGTGTTGTGTTATTTTCCTTCATTCTTTGTTCTGAGGGATGTTTGGATGGAGACAGAGTTGCTCTTGAAAGAATTTTCTGCTGCTCCTGTGTGTTCCCAGGTCAGGTTGGTACAGCTTTAGTGTTGTGCCACTGTGACACAGTGGGGATATCACAAATGGAGGCTCATGATGTGGTGCAGTGAAGGGCATTGGAGCAGAGGTACTCCTATGAAGATGTATGGAGTGAGAAGCTGAGGAGAACTGGTGCCTGAACATCATTGCTGATAGGGAGATCCCAAACCTCCTAGTCCTGCAAATGGCCTGTGATGCTTCCAAGCTTTTGTTTATATTTCACTTATATTTTCCTCTGCAACTGATATTCGTGGGGCTGCAGCAGAGAATAGGAGCCAACAGAAACGTTAACTGGACAAGGAGGTGCTGTATTTCCAATCTAGACTCCTAAATTCCTCTGTCTTGACTCTAAGGCTTTTTCCTTTCAGGTTTCCATAGCAGTTGGGCTGGCAGCTTTTGCTTGTGTCCTCTTGGTCGTCCTCTTTATTATGATCAACAAGTATGGCCGGCGGTCCAAGTTTGGGATGAAAGGTACGTGCAGTTGCTTTTCTCTAGCAGGAGGCACCTTCCAGGATTGCCCGGCTCTTATAGCACCCATGGAAAGGTGTTGTGGTCTTATTCCTACGTTGTCAGTCTTGGGTCAAAGCCTTCTAAAGAGAATAGGGTCCAGCCCTCTTCTGTTGAGAGAGGTGGAGGTAGACAGCTGGTGGTTCTCACCTGTATGTGCTTCTGCGGGGCAAAATATGCAGCATGTGTTTTCCTTGTCAATGCATAAGTTGCCCAGAAGAGCTTTGAGCCTGATTCCCCTGCCCTATGTTGAGGAAATGGTACTCAAGAGAGCATGTTCTTGGATGAAATCTGTTTTGCAGTACTGGTGACACATGGGTTTCCCCTTGTGTCGCACTGGGTGCAGAGCACAGGGTGTGAAGGGTGAACAGAAGGGTGTGAAATTGGTTTAGGTTCTGTTGGCAAGGCAGGTCCCCCCATTCTGTGCCTGTCTCTGAATGGTGACTGAGATGTTGCTCTAAGATTGCAAGGTATATGCTGGGAAAGCAATTGCTGACCTCTCAGTGATGTAGAAGGTTTCTTTCTGCTGCCTCTTTTGGAAAGCTTCCTCCTCTGCATCATGAATAACCACTTTAGGAGCTGTTTCAAGTGTCCTTGGTAGTGACTGGAAAGCAAGAAGGCATCTGATGTTTGCCAGGCAGAACTGGTCTCTCCATCCTACCAATGCCAGCGCCATGATGTGAAAGAGCTACTGCCAGAAGTAGATGACTCTGTGCCATCTGCTTTTTGTGACTCTGCTGGTGTCTCCAGTTGGGCAGCGTTGGTGGTGCCCAGTCAAGGCTGGGGGAAGAGCCTTCACATGACAAAGAAGTTCCCAGCCTAATTGGTGGCTCATGCAGCGTTTGAAGCCAGATTTTGACAAACAGGAGCTGCTTCCAAGGCTCCTGAGCTGCAGCTTGTTTCCTGGCCTTGCTGGGGTCTGTGTTGCGGGGCAGGTTGGTAGGTTTGGGTATACTGCTGGTGCTTGCTTAGGGCTTTGTTTGCTTTACAGAGACATTTCTTGAGTGGGTCCAGATGGGATTCTGGCTGGAGTTTCCCCTGTGCATCCTATGGAGATCGAAGACAGGACATTTAATTAAATAACAAATCTTCTACACCAACTTAACAATATTTAGTCCATATGTCCAATGATAAGAACCATCTGGTAGGGTGTACTGACTGGTGGGTGGAGTAGAGGAATGTAAGACATAGTTCCTGGGATCAATTCCCAGCTCTTTTACTGACTCAGTGTCCGTAGGCAATTATCTGTCTTAACCTCTGTCTCCAGCTTTAATTTCCCCATCTGCAAAATTGGGATGATGTTACGTGCCTTCTGGAGAGGTTTGTCAGAACACTTTGGAAGCGCTTGGGCATTTGTCACTGATGGGGCTGAGAGATACAAATATATGAAGGAAAAGTAACTTCTTCTGACCCTAATAGAAAAATCAAAGATGAGTGAACTTTGTGAGTAACCAGTCTGGGTGAACAGATGTGCATTTGTGCTCAGAGATGTTTGGAGAAGTGTGTTAGTGGATATTCGGCATTCCCAGAAACCAGAGGAATGCTGTGATGGGCCCTCAATGTGTGCAGGTTTTTGGGAGGCGAAAAATGCTCAGCCAGAAAAGCTTGCTTTCCTCCTCATGCTGTGCTGCTTTGAATTCTGATATGAGACCACAACCCCACCAAGTTTTTAAAGGTTTTATTGGCAACACTGAAGACACGGAATTGACAGACATTAATTATATATTTAAAAGCAGGGAGGTAGCTCTTCAGTGAGTCACAGGTGTCATAAGCACCACCGTAGGCAGCCTGCTCATACCACCAAGCTCTGAGCCATGATGGAGGCTGCAGATTCTCCTGCCATGTGGACAGCCTCCCTAGTACATGGCCTTGCTTGCTCTGAGCCTCCCTCTTTTCCCCAGCATCTTTCTGCCTAGGTTATTCCACTTTAGCTGTAGAGCCATTGTCAGCTGCCATGCCATGCCACTGGGCTTTGCGTCTTTAGCCTGCATCTCCCTTTCTGCATCAGACATGCTACCAAACCTCACTATTCTTTCATCCATAACATAAAGGCAGCTTCTCCGCTCACCTGCAGTGGCTGGGAGGCTCAGTGGTACCCTGGCTATGGCCTGTCCCGACTGCTGTAACTCATTTATTGCCCCCCACCCCTCAATGTCTCAGATCCTTCCACGCTTTCCAAAATGCTGTTTCTAAAGTCTCCTTCCTTGCTGCTCTGCATGTCCATGAGTCCAGAGCCTTGTTCTCCTATTAGGTTGCTTTGGGGTCCCAGCTGAGCTGTTGCATATGGTCCCAATCTGGCAATGATATGTTGTTTATGCTGGATGTCCCTTCCCCTCATGTCTCCCCTTTCACTCCACTAATGGACTGCTGTTCCTTTCCTTCCACCTGGAGGCATCCTGCTCTTGTCCAAATCTTGTCCTGCTCTTGTCCAAATCATCAAACCACTTTACTGGGTGGTCCTGAGCTGCTTTTCCAGAGGCTGACATACCACCTCTGAATCTCCTGTAGACAGTGCTTTCCTCTGGGTCCCTCATCATCAGTTAATTCTTGGGCAGGAGCCATCCTGTATGGCACCCAGCACGTTATCATTTACTTAAGGAGAAAAAAAAAAAATCCAAGCCCTTAGTCTTTTGGGAAAGTGCATTATTCCCTGAATCAGGAGCTGTTTGTCGCCAGCTGATATGTTGCCACTTGTTGCTGAAGTCCTAGCTTGGCAGGCCTGCAGGAGCAATTTTTTTCCTGTTGTTTTTGTCATGGATGCAGAACATTGTGTGCTCGTGTTGGGCACGTTACCCAAAGCACCTCGTGAGTCTCTCTGAGCACATCTTTTTTCCTTCTGTGTCTCCTAGCATTAAGCAGATGGTTTATCTCCTAGAAAGAGTGAGGTGGAATTGGACTGACAAGGTTGGATGTCGTGTTGGGCTGGAAAGTCTCCCTGGGCCAACCTGCTGGGCTGCCCACCAGCAGATCAATGGGCTTCCAAGTATCCAACATCCCAGCTACCTTCCCTGACAAGAAAGTCACTGTGTCTCAGGGTATGTGGCTGGGGAGGGCTGAGGGAGGATGGTGCGTCTACATTTGCCCTCCTCTGGCTGGTTGCACGCCCTTGGACCACTGCACGAGAGTCCTGGCAGAGCCAGCGCTCTGGTTACGACCCGGTTAGTGATACAGCCAGTGGCCAAGCAGTGAAAAAGCCTGTGCTGCCAAGTGTGCCGCCAAGGGGCTGGAGCCCTGGCATCAACAAAAGCTCCTTGTGAAGGGGGCTCTGACACACTGTGCTCCCAGCTCCCTGGCATCCTTCGGCTGAGCTCACGGAGGCTGGCTCTGTGCCATCCCCCCTCGCCTTTCCCTGCTCCCCCCAGAGAAGGGCCTTCCTTAAGGGGGGGGGGGGGGGGGGGGGGG
>VZTU01017000.1:189594-241757 GCA_013400835.1 Zapornia atra | reverse complement strand
GGAGCTGGGGTGGTGGAGGCGGCAGGCAAATGGCAAACAAAGCGCCCTTTTGTGAGACGTGGCAGTGTATGGGCAACACGGAGGCAGCGGAGGGGAAGCTGCCAGGAAAAGGGAATTCAAAACCCGAGACACGCTGAAGTTGCAGACACGGGCTGCAACCCTTTGCTAAAGGGCAGCGTACCCAGAGGGGAGGGCTCAGATGCTTTTAAAGCCTGGGAGAGGAAGAAGAACAGGATCTGATAGAGCAAGGAATTGGGAGTCAGGGCACTTTGGTGTATCGCTGTGTCCCAGGGGAGTAGGTTTTTACAGGTGGGGTGAGCTGCATGGGAGCAAGCAGCGCATCCTGTGCTCAGTTGTCTCTTGCTCCAGCGCTGGGCTCAGTGTCCTGTGTTCCCTGACTGTCTGCCGGAGGTGGAGGGTTTTACACCTCACCTTCTGGGGTCAGGCTTGTCACCGCAAGCCTTGTAAACCTGAGGCTTCCCATCAAAGTTTAATCCCAGCAGATGACAGGAAATTAAATTCCATCATATAATAAAAAACCCACATACAAGTCCCAGGACTACCAAAAATGTAATTTCATAAAGCAGTAATAAGAGCACGGCAGGTCCTGGGACTAACAAAATGTTTGGATGGCACAGCAATGGAGCTCGTGTAAATGCTTAGGCTGATGGACTGAAATAGATGCTCCTTTTTGCCTGTTTTCTTGTTACGTTTGTAAGTGCCTAGAGATAAAGAACGTGTGCTCATGCATATTTGTGTGATGTATTCCTGGTGTTACACAACTTAAAGAAATTTAAAAATGGAGTTTGCAGAGATACAGGGAAAAAGATACTGGAGAAAAATCCAGAGACAAGAGCACTTGTTGTTTTGCTGAGATGAACTATTTTCCAGGCTCTGAGATTAAAAACTACTTGCATTCTCTAAATGAGGTTTTCTTCCTCGGGTAGGGACAGTGCCAGCTAATGGTTCAGACTTGGTTACAGTTGGCAAAGAGTCGATTGCTTTTTAATCTGATTTCCTATAGAAATAAGGCGTATGATCTCTCTGCCTCCCTGCACACGTGCAAGCCTGTGTGTCCTGCTCTGCCTGCCTGGTTTTTCCCTTGCTCTGATGCAGCTTTTGGATCCTACCAGCCAGTTCCACCCAGAGGAGCATGGGGAAGGACTTAGAGATGCCGTTATGGGCATCATAGAAATAAGGGAGCTAAATAAAGGACGACAATTTGGGTGATGCACTGATGGAAATGCCTCCAGCCTTTCTGGGCATTGGAGAATCCATATGGAAGCTCAGCCTTGGACAGAAAAACAAAGCGCAGGGGACCAGGCTTTCACAGGGGCTGCTGCGGTGGGTGGTGCGTGTGTCTGTACACAGGCTTGTGCATATTTTCTTTCTGAATAGGCAGAAACAACAAGGAGGTGAGGGAGAAATGAAAGAACAGTAAATAAATACAGCCCACGCTTACTGTAACGTTTGAGGAATCACATCGCTATCAGTTCATTCGGTGTTTGTTCTAATAGCCCTGATCAAAGTGCTGGCACTGCTGATGTGCATGTGGATGTCAGAAGTACTTGCAGAGCTGTTCCATTGTAATTTAGCATTAGTTAATAGGTACTTAAAGTAAAGTGGTTGCCTATTTGATTATGATTGGGGGTTATTAACATTTTTTTCCATAAACAGATGGTAACTGTCCGCTGAGTCGATTGCAGAACAATTCCAGGGTTCTGATTCAAGAGGACCAGCTCCTGCAAAGATATCTTGGGTGCCTGGCTTTCTGGTTTTATTGGGGGTTTTTTGTTTGTTGTTTTTTTGGTTGTTTTTTTTTTAACCACCTCCATCATGCAATTATCACTGTAGCTTTAAAAGGGGGAGGAAAGTAATACACAAGAGCTATGACCTACCTTTCAGGTGAGGCTTGTTTCTGACCCATGTTGCCTTGGCCAAGTCTGGGTATAATCATAGCTATTTTCCCCTGATTATTTGTTTGCAGCTGTACAGGAATGAACAAACACTCTGCAGCTTGGAGAGCCTACACCTTAAGGGTTAGTTGTTGAGGAGAAATGTGTGATCAGGGCCCTTTCATTTCATCCTCCTGGGGACCCACTACGTAGCGGGAGCAGGAAGAAGAGAGAGAGCAAAGTAGTATCAGCCGCCTTGGCATGGCTACGGGAGAGAAACAGCCATACATTAAAAGTCACAGCTAACCAGGATGACTCAAGGATGTATGGTGAGCCATGCTAATGAACTGGGAACCGTTTGTTGTTGTTTCCTGTAAGCCTGATGCGCAGAGCCCAGTGGTGCTGAGGGGCTGAGCCCCCTGAAACGCCAGGTAGAACAACCCTGTGGGGCTGTTGGAGGTCAAGGCTTTTCCTCGTTTGTATCCTTCTGTTTGTTTGAAAAAAAAAACCCTTGATATAGTTCCTGTGCTCAATATTACTTGATTTTTATTTGCCTGGGAAGTGGATTGAAAGGGCATGTGGTTTCACTGGGGCTTCTTTCTATAAATGCCTGTTTATACTCTGCTGAAATGCAAGCTGTGCTATTTATTTATTTTAGTTCCTTCAAGGTGATAAAGCATAAAGCTCTTTGAACTGACAAATGCCTCACCCCCTGCTGAGCATGCAGTCCGTAACTGGTGTGGTTGCAGCAAGGGAAAGCTGCTCTGCAGCCCCAGACTCCTCAGCAAACCTTTGAGAGATCCCACCGCTTCCCTGGGGTGCTGTGACAAGGCACCCGCTTCTTTGTCTCCTCTCTGAGAAGGCAGACCTGCTCTCACACACTTAGTTAATGCTCATACCCTCTGTCCTTCAGTCTCAGGTGATGTTAGTCTGGTCAAGGCTTTGAGAGATGGGATGGTGCTGTCGCTTGTTGCTGCCTGAAGGAGCAAGGAGTTGCCCTTGGCTGCAGAGATGTGTCTGAGGGGCAGGAGTAGTGGTTAGCAGAAGATTGGGATTTATTTAGATCTAGAAACAAAACATTTTCCCACTCCCAGAAGTATTAATAGGTTATTTATAAAGGGAATGTAAAGTGTACTGACTAGCCATTATCTATTTTGGTTGCTTTTACAAAACCAAAGTGTCTATTTTAGGCAGCTACTAAAAGCAGTTGGGGGAAAAAAAAGAAGTCAGATCAGTAGTTTTCAGGTGACCTGAGAAGTGCTGATCCTCCTTCACACCACCTTCCTGTAGGCTCTTCCTGACCTGCCTCACTCCTGGGTGCACACGTTGGCCCTGCTCACCAGCCAGGTGCTGGGCCCTGGGTGTCAGTGTTAGCCCAGGGCAGTTCTGTGTTGGTGGGTATCTCACTGCTGACTTCTCATGGGTGGTTCTCACCCTGTGTAAGTGACCTTCCTCTTACCTGTGGTTTGTGTGACTCGATATGATGTGAACTCAGCTGAGGTGGTGGAAAGGTGTTGAAGTTTTCTTTTAATAATTTGTTTTGAAGCTGTCCCCATTCCAGGCTCAGAGCACTGGCTTTTTCCAGGCTTTAACAAGTGGCAGAGGTGGCTGGGGACCTTGCTGCTTGTGGCATTGTGCTTGCTTCTGCCTTTGTGTACCTGGTGGGCACAACTTTTTTTGAGAAGGGTGAGAATGAGCCATGGTTGCTTCTGTTGCACTGCAGGGTCAGGAAGATGTCCTTCATCCACTTGTCATTCAGGAGCAACTGAGTGTCCCCAATTCCTCATCCAGCTGCTTGCATCCGTCTCTTCCAAGCTGTGAAATCTCCCAGGCTCAGACACCCAAGGAACCTCTTCCAAGGACCATACAGAAGGAGCAGAACCCTCAGGGTCTCCTTTCTGTGACAGTTCTGCTCCTGCCTGCTTGCCTGCTCCCTGCCTCTGTGGCTCCAACCTGTGTTTGCTGCTTGGTTTGATGGCGTGTGTCTGTCTTTGCGTGGCTTTGCTGTAGTGAAAGATGCTGGATTGACACTACAGAGCCAGAAGAACTCTGTTTATCTTTGGAAAAGGTACAGCATGCAGCAGCAGGACAGGCTATTTATTTTTCTTAAACCAACATAACTAATCTGATGAAGAAACATCATCTTCGTAAGCCTTGCACCCTGCGCTCTCTCCTGCACCTCTCTGAAGGCAGCCAGCAACCACACAGTGAAGTGTCAACTTTGATGTGGCTTAAATAAGGTGTGGGAAGAAGCAATAATAGGGCTTTAATATTTTAATTGTAGTTTTTCTGTACTGCAGTTGTCTGATTTATTCTTTGAAAAAGATTTTGCTCCTGTTAATGCTGATAAACAGTCCTCTGGGAGGATGGCCCTGGGGAGTTCACCACCTCTTCCTCCTCACAACTTGCGGCAGGACTGTTGTTTGTTTATGTTGTGTTTAGCCAGGGGTGCAGAGATATGTCCTTAAACCCTGCAGCAGGAGAGCTTTGCTTTTGGTCAAGGGACAGGTAACTGATTTAAACAGCAGGATTGACACGAGATATGTTTGGGAGCTGTGATGGTAAATATGGATAAAGAAGAGGATGGTGCTGCTTGGTTTTGATCCTGGGCTGAACATGCTTGAAGGAGTGCCTAGAAATTTGGAGGCAGCAGAAGGAATAACCTCCCAATGGAATAGGCAGGAGCTGCCACTTGGGCTGTTCAGACTTCAGCTGGAGAAAGCACGAAGGAAGCCAATTGTAGACAGCACCGGAGCATCTGATGATTTAATGGGCTTGTTCCATCTCCAGCTCTTCTTGTGATGCAGTGATGAGCCTGCCCGTGTTCTGGCCAGACCTAAGAAACTCCATCAATAAGCCTGAATGTCTGTTGGTGAAGGTGGGATCAGTGCAGAACCCTACGTGATGCTCAGGCATCTTGCTTTAATCTGAAATTATGCTACTAAAATCCACGGACCAGAAGGTAACGCCTCTACCCAAGGCAGCTGCTTTGGCAGTATTTTGTGACAGATCTATCTCCCTTTGGGCTCTGTGTAAGAGACACTCCTGCCATCAGAATGTGTTGGGGAGCATCATGTTGGGAATAATGCCCAGTGCACCCAAAAAACTCATGCCAGCCCTGTCATCAGCCTTCAATGTGCTCTGCCCCACACACAGGCTGTATTCAGGATCTCCCCTCTGCTCTCAGGCTCGCAGCGGTGAGCTGGTGCTTACGGGCAACTTCTGTGTCTCGCAGCCTCTTTGCTCCCTGTGTGTGCCAGAGCCTGCTTGCTGCAGAAAAGGGTTTTTTTCTTTGTTGTTTTATTTCATTGCAGCCCAGCACCTGGAGGAGTTAACAGCCTCTTCTGGAAGGGGCTGTTCCACAGAAGGACCCTTATGCTGCAGCCCAGCATCCTACGCACCCTGGTGTTGAGGTGGTTTTGTGGGTCTACTGGATGCCCTTCAGTCTTGCTGAGGCACCTCACTTGATCACCAGCGAGGGGTTTTCTCCCCAGGAAAGGGAAAAAGCCCTGTTTTATCAGAGCCCTTTTGAGAAGCATGGCCTCTGGTAAGGTGGTTTTGCCACACCTGCCTTTGATGCCACCCAAGCTGAAGTGGTGGAGCAGCTTCAAAAACCACAGAGGATGAAAACCCCTTACAGTTATGGCAGGGAAAGTGGATGGATCTGCCCAAATTTGGATTAAAAGCCCTTTGACTTCTTGTTCCACTTGAACCAGCTACAGCAGGAACTAGTGCCAAGAAGACCTACATCTCTTCCTTCTCTCTGTCCCAGGGTATGCCTCATCTTCCCCAGCAAACTGCAAGTTCTTCCCAGCCTAACACAGTCAAGAGTCAGGCAAGAGGCTGTGAATTAGTGTGAAGGGATAAATGTTGTTTCCCTTCACCCTCGTTTTCCTTCAGACCAAGATTCACGTGGCACAGGCTGAGATACTGGTGCTGGGGTGGTAGCTCTGGGGCAGGCAGTGTGCTGGCGAGGCTCCGCGGTGCCGGCGGCGTCGGTGTCCTGATGCAGCGCCGGCCGTTCGCGCAGAAGCCTGCGGCGCCGAGACAGCTGCTGGGATCGGGGCAGGGGAGAAACTGGCCCTTTTGTTGCTGACAAGACGATTTCATCTTGATGCTCTAAAAGCTCTTGTGACATCCGCAATTTTCCAGATGGATAATGAAAACCGGTGAGCAGGGGCGTCTCGGCGGCTTTCAAAGTGCCTGCCTGTGGAGCTGCATCCATTGGTTTCATATCTGCTGACAGGGCTTAATAATCATTACGCTAAGTGGAGCCGGCACTCGGGGAGGCAGGTAAAGCTGCTGCTGCTGCCCTTGGGCTCAGACACGTTTCTCACCATGAAGCGCAGAGATATGGATATGGAGCCGCGTCCCGATGGGCTGGTTGCTGTCTCGCTTCTTCCCAGGCTGTGGGGTTCTGTGGGAGCTGCCAGCTGGGTCTGCTCTTGCTCAGGAGCCACTCAGCACCCTCTCATGGCATCCAGGAATGCTCCTGGATCAGGCCCAGGGGTTGTGGTGC
Source organism: Zapornia atra (assembly GCA_013400835.1). Taxonomy (NCBI): domain Eukaryota; kingdom Metazoa; phylum Chordata; class Aves; order Gruiformes; family Rallidae; genus Zapornia; species Zapornia atra. The sequence continues at coordinate 235,343 of VZTU01017000.1, read as the reverse complement.
TACTGTTGGGCTCCAGCTTCAGTCCTGCCTTAGGAAGAGTAGAACAGAGCTGGAGTTTCCCACAATCAGCAGGTACACAGTGTGTGCAAATAAGCAAAGCATGTCATTATCCAGAATGCTTGTAGCAATGATGTGCTCTTTCTGATTGATGTTGGGGCTAATAATTAGCGTGGTCTTACCTGCTAGGCTATGAGGTATTATTTCATGAAGGAGACATGTCTAACATTATAAAAAGGAAAGAAAACCCCTGCAATTTTGAGGTAACGATGGTTTAGGATCAATACTTATTGATGTCTTAATTGATTTTTCTGACTTCTTTTCATTTGGGTTTTGGGTAAATTCTCATGCTCATCCCTGTGCACACAGCAGTGGGATGCTGCAGCAAGTTTCTGGTGCAGCGGGGCAGGGCAGGTACCCCTTCCACTGGTGGGGTATAGCTCTGGGAAACCATCTGCTGAGAGCGGTAAGGAGGGTATGTGGTGTGCAGGGTCCTTGTGCTGCTCTCAACTGGTCACCAAAGGTGCTCTGGGACCAGACCCAGGGACAAAGTGATTAGCTGTCCTGGAAAACGACTCAGCCTCCATTTAAGTTAATTCATTACATGTTTCTACACTCCATCCCCCTTGCTTCAACATCACTGGTCATCCCTGGGGTTGTTACAGCTGGCTCTTCCTACGGCACTCAGCAAGGGTGCGGATACAAGCCCTCTTTCATCATAGCTCAGCCCTTCCAGCAGGATCATCCTGAGTTTTCTTGGCATGTGGGAGGCTCCTGGCCCTGTGTCCAGCAAGGTTTGGGTCCTGGTGCTTTCTGGGGACATCTCCTGTGCAGGGCACAGTCCTGCTCTGTTGCAGGCTCATAACCTGTTTGCAGCCTACTGTCACCACCAGCCCCTTTGGACATTTAACTATTTTCCAGGTTTCTGCCTCTCACTAGATTGATGATTTATCTCCAAAACTTGTTTTTCCTTAATGCTTTTGAAGCTTGGATCCTGTTTTTCTTATTTTGCCCATGTTTGCTGGCAAAGGGACGTGCTGCCCGTGTGATTCTTCTGTGCCTTTGGTGCCACTCAGCTTAGAAGAAGGAAGCCAGTGAGAAGGAACCAGCTCTGCTCTTCGTTGAGCCACTACATTAGTGCTGGCTTTTGATCACAGTCCCACCATGTCCCCTAAAACGGACACATTTCAACAGCTTAGCTAACTCAGTGGTGTGTTTTTCATTTCCAGATAATTAAGATGTTAGCTAAACCCAGCCTTAACACCAGTCCCTGTGGTGAGCCTCTCAGGCTTAGTGCTTTGCCATGTTCATGCCACCCAGACCGGCACTAGCAGAGAAGCGCCCCGTAAATCAAATTTACTGTTATTATTAATACTCTTGTATGACAGTCCTCATATCCAAGCTAGTTTGAATTAATTTTTCAAGGAAGTTTTTTCTGAGACACTAGCAAATATTTTACTAGGCTCGAATATATTACAGCCTTCATTGACTAATTTTGTAATTCAATCAGGGGAAAATAAGGCATTGAAGGTAGTTCAGCGTGATTTGTTTTTATAGACCAACTGCTTCGTCCTCTCCATTCCAGTTTCATTGGGGCTCTTAAATAATATTTTTTTTCCTTAATATTTCCTTTGATTTTTTTTTTTCCACTATAAATTTGAAGTTCAGCTTATTAATTTCATCTGCACATCAGCCAGGAGTACAAATGCAAGCCGTGTGCATATGCGTGCGTATACGTGTACATAAAGGGAAATGTCTTTACAGATTTACAGTGTGCCTGCCTTCTTGACAAGCTTCTCTGCTCAGAATTAAATTGGTAGTGGCATCTGGTAATGAGACTTAATGCCTTTTGGGCTGCAGAGTGCTTTTGCTGAGTATCTTGCTGTTGAGTGCTGTGGGTCTGTCCCCTTGGCACATGGGACCAAAAGAGGAAACACTGCTGAATTTTCCTGTAAGACTTTGCTTAGCTCTTTTGCCCATTATTTAATTTTCTTTCTCTCTGTGTTTTATTTTATTGTTTGTTTGTTTTTAAAGAGTATTCATTATCTTATCTCCCATGTGCTCTCGATCTTCCTTGATCTAAAGGGTCATGATAGAAATTGGGATTGGATGCAGCCTGGTTCCACTCCTGGGTGTCTGCAGAAATCCCCTTCCACTCTGCTGCTGCTGGGCAGACAGTTTTTAGCTTTTCCTCCCCTTTTTCTTATTATTACTTAGTTCTCCATAACAAAGCATATGGTCTTCACTATGTTTCTCTTCCAAGTTTATTATGCTACTGGTGTATTTAGGAGTGATTTGGGCTTATTCTATCTGCTTAAAGATTTCAAGTAATGCTTCTTGGCTGCTACTGTCTATTAACATGATATCAGAGTTAATGGGATGTCAGCATGTGCCAAAACCCCTTGTTGCAAAGCACATGTGTTCTACCTTGGCATATTAAAACTGAAGTTGTAAGGGTAAGGCAAAGCACCTTCCTACCTTTTGATATCTGTAGGTAAAGGCATTTATTTAAGTTCCGCTGAACTCACGGAGATCAGGTCACGTCAAAGGAAGTTGCTTTCTCTTAAGTGCATCCCCACATAGAAGCTAAAATCCCTATTGGTTTTAGGGATGGCTCAGCAAAGGATGCCTTGCTTGGGTTTGCTCCTGCCAGGGCTTTCAGCAAGGGTTTTGGGGACCTGTGATATGGGCAGGCCAAAAAGGAATGAGGTTCTGCTTTTTGTTGAAAGAGAGGTGCTATTAAATTTTGTTGATTGAGTCTTTCTCACACGTGCTTCTGGGCTTTTGAATGCCTGCCAGATGCCTTTTTTTCCCCTCCTTATTTGGATGAGACCAAAACCAGTCTCATCATTTATTTACCTGCTACTAGATTGCAGAAAACCCTGCAAGCTCTCTTTTTGCAAAAGGTACCTTAGTTTAAATTCCTGTTTGCTCTGCTGACCTGTGGTGCAGCAACCTACTTTGATACTGGCCTTTTGAAACTCTCCTGGATGCAGGCAGGGAGGCAGTGTGCTGCCTGAAACTCTGCCTTGAGGATAAATCCTGATTTCCAACCAGGAGCAAAAAAATCTATACGCTTTCACTGTATCAAGTTTTACCTTTAGATGTTTTATTTTTTTTTTTTTTCTCACCCATATATGGTTCTCAAAGCCATCATGCTTTTGTGCAAATCTGTTGTAACTTCCAAGTCCTCTAGCATCCTCCCTTCTTAGTAGAGAACCCTTCAGTCCTGAACTCGGCACTTGAGAGCATTTCCCAGGAGCCGTTTCCAAGTGCTTTGCTTTCACATGTTGGTACTAAGCTGGCACGTACATAAAAAGCCCTGCATGCTTTGGGATCTCTGAGCTCTCTTCAATGGCATGCATGTCTTCTGAGAAGTTTATCATATAATCATGCAATGGTTTGGGCTGGAAAGGACCTTTAAAGGCCATCTAGTCCAACCACCTTGCAACAAGCAGGGACACCTTCCGTTAGATCAGGTTACTCAGAGCCCTATCCAACCTGATCTTGAATGCTTTCATGGATGGGGCATCTTCCACTTCTCTGGGCAGCCTGTGCCAGTGTTTCATCACCCTCATCATATACAAAAAGCAAGTCTTCCTTACACCCAGTCTGAAACTGGTCTCCTTTAGTTTAAAACCATTGCTCCTGTGCCATCATTGATAACTGAAGTGCACATTTACACCCCGCCCCGTACCAGCATTATCTACAGCATGTTTTGGAGAGCGTGGCACTTTACCATGTGCAAAGACATTGTCAAGCTTGCAGCTGGAAGATGAGAAGAAACAAGGGTGTGGAAGGATGAGGGAGAGGCGATACAGCAGCCCAGGTGCTTGATAGACTGATGCTTCGTGTGTCACCCTTCCAAAGGAAACTCCTGTGAGCACTTTGTACATGTGGAGCACAAGCGTGTGTGTGCAGGCATTGTGGGGGAATAAAGGTAGGAAGATGCTTTATGAAGTTGTTAGTAGCTGGCAGTAAGTGCCTATTTATCTGCACTGAGCTGCGCAGCCCAGGAGCGGCTGGAGGGAGATTTGCTGTCGGGAAGGCTCTTTAAGGATAAATAATCTTGGCTGGAATTTGTGCTAATGATTTCCTAAGTGTGCTGGCTCTCCTTGAGCGGTGGAGAGGGAGGGAAGCCAGCGCTTGGGGGGTTATTTTGGGGAGGGGTGTGTATGGGGAGGGGGGAGAGTAGAGGGAGCAGCAAGTGTTTCCCATTTTGGTTAGCAGTGTGGGAGATGAAAAATTGGTGGTTGAATCTTGATTTCTTTTATTTGTCTAGTAAGGACAGTAGCTATAGGAGATGTGTGACCCATGGCTGTGGTTCCACTGAATATACTGCAGTCCTTCAGGCTTACTGCTGAAGGATGCTGCCCTGTCAAAGGTTTGGTTGATAGAGTGTCCAGCACAGCTCTGTCAGTATAAATTACTGAGAAGGTACGTACAGCTGTCTTGGTCAGGTAGCAGCAAAACCAAAGCAGAACACACAAACCCATCTCTCTGGAGTCAATGGAAAACATTTGCTATGCCCACGCTGTTGCTAGCACAGGAGGAACCTCATGGCAGCCTGCAGTTATTAACATTATTAACATTAACAGGGGGGTCAAATGTGTTATGGTACCAAAGAAAGTCTTCAGGATATCGAGATGTGGTGTCCTAGAAGTCCTAGGCTGAGGGGTTTCTAGTAAAGATTGGCTCGTAGAGGTTAAGGAAATGAGCAGTCCTCATATGTTTGAGGTGTACCCTATTTCAGAGAGGTATCACAAATGCATAGGCTGAGCATTTGCTGCAATTGGGCCTTTCCTTGTGCTGTAGATATGGGAGATGTGGGGGGCTGCTGTGTGTGCATTTCTGGAGGAGTGAGGACAGAGTCATACACCTCTGCTCCAGCCTTTGTCAGCTGTGACAGAAGTTCCAAGCCCCACCACCTCTCTGTTGCTTTTTGGGAGGGAGTCCTACTTACCAGATCAGCTGAGCTTTACTGAATAAGCAGCTGGTGGATAATTTCATTAGTGGATACCTGTTGAGAAGGACATGTGTTCCAGCATTTTTCTAAGCATGGGAGTTTAAAAACTAGCAAAGGGAATTAATAGACAAATCCTACTGAAATTCCTCTAACATCCTTCGCCAATCCTGGGTTTAATGTCTAACGAGTGCTGAGGTATGCATGATGGGAGCAGGGAATGGTACTTAATCAAATGCTTCATTCACTGGAGAGAAAGGGCTTTACTCACAGTAACTCAGAGCAGGGAAGTTTGTATGATCCTGATGAGAAGACAGAGAGAGGCCTGGGGAATGGGCTCACGGACAGAGACAGGGTCCTTGCTGTGACTGACAGCTGAATGGGCCATCCAGAACATGCAAGGGTTAAGAGCTATCCAAGTAGAAACAAAGCCTTGTAGACAGTTAAAATACCAAGGCTGGATTTTCATTTACTCTCTGCTAACAAGTCTGCCTTGGATAGAGTTCATCAGTTTGGTGTTGGAGTAGGTTTCGTGGAGGCTTGATGAGGCTAATCCCTGCAGGGTCCCTCCACAGCCATCCAGGAGCAGTGAGTTCCTCTTTAGGCACATGCAGAAGTATTTGGAGCTGTGTCTCTCACCACTGACTGCAGAGTGAGCCTCAGGGATGTTCATCAGACTTCGTTAAAGGCTGGGACACCCAAAAATGAAAGCATGCTTCGGGTAAAAGCATCCTGAAATGCTGTCCTGAGCATCTTCCTTAAAGATCTGTGTGTATGAATTGACCACCCTTGTGTCCTTTGTTCAGCTTGGGTGTGCCATGAAGTGGCATGCATGGATTTTGGGAGAAGTCTTACATGTACTCTCAGTGTGGTTTTAGATGCATGTTGATAATGGCAGGACTAGGGGGAATGGACTAAAGCTAAAGGAGGGAAGGTTTAGATTAGATATTAGGGGGAAGTTTTTTACAGAAAGAGTGGTGAGGGGCTGGAACAGGCTGCCCAGAGAAGTAGTGGATGCCCTGTCCCTGGAAGTGTTCAAGGCCAGGTTGGATGGGGCCCTGGGCAACCCTGTGTAGCTCCAGGCCTGGAGGTTGGTGGCCCTGCCTGTGGCAGGGGGGGTGGAGCTCTATGATCCTTGGGGTCCCTTCCAACCCAGACCATTCTATGATTCTATGACTCCTGGCAGGTCTCTCTGGCACCTGCCAATGAGAAGTACTTACTGCACTCTTTTGCTGTGCTCTTTGTTGTTATTAAACTTTTTGTTACTGTGTCAGCTGGAAGAGACGAGGTGTGAAGGAGGGTACCTTACCACAGCCTTCTGCAGGCAGTGAAGGGGAAAAAGGGAGATTAGAGATGTTTTTAGAAGATGAATAAGCAAAGAGCAATAGCCTGAACCTCAGGAACATTTGGAGAGTGGTTAGGAAAGTTTTGGGAAGAGTGGAGGACCATGCAGCATGGAGAAGGTTCAGGGCTTGGACTGGAGAAGTGAAGTATTTTTCACAAGGTGACCCCAAGGACCCCACTCCCTGAAGACTTCTCTGCTCCCCAGAGAAGCTGGTGGAGGCCTTGTGTAGGGCGTTATCAGTGTCTGTGTGGCAGGGGGACTGTCATGGCCCCTGCCCATGCTATCCTCCATCCTTTCCCTCTCCAGACCTTGCTTTGCTCCCCGCGTTCCCCCCGCTCCCCACGTTCCCCCCGCATTAAGCGCTGGGTGCAGCTTTCCTCTTTACAACCCCGTTCCTCTCCCGGGGAATTAGCAAACACCCTTCAGCACAAGCACTGAGCTGCATCCCCAGCGCTGGGGAGGCTCCTGTGGTGGGTTGTTCACAGCTTAGTTACATGCCACTTGGATATTTGTCTCCTGACAAGAGCAGTATGTCCGGATTTTCCGCTTACCGCCCTGCACGCTCTGCTTTCTCCCCGAGCCCGCGTTAGTTACGGCAGCTTTCAGCACGCCCTGCGTCCATCATCGTGCTGGCTGACGCCTGTGTTTCGTGCAGGAAAAGGCTCTTCTTTCTTTCTTTCTTTCTTTTTTTTTAACATCAGAATTGAGTGAATTAAGCCATGTGTTTACTGCCACTTGAGCAAAGCGGTCCCAGGCTGGCCCACAAGATACACGGCTGGTGTTTAAAATTAAGAGAGCAAACATCAACATAGAAACTAAGGGGGAGGGGGGGGGGGGAGTGGGGGGAAGGAGCCTGGGTAATGGGATTACATTACTTCCACGCTAATGTGGCTTTGGAGATGGTCTGACGCTCTGCAGGGATTTGGGGAGTAATACATTTGATAGCATCATCTGAGAGGGTGTGCATTTATCTGCACATATTTATATCCCAGCTTACACACAAATATGTATGTGCACTGTGTTTAATTCCTTCAGTTTATCCCAGTGTGTTTTATCTATCCATCTCCAGCTCTGCGTGACCCAGGGATGTGTTGCAGGCGATGCTGCGGGATCCTCCTGCAGTGGGTTCAGATGCTCTACCAGGGGTTAATGCCTCCTCCTTTGAACTGCTACCTGAAAAGTCTAAATCAAAAAGCATTGCACCCCTAAAAGTCAAAACACAGTGGCAACCCCCCCAGGGACTAGATTTTCACTCTTTAGTCTCTGTTGGAGCCAGGAGGGGAGAGAGATTTCAAAGGAAGGAGCTGCTATCAGCTAATGTGCCCTCTTTGTGGCATTATTAGAGTGGAGAAGAGCAGCAGCATCTCTTTTTATCTTGCTATTGGGGTACCACACCAAGACGCATCGATTGCTGAGGTATCTGAGGCCCTGTCTCTGAATGGAGAGATTTCCAGATCAGAACCAGCTTTTTGGATACCTGTTGGTGGTTGGAGTGCTGTGGTGCTGGGCAGGCTATGAATTATTAAAATCAATTTTTTATAATCGGCAGTCACAGTAGAGGTGAGTTATAATGAAATGGATCCAGTGGTTTACAGGCAGGCAGTGTTGGGGGGTGGGTGGGTGAGAGGAGCAGTTTTCCCAGTACAAAACCCTGTATGAAAGCATCCATGGGGAAGCTGCTGCTTCTGTGGGTCAGGATACCTGAAAATATGTGTGTGTGTGTCAGGAAGACCTCACCATTCCCTCTGGGGTCTGCAGAGCTTAGCTTTGTTTCAGATAACAGTGGTACAGCAGGAATATTTTGTCTTTCTTGGTTTATTTTGGTTTGAGGTCACTTTTATTTGTAGAGGATGTGCAAAACTAGCCCTTCTGTAGTAAAAGGAAAAAGAGACAAGGTTGTGGATTAGGGGGAGAGACAGTGGGAACTCTGTGAGGGTGGAGAGAAGGCAACTTCTTTCCAGGCTTCCTTGGAAATAAAACTGGTGTAAGTGAAGGGAATGGGATGACAATGAGAACAAACACTTAAGGGCTTAAGTGATTATTAAAGCTGTGGAGTGGATATGTCTTTTGAGGCTACTGTAGCTACTTTATGGGACCTTCTGCTGATGAGAATGTTGCTAGAGAGTAGCCAGCTATCCCTCACCTGGCTTTCTCACTGCAGCTGGTTTCTCTCCAACTGTTCATCACCTCTGCATACCACAACCCCCTGGCCAGCTTTCAGCTCCATCAGTCCTTTCTTGTGAAGTGCAGCTTCTTTCTTTTATGCTGTTGACACAGTTTGGATGGGAGAAGGTTGTGTATCTAATACGGTGCTTAATGCTGATGGTCGGTCACAGTGTGCACTGCTTGTATGTCCTGAATCCTCTGGCAGTGGTACCACCCACGCCACGTAGGTTGCTTTGCCTGTGCTGCCCAGATGTAGCAGATGGAGATGTCTTCCTCTTCCCTTAACCACAGAGGTGGACTGGTTCAGCGAGATGAACCATGGCCTGCCTGCTGTTTCCCTAATCACCATGGCACATGGGCTGCTGAGGAAGACACTTGCTTTGCTGGATGATGCAACCTCCCTGAGCTCAGCCAGCTTAGGTTTGGGGTTTGAGCTCTCATCTCTCAGAAGGCAGCAGCCCAAATAAGGACCTTTCGATGGTTATGGGGTGACCACGTTGGAGGGATGGGCCCTGCTGCCCTTGGAAGAAAGGGCTTTGGAGGAGCTGGTTTGGGGGTGCTGGGCAACTCCTTACACCCTCAGCTTGGCTCTGGGCTGGCTGCACCTCCCCAAAGGCAGGTTGTAGGCAGTGTGTAGAAATGAATCCTTGTTTGTGGTCTATAAAAGACACAACAGAAGGTACTGTCCACACCCAGGCAATTAAAATGTCTACTCTGTGCATAAGAAGGGTCTAATAATAACAATGGTGAAGTTAATGAGATTTCAGATGCCTTTGCAAGCTAGCCTGAGTTTTGTAAGTTCAAAGTTGCATTGTGTTGTGGACCCTGTGAGTTGGGGAGTTTTCTTCCCCCAAGGCTGTAATGAAGGTTGAGCATCCCCAGTCAGGCAGCCTGCATGGGGTATGTCTCATCCCGAGGGGAACAGGCATTAATCAAAATGCAGTCTGGAAGGGCCTGGAACAAATTTGCAAAACATTCTGCCTGATGCCTTTTGGAGGGAATTCAGAGAAGAGCAACTAAAATGATTAAGGTTCTGCAGGGAATGTATTGTAAGAAAAGGTTAAGAGAAGCTAAATATATAAAATGCAGCTAGACCAGACTGAAGGGGAAGCGATCCCTACCAGTGCATATTTAGATGAGTCAAACAATGGAGAAGTAAAGAAAGACTATTTAGGATGCTGGAAGGAGAACATGGGCTATATAGAACCAATTAAGCAATCAAAAACCTGTGGGCTGCATATCTAGATCCCTTTTCCAAAGGCAGGAGGCAAGAGGAGTCTCTGAAATGGATGCTATGGCCTTGGAAAACTTCTGAGCCAGGTTTAAGGGGGGCAGGTGACATATGCTCAACCCTGTGGCACTTGGCTGGGGATGTGCTCACTGAGGTCCTTTCATGGGAGTATGGAAACCTCCTGGCCTTGATGGGCTTCTGCTTTCTCCCCTCCTGTGTGGAAGGGAGGCTGGGTATCCTGACTGCCTTCTCCCCTCCGTGCTGCTGTGCCGGTGCATGAAATAGCAACCTGGAAAGCATGATAGGGACGACTGGCTGCAGTCTCCCTGCCTTGGCTGATTAATTAACTCTTCAGATTAATTTCCTTTCTGATTACCACTTGATTAATTCCTCCTAACTCTGTGAGACCTCCTCACCATTTAATCCTCTTTATAAGCCCTCAGAGTGTGATGCTTGAAGTAAACATCAGGCAAAAAAAGCGCAAACACTCTGAAACGTGAACACAACAACACGGCTGGGGAGACCCCTCCTGTGCTGGGACCTGGCACCCCTGGGGCTGCCCCACAGCACCCTGCCCAAAAAGCTCCTCCAAGCTCCCCTCTTCTCCTTGCACCGAACCATGCTTTTCATACCTGTTCTCCAGTGTGTCTGTAGCAAATTGCACAACTTCACTTGTTGAGCCTGATAATTGGTGACAATATCCTGGTAATTTGCAGAGGGGACAGGAGGAGAGCGCTGTGTTCAGCAGCATGAGAGGAGAGGTTTTTTTCCTCATCGCTCTGTTAAAGGGAACATCTAAACTTATAAAGCAGCTCTTGATGTCTGCACAAGCACAGGATGCTGATGGCATGGCAGGCTCATGCTGTCTCACTGCTTCAGACCTGCACACAGTGCCACAGGACAGCCAGAGCCACCAGCTCAGAGGAGAGGGACACTGGAAGAGCGAGTGAGTGGAGATGCTGATTTGGGATGGCTGGCAGTGGAGGTGCTGAGGTTGGATTAAGCAGGGAGAGATCAGGCTGAGCCTGGTCTCAAGTCCAAACAAAATCTGTATGCAGAAGGCAGCAATCCTTATCCCGCCAGGGTTTTTTAATTTCATTTTAATTTTGTATTTTATTCCTGGGCATCCATTCCCAAAAGCCTCTAGATACTTTAATAAAATATAAGTAAAAACATAACTTCTGATGAGAAAAGAAATGCATCCAAACGAATCCCCAAACAAGAACGAAGGCTTTTCCCCCCCTCTCTTCCCTACACTCAATAACCCAGTGCGTACCCCTGGGGAATGTAACGCTTAAAGAGCAACAGCACTTTCTTGGCCATTGTTTTTGAGGAATGCTTTGTGGTTGGAAACAAAGCTGTAGTATGCACCAGCTAAGTCCTAGTGAATTTGTTTTTCTCCTGACCTCAGTTGCAATGGACACAGCAAGACTATTCTGCACCCAGGAGCCAAGCTTGCTTTTCGTTTCGCGCTGTACAGCGTGTGTCATCCGTAAACGTGACCTAAACTAATGAATTTGGCTGAGTTGGAACTGCAGAGCAGAAGAAAATGAGAAAGATGGTGTATGGGCAGAGGCGCAGGCGGTGATTTATTTCTGTGTTGACGGACAACACAAGCAGCTCTTGGAGGTTTTTGGAGCCGATGCTGTTCCCAGCCTGCAGCCTTTCCCATGGTAGCCTCACACAGCCCTGCCCTGCGCTCCCCTGGTGTAATGCTGTGGATGTGATACCTAAATCTGTTGTTGGGTCTGCTGGAACCAAGCGGCTCTGATGAAGGAGATTGCACTGCGCTCTGAGAATGTGCTGTTCTCGTGTACACGGCATGAAGTGCAACCCTCCAAGGTTACTAAGGTACAGTGCTCAGGCTGGGGCAGGCTGCAGCCAGCAGTCTTTGGCCATGAAGTCACTTGGGTCTGAGTTTGTTTTCTTCGATGTCACAGCCTATAAAAAAATACTCATTTTGGTTGTGTGGGCTGTTCTAGGTGGTGTATGACAAATTGCAACTGTGCTCTGACACGTTAGCTTGGGCACACATGAGTCCACAAACCAGCCTGGAGTTCCCTCTGGTCCAATATCTGAGCTCCTGAATTGCAGGAGTAGATCATGGGATCTTAGATCTCCTTTGCTCTACCTCCCCTGTCCTTACATCCTCTTTGGGGCTATATTTCCTCAGCCGCAAAAAAGGCAATCTGAAAGTAAGAGGGCAGAAAAAAACCACATGTATTTCTGTAGTGGTGTAGGGAGCATGCACACCAGCAAGGGATATCAGCATCCCATCCAAAAGTCATGCACTGTGTCTGTGGGTGAGAGATGTTCCCAATTGCACAAGGAGTGGGGACTGTTTTCGCCCAGGGCCTGTGATGTCTGCTGCCTGTCACAGGCAGGGGAGACATTTGTGGGGCAGCTGTGTGGGTACAGCTCAGTAGAGGATTGCAAGTTATATCTGTGGATGTGCTGCTAATGCAAGCGTGAGAAGTCTCTTCTGAACTCATCTGGTGCCTTAGCATCTCCCTGGCAGGCATGATGGGTCACATCCTGAGTCCATAGCAGGTTGCTGAGCCTTCTGGAGGAGCGGCACCTCTGTCATGGTCAGAGTCCCCCAGGACAGGGCTGGTTCCCCCAGACTGGAGGGGAAGTGATATCCGTCTGTTGTTCCTGGAGGGTGATGGAGGAGCTCTAGGGTCACACCTTTGGACTTTTGTGCTGTGGCTTGTTCTGGGCTTGGCACACGTCTGCAGGTGTTGCTGCCTAAGGACCTTGGTTGGGTTCAGGCTGCTTTAGAGGGAGCCTGTCCTAACTCATGGCAAGCCTGGAGGAGGGCAGCTGTTGATGGGAAGGTCCCTGGGAGTTCATCTGGACTGAGGGTGTTGTCTGGATCAGAGGAAATTAACTTAAAAAAAAGAGAAAAGAGAAAAAAAACAGAAATAAAACTTGGATATTCTGACTGTATCCTGAAAATGTAGCCAGAAGCAGGCGGAAAGGGCTTGGTGGAGCAGTGCTGGCACACTTTTTGGTTTCCTACACAGCTTGGAAACCAGAGCAAGAAAGAGAGATATGAAAGGCAGATCTGCGAGGAAGGTGGTAAGTCTGGGGGAGAGGGGGGAAATAACATACCGAAAAGGATGGATGGATTTCCAGCTCATGCAGAGGATCTAAATATGCACATAAATTATTTGGAGGGATGAAACTGTAGTTTAAAAAGACATTGCTGCAAAAATCTCCAGAAAAGGTGCTTCAATGCCCAAGGATATTTCTCATTTTGTAAGGTGACCAGAGGGCGAATGCACAATCCCTCTAGTACAGCATTGTACCTCCCGTGCCCCCCTCCCTCCATCCCTCACCCTCAGGCAACTTCAACTCCGTAAAGATGACTTGGTGCATGAAGGATGTGCTAGGATTGGATCCTAATCAGATCATTACTGCAGCAGTGAAGGAATAATATTTCCTATCCATGAGCCACCACCTCTTTCAGCATCATCTTTATTTATTACTAAATAACTTATTTTTAATATTTTTTTCCCTGTATGGTCAAAAATGAAACCTTTCTGTGTAAGAGGTAGGAGAAGTAAGCCAGGTTTAGACAGTGTGGTAAATGCTGTTTTCTTCAGAATTAAACCCAAATAAAGACCCCAAGTGTTTTGAAATCCAGTGCTGAGATAGATGCAAACATCTTTGCTGACACCCAAATGATATTCCTCTATGTCTAGAAACCACCTTGCTTGTCTGCTTAGCACAGTGGGCTCATGTGGCCAAAGGCTACAGAAGGGATGGGAAGAAGCAAATGTATCTAAAAGAACCCCAAAACGTATCAAATCCTGACACCATCACAGCTGTCATGGTGTGTGGCTGGCTTCAGGCACAGGCAATAGCTCTCTGTACCACACATTTATTTAGTATCTGGTCTAGCACTGGGTTTTAGCTGGTGGTTTGTGGTGCTCTAGATGCCTCAGCCCTCAGCTGTGAGTTCCTTGAGGGACGTGGGGTGCTTTGTTTTGTTCTCTCTTGCTTCTGACTTCGTGGGGAATTCCTGGGTGGTTAATCAGCTGCCTTGGAAAGCTTTTTAGCTACAATATCATGCTAATTCCATAAGCAGAAGCTGAAGGCTGCGTGTATAGCTAAGTAACAGTGTACGGTGTCATTTGTAGCCTTGATGAAAGGGTTGAACCATGACACGTGAAGCCTTTCGGGAGACAGTGGGGTGCTGCTATGGCCTATTTTTGGGAAAAAACCCTCTCATTTCCCACGTGCACTCAGAACAAAAAGTTAGTATGTGACGCTGGAGAGACTCTAGAGCTGTGAATGCCTGGCAGAACTTTTTTTCCTTAGGAGTCCACAGATGGAAAAGAACTCCAAACTCTCTGCTGGTACGCAGCTACGTGTGAACAGGGAAAAACCATGGTTTCATGAACCATCTGCAGCAGCAGCAAGCTTTTGGTGCAGACCAATTTAACAGACCTGCTCCTAGTAGCCTCGCCTGACTTATGGTGCAGCTTTTCAGGTGGCAATGGTAGTCTCTTATGCAGAAGTCTTGCTCTGCTGCAGACAAGCTCCCAGGCTGTGGGTCAGCCCAGAACCATCATGCTACGGCATCTCCTTGGCGGAAGGCTGTGTGCTTGTGTGTGTGCACCATCAGATAACTGGGTTGGAAGGGGACTGTCTTGCTAATGGGGGTATGGGCTTCTGTGTTGTAAGGCAGCTGCTAGAAAAGGTTACTGTTTGCTTGTCTGTTTTCAGAGGGTAGGAGAAAAAGACTGGAGCAGGGAGATCCTGCTGGGCAGCTCAGGAGTGCTGCCTATATAGAGCTGTCTCAGCAGCATCACTGTTCCCCACTTGAAATGCTAAATTATTCTTCTCTGTTGCACGATTGTTTTATGTGCTTTTCTCAGCAAAATCAATCAAGAATTGATAATTTATAAGCTCTTGTTTGCCTTTTTCACTCTTCAAGGGGAAAAAAAAAAGAAGGATAAAGCAGAAGATGGTGCCACAAGTAAAGGAGCATAGGGGATGTAGGACTGACCACCACCTCCCTTATTTACAGGGCCTGAGGGTTCTCGTTGCTTGTGCTGGGGGGGTGTCTCTGCTGCTGACTCCATAGGGGTCTGTCCTTGCAGCCCACTCAAGGAGAGATGATGTGAACTGTGAGCATGTCTGTAAGGAAAAAAAGGGAGTCAACCTTGAGAGGTACCAGGCATGGTCATCCCCAGCGGAGTCATCCGAGTGTGAGCGGGAGCAGAGCATCGCCAGGTTTGCGCGTCTCTGCGTGTGGAGTGCTGCGTGAAGAGGGAGATTGGACTAGGCAGGTAGAAGGAGAAAGCTGGGTCAGCTGCCATCCCAGCTTACACCGAAAAAGAAATACCCTGTGGCAGCATATTCCACACTTCTAAGCTTGAACCCTGCCTGCACGCTGCTGTCACACACTCCCATGCGTGCAGGGATGCGTCCTCCTGCCTGCCCACCTTCCCCCAGCCACTGCTGCCCTGTGGGCACACATCCTGTCTCCATCCCACCTCACCACCTCCACGCACACTCCCCGGAACTGCAGCGAGGACATGGGAGGAAGGAGCTGTGTCCCCTGGGAACTGCCCTACTTTGGGAAGTACTTTTTTTGGGGAAAAAAAAAAAAATCCTCCAGAAAGCGCTATTGTCCTAGAGACAAATATTGCAGCTCTATAGAAAGATAAATAGAACAAGACACTGCTTAGATAAGTGCTGTGGAATAAATACTTAGACACTGAAAATAATTATGTAGATAAATGGGCACACAGCTGCTCTGTAGGCACAGATGATACCTGGATGCTCTGGTCGAATAGGAGAGGGGCACACCAGTTATACTGCCCTGTTCCTGGACAGTTTGCCCCTTTCACTGATGCTCCAGCCAGAGTAGTCACCTACATGGTGAGCTGCTGCGTTTTGTTGGTAAGGCTTGTTGCCTGGTCTCCATACCCTGCAGCTTTCCAAGCATTGCATCTCCAATTTGGAGAGTGGCTTTGGAAGAGAGCGTTTAATAAAGCTGGGAAAATCCATTTATGAAAAAAAAACCCCCACTCAGCCCTTCCTACAGTTCTGCTCCAGTGGGTTCCTGATCCAGCAGGATGAGGGGAGGGGAGCTGAGCTGTGGGGAAACCAGCCTCAGTGGCTGCCTGCACCCCTCCAGTGCTTGGGTACCCACTGGGAGCAGTGACGTGTGTTGTGCTGCATCCTCTGCCTAGTGGGGTTTCATCTTTTAGCAGATGGTATAGAAATCTGGACCAAAGGCTTGGAATGGACTGTTGACATCCCTCCTTTTGTGGGTTGCTTGATTCAAGTAGTCTAAATTTGTCCTGGGTATTTCAAACCATGCTTTGGAGAATTTAACCTGGAAGGTCTGGAGAGCTGTCTGGCTCCCAAAACTTTCCTATTTACAGATACTCCTGCCTCAGTTTTCAGCTCTTATGCTTCTACTCATGACCTGAAGGAGAAGCACAGCAGCTGCTTAGATGGAGGGATGTGAGATCTTTGCAATTTCCTGGAAAGATTTGGGCATTCAGCTTGGCTCTAGAAATGGCAAAAATTGGTGTGGGTGATGCTTCTTCAGAGCAGTTCTGTCTTCTCCTTTCTAGTGGTTGACTTTTTATTTAATCTACCCAGGCTTCCTGGTATAACCACACTAGTCTATCCCACTCAAGAAGAGACTCAATCTCTTGGGAAAAAAAGAAAGTGTCACTAGATGGGTCAATAGCTGATACGGTTTAAAGTGCAGCTGATGGTGGGTCAAGTGACTCTGAAAGCTTCCTTTAACTTCTATTATTTTTCTAGTTGCTATGTAGCCAAAGATACAGCTCAGCAAATGAAAATTTAGTATGTAGAAGTCTCTTCTTGTGCAAGAAACTTTCCATTCTCACCCACTGGTGCCCACTTTAAAAGAAAGCCAGTGAGATTTCATTACCACTTTACCAACCACCTGCTTGTCAGCAGAGAAGGGCCAAGACTTGACCATGCTACTGAAAACAGATTCTACTCCCACCTTCCAAGTTATGACTGATTGTGAGTAAAGGGTGAAAAATACCCCAGATTCCCCCTTTCCAAGCCTTCCTATGACAGGCTACTGGTAAAGACATGTTTCATAGCTCTACCAGAGACTGTACTGAGAGCTCTGTTAAATATAGCTGAGCCGTGCAACACCCCCGCGTGCTGGACGTTCAGTCTGTTCCTCGCTGTGTGCTGAACAAGAAACGTGGTGAAACAGCTTGTTCTTGCTGCTGTTAGGTAGAAGATGCTCGCTATCTTTGTGTGCCGTTCTTTGTGAGAAGTGGGTTTGGGCTGGACAACATGTATGCATCCCCTAGTGAAGATTCATCTCATCCCTGGAAGAAAATACTGGGCTGATTCTTTGGGAAATTGTCAGAAGATGGGTTTTCTCTATAGCGCCTTCAGATGGTCACTGGCCAGCAGAAGTCTATCTGGATCCATGTCTCTGTTTATGCCTGTTCTTTGGCCATTCTCATTAGAAAATATGCTTTGGAAAACCTCAGTGCTTCCAGCAATAGGTCTTCAGGCTCTTCTGGTCCCATCTTGCCATGACTTATCTCCTCTCATGTCCCACTCTTCTCCCACCTCTCATTGTGCAGTGGCTGCAAACAAACCAAGGCGCTCCCTGCACCGTGCCACTAACAGGGCTGCAGATTGATAACTCCTGGTTGCAGAAACACTTGTCACAGGCTTGACAGGCTGCTCAAGGTTGCCTGATGTTGCAGGGTGGAGGGAGGGAGCCGGCGAGCTTTGTGCTCGCGCTTTATGGCCCTCCTGGTGGGACCGGTAGGCAGCCTGGCATAGCAACTGCTCAGGGCATTTACTAAGAGATTTATGAGTTTGTAATTTTCAGATGCCCTGAAGCAATAGTGTCTTTAATTAAATTTTGTTTCTCTATTCTCTTCTCACCCCTTCCCTTCCTTCCATCTCCCCTCTCTTGTCCCTGCCTGTGGTTTGTTTACTCTGAGACCCGGCAAACAGTTCGGAGAACAGGTAGGAGTCTTTAAGTGTAGCCAGGAGGAGGAGAGGATTGCAAAGCAAACAAGCAGATGGCAGATATGATAAAGCAGCCCCCGTCCAGCTTTGCCAACCTCAGAGAGGGCTCTGCAATGCGGTTCAAGAGTCCCACAGTAAGAGCTTCCTGCATCCCTCTGCTCCGGACATGGATTTGGCAAAGTGTTTGAGAGACTGATGGCCAAGCCGTGTTCCTGTACTCTCGTTTGCCTGGTGCTTGGATCCTGGCATTGATTAGGGCTACATGGAGAGTGGGGGTGTTGAGGACGAGACAGCCTTATGTTGCTCTGTGTTGCCCCACTGTGTCAAGTGCAGACGTCCTTCTCTGAGTGATGGTCCCTTCTGGGGGAAGAAAGCACAAACCCAAAGGAAAACAGGGAGCTCACATATATTATTTTGTTCTTCTTTAAAAGGAAGTTCTGAAAGAATAAGGTGAGAAATTGGCCTGGACTTTGTGGTATATTGTCAAGGGAGCAGGGATGGGTCTCCCAGAGGACACTGCCTTGGCATTGCCTAGGACTTCCACCCCCACCCCCCATCGCCAGTCTTATTTTGTGATCCCTCCCCAGCAACCGAGTCGGTGGCAGTGTCCCTACCCAGCCAAGCGATGTTAGCCCTGTGAATAGATTTCTATCAACCCACTCAGCCCTAAAGAGCTGCAGTTAAAAGGCCCTGGAGACCTAATCGTGTTTGCGTAACAGCAGTGATGATTTCTTTGAGAGGTAGGATGAAAGGTGGCTCCATTCCACTACTTCTGCAGAGACTTGATAGCTGCTTCTAGAAAGCAGCTTGGTTGTGGTCCAGGTGTCTCTGCCACTGCAGCTCTCCCTGCCTCAGGCTGCTTTCTAGTTGTGCTGCCTGCATCGTCGAGCCATGGCCCATCTGGGGCTACCAACACGATGGGTAAATTTGGGAGTGGGTTTGGTAGGGTCTGCTTACAGGATGCTGTGGCAGCCTGAAGTGGGCTTTGTGCAAGGGGTACTTGGCCTGATGCTCAGCAGACACGTGCTACTCCCAACTAGGAAGCCACCAGCCTTGTACAAGCACCTGTTTTCTTTTTTCTTCCTTTTTTTTCTTCTTTTATTTCCCCCTCATGACCATGCTGTGAGTGAGGATCCTGTTTATCCCACTCACTCCTTCCTGCTCCCTCAGCGGTGCAGATGGAGAAGTCACTCGACCTCCGCATGTCTTCAGGTCTGGCTTCCCAGCTTGGATGTGTTTTTATTTCTTGCCATGAGCTACAAAGCCATCAGGCAAGGGATGTGTTTTTGGGGCTTGGGGTGTGGGGCAGGGAGATAGCGCTTAGTCATGGAGGTAAATGCCAAACGTCCCATCTTTCTCTGCCCTCGTGGCTCTCAGGCTAACGCAAGGCAGCTTCCCTCCCACCTGCCTCTGGGATGCTGAAGAAGTAGCTTGGGGGTAGGATATCGTATATGCATAGGGACATAGGGATTTGGTTTGTGATCACTCTCACTCTCATGCTTTAGAAGGTGGTGACTGAGGTTTCAAGAACCAGCAGAAGACAGGCTCTGATGATTCCACCTTAATGTCAGGCCAGCTTGTGCCAGCCATGCCTGGGGTGACTGTTGTGATGCCCAATTTCTCACATTCTTTCAAGAGTCGTTTTTAGTAGGGTTTTTTCCTCCTCCATGCCTCTCTCCTGGCTATAGAAAGATGTTTGTTTTGATTCTGCTGCCTCCAGGGTTGGCACTATGTTCAGGTGCCTCTGGTCTCACATGGAGCTTCACATGACTTGTCCCCGTTCCCTGACTATTTGCTGCAGTGTGTCCATCTGGTTAACTCCCACCTTTGATTTCTTTTCTGAAGCTGCTCTGTTTCACTGGTGTCTTCTAGCCAGAAGCCAGCACCCTGGTTGGCTCCTGACACTGTAAAGGACAGACGTGGATGTGGGGGTGATTCTCCTGAGGGAGCTGGAGATGAGATGTGCTCTGCCTCAACCTCTGTGCCCAGCTGGACACTAGCTAGTGGTTTCTCAACCAGAATTAGTAGGTGCTGCATTTCTGCAGACCAGGCTGCTTGCTTTTAATTCATGATCTATGTAATATGAGCTAGGGAGCCTGCTTTGGCAGGGGAGTCGGACCCGATGATCTCTCGAGGTCCCTTCCAACCCCTGTGATTCTGTGATTTACTCTCTTGCTGCATAAAAGCTCTCATCTTGAAAAGCGTTGGTGTTGGGCTGGCAGGGTGACAACAGGCCGAGCGTTCCTAGCTGGGCACCAGAGGACTTACAGAGCAGGAAGGTGCTGGGAGGAGTGAGAGGAGCTCCTTGCAAAGGCTGTGGCAGAGCCTCCACCCTGGGACTGCCGACTGCTAGCGCCTGTATTGAAATGCAAGTGGCATTCCTGGCTGACCTCTGATGGGAGCCACGTCCATGCCTGTAGCTCACCGGTGAGGAGGGGAGCATGCTACGCTGTTTAGAAAGGGAAATTTCCCCAGGCCTTGGAGGAATTAATCATTTTATATGCTGGACTCTTGCCTTCTGACTGATCTATCTGAATTACAGATTAACTGGCGGCATGGGGACAGAGGATCCTGTTTCAATGAATACCTCTCTAATTTATTAAAGGAGTGGTTTGGGCTGCTGGATCAGCAATGCAGCAAGTTGTCAGAGTGAGGAGTTGTTTTCTGCCCCCATTCTGCACCTCCCAGCTTTTTACTCCTTGCTTGCTTTATCTCCCTGTTCACCAGTCCCCTCTCAAACTTGATGAGGGTCCCAGTAAGGAGGTGGAAACTCCCTCCAAACCAGCCATACTCATTGCAAGTGAGCTGCCAGCTCCCAGAAAGCTGCAATTTTCAATCCTGTCTTTATGGGTTGGTCCTGTGATTTGTAAGCAAAACCTTTATGACCAAGAACTATGAATTTTGGCACAACACCATTGTATGGATGCTGCAGTTCATATTAATTGACCCCAAAAGCATCAGTTTCTTTCCAGTTAGTTCTGCTTTGAGAATGTTGTGGGGTTTCCCCCTACCCTGTAAGCCTGCAACAAGAAAACTTGCAAAACCTCATTTCCTTAATGATTTTTCCCTTTCACAAATGTTGGTCCCTGGCACGTGGCAAAGCTTGGCACCAACAGTGCTGGTTTTGATGTGAACATCATGGGTTGGGGAGGGAATGAGGGCTGCCCAAACCTCAGCCCCACTTCCTCTCCCAGTTGCACAGCATGAAGGAAGAAGGATCTGTTTGTTTGTGGTATTTCTGACACAGGCTTCGTATTCTATAAGAGTCTCATGTAATATTGCAGGAGCAGATTCAGGATTTAAATCATTATACAAGTTAAATACGTTTTGATTCTGTAAGCAACACACTATTTATCTTGGGATAGAATAAATCTGAGAGACTGATATCGCTGCTGGAGATCATCTCAAGGAGGGCTGTGGAGGGGGGAAAAAAAAAAAGAATCGACTTTGAGAGGCAGAAGTTTTAAATTCTCACTGCCTGCATGCATGAACTAACCCAGACTGTGGTTGCAAGGATTTTGTATTAGTTTTTGACCATCTAAGGAGTTATCTTTTGGCCTGAAAGTAAATATCACTGGTCTGAGTTTAAATCTGGGTCTACAAATTCACACCCTGAGCGAATGCAGTTGTACGCTTGCTGGCAGGGCCTGGGCACATGGGGTGTCTGCTGGGAGTGAATTCAGTCCGTTGGCATCTGCAGCCCTGATGGCTGCTTGATGTTTTCATAACTAAGAGGTCAAAAGTTGACCAAAAAAAAGCAACAATTGAAAACTATTTTTGTTTGAAAATTTACAAGCCCTATTAATTGCTGCATGAGAACCAGATGGTGGTACTGACCATTTTAGTTTCCTGGTCCAAGCAGGACCTTGAAAAGAACCCAAGAAGAAAAACACAGAGCAAAGGCAAACCAAGTATTGTGCCAGGTACTTTACATTTGGAGCACTCCTTCCATTGGAAATCTCTGAGCAACGCATAGCAGGGCGTTTATTTATTTTTCTTAACATGTGATTATTATTATTATTTTTTTAATCTTGACAGAGTATTAAACCAAAATAAGGAGGCCTAAAAATTAATGTCCTGTAATGACAGCAAAACCCCTTGGTGTCTTGAGAGTCTCATAAATTGGATATTTGGAGAGGGGACCCACAGCTCCCTGGGCTCGGAGAGGCTCCGGTTACCGCTGGAGAAAATAAACCTTCTTGGCGCAGGGGCAGTCGGGCTCCAGGGCGAAGGCGCTGGTGTCAGCACGAAGTGATGTGGCTGGAAGATAGCCTCGTCAGGCTAATTGATCTGGAGCCTTTGCCTTTCCTGCCAGGGCTGCCTGTCTCCTTACCCATAATCCCCACCCCTTTGATGGCCCGTCAGGAATATAGGACTTGGCCCAGTTTTACGTCCATCCAATAACATTATGAAATTGATAGTGACACTTCCATTGGCACTAATTTCAGTAAGAGATTGGAGCCAGAGGACAAGCAGTTTGCTTTCATGGCGGCTAAGCTTTCCAAGTAGATCAAGATGACCCAAGACTGATCTTGCAGCGGCCAAGGCGTGCGAAGGCGAGCAGTGGGAGGGTGGCAGAGGTGGCTGCTGGACCCGGTCAAGGAGCTAATGGGAAACATGCCCAGCGCTTACCCTCAGTGTGTGATGGTCCTCACTTGTGGGATGCACATGCTGCTTCCCTGGCTTGTGCTGCAGAACTGCTGCTGGCAGGACATTCTCTCCATGGATGGTGTTTATTAAGCAGCATTGGGTGCTGGTCACAGCAAAGGTCAGGAGAACCCTTGGTCAGCTTTAATGCCTGCTGTGTGTATGTGTTCTTTGCTGGCTCATTTGAGGATAAGACTGAGGTGCAGCTTAAACTGCTGCTGCTTTCATCTCCTGGTGGAGAGTGTTGCCCTAGTGCTGAGCTGGAGTTTGCAGGACTCCCAGTTTTGCTACTTGACTCCTCACTCAGCAGCCCTTTCTCCAGCCTCATGCTGCATTTGCATGTTCACCAGAGCAAGGGCTCAGGGGAAATGTTTATCAGTTAGTCACAGTCTCACTCCATGGTGGCCAAGGGCCAGGGGAGAGGATAAAAGCCTTGGGCTGATGATAAATTGGGAAACGCAGAAGGGAAATGCATCTGCTCAGTGCTCAGCAGGCAGCCCTCTCCAGGCTTGGGTGTCTGCATGGTATCACTTGACCCCTGGGTTGCTGGATGCTCATGAGGAAGTGAAACGCCTTGTTTGAGCACCTGTGTTGGTGGGACTGTCACCCCCCCGCCCCGTGTGTGTTGTAGCACATCAAGGTGTTGCCCATCGACCCTGAGCAAACCACCATCCACTCGGGAAAGGGTGTGAATGAGCATCTTGCTTTTCGCATGACCCAGGGCATGACTACAGATCCTGAGGCTTTCCACAGGAGAGTCTGGGAGCAAGGAAGTGACTGCACACCAGCGGGCTGGGAGGTGTGAAGGAGCCAAGGCCTCCGGTAGACAAGCTGTAGGAAACGCCGCAGTGTATAAAGCACTTCTTGCAAACAGAAGAGATTAGAAAGCTGATATGATGTTATTCCGATTGATTTTGCTGTTGTATTTATACCTGGAGGTAAAGAGCAGACATACTGGAAATCAATCGGCCCTGTGCTCTTCCCCACTCCCTCTGCAGTGCCGTTTGAATGAAATCCTTATATCATTTTTATGGTGTGTCTGTGATAGGGATGAGTGAGCCAAGAGATTAATAGGTGCTGCCGAGGCCTTTACCCAGCAGCTGCCCAACTCTCACCTCATAAAGCCTGCACAGCTCCGAAGTTCAAGGTGCCCCTGAGGTGACAGCTTGGTGACCTTGTTTGGAAAAAGCCCAACAGGCAAATTTCTAGTCAAGAGGAAGAAAGGAGGAAAAAAATGTACACAGTAATAAGTGAAGAATTTAGGGCAGGCAGGATGGTGCCCAGCTCTGGAACTGGGGGTTGGGTGCAGTGGGATGATGGAGACCTGCAGGAAGAAGATGAGGTTTTGGTTTAGAGCCAGTCTTGTGAACAGAGGTGGAAAGGATGGCTTTGTGCACAGGAGATAAGGCAATGGGGACCTTGTTTTGACATCTGGTACCCAACAGCCACATGACTGCCCTGCCAGCTTTCCCTGAGCCATGACCTTAGGGCTGGGGCAGGAGAGATGCAGCAGGGTGGCGGGGTGCAGCCAATTCCAAGGATGTGGTGTCTGAGCACACTGGTGTCCCTGCTCATTCCTGCCTCATCCAAGTGCACTCCTCTGGGAGCTCCTGGTGCTGGTTCTGCCATGCCAAGATACCATTTCCAGAGCTTTCTCTGTAAGGATGGATGCATTGGATCCCAGTTCGCTCCTCACATCCCATGGGGAGTGTGCACACCCAGCAGTGGGAAAATTTGGCTTGTGACCAGCAAATGGGGAAAGCCAGGTAGGGACAGTGGTGGAAGGTGACTGGGTTTGGTCTGAATGCCAGCACTGGCATCACCAGACAAAATACTGTCCTTCCCTGCTGCTATTATCAAATAAACCGTGATGACCTCCCCTGTTGTCTGTAGTACTAGCTATTTTTTTGTCTGAACTCAGTCTTGTAAACCTTTTCCTGTTAGTAAATGATGTTGCTCCTCAGTATCTGTCCCCTGTTACACAGGAAAAGGTGTTGGTTTGTTGATACTTTAAGAGTCAGCAGCTCTTTGTGTCGCAAGGTCCAAAATATTCTCCTAGTTACCCCCATGCCCTGTTTGCAGACCCTTTCTTGGTTGAAGTCAGGTACCGCTGGGCTGGGAGCTTTAAGCCTAGATATAAAAGTTCCTGCTTTGCTTTCCTGTGGGTGCTGGCTGGCTTTGCTGTCACGCAGGGCCCTGGCTTGTCAGATCCCTCCCTTCTTAATTATCAGATTGTCTCATCGTTTTTACTGTAAGCATTTTCTGTTGCTTGTTCTGTGGGATTTATGCATTTGTGCTGTCATAGGCATTGACTTTATATTTTATACGATTTGATCTTAATGTTTCCATTCCTGAGCGTGATGCTTATAGGACTCGTGTCTAAGCTCAATAAATAAACAGAAGGAAGCAGGCAGAAGGAAAGGACATGGGAAGAGTGGGAGAGGTTTGGGGATCCTCTACCCACAGTGGGGTTGGAGTGATGCTCTATGCCAGGGATAGTGGGATAGCTGGTGGTTGGAAGGGGCAAGGGGAGGATGCATAGTGTTCCCACAGCCCCCCTGCCCTAATGCATCTTGCAGCTAGAGCTTCCTTCTCCCCTGGAAAACACTTGAAAAAAAATCAGGGAGAAGAAAATCTTTTGGCGTGCTGTTTCACCAGGAAAGAGCTTTGAGGAACATATAGGTAGGGATGACTGATCCACTGATGTTAGATCTGACAGCCCGTTTTGGTACAATAGTGTATATGCAATTTATAAGAGAGTGGAAGGCGGGAGAAGGGTGGGGGGAAGAGCCACGTGTCCAGCCCCAGTGGTGGTGGGTGGAGGGCACCCAACCTGCTCCTTACTCCCTTTTACCCCAAAGTTCAGTGGGATCTTTACCTCAGGTTGGGGCCCTGAACCCATCCTCTCATTCAGGAGAGGGGAAAATGAATTGCTGCTTGGCCATTTTCTCCTTCCTGCTGGAGGGGCTAGAAGCTGAGGATTTGGAGTAAACCCCTTTGAGAGCTCAAATTTATGTTCTCAGAGACTTTATCTGCCTGTAAAGCTCAAGAATGTGACTTTTTACATGAGCTCTTTCTCCAAAAACTGCTGGGAGAGTCTGCATCCCAAGGGCTGTGGCAGAGGAGGGGCAGAACCTTTGCATGCTCTGCAGCTGATCGTGGCGTGGTTTGAGCCAGACCTGTGCTGTGCAGGCCAGCCTCTTCTCTTCAGTGATGCCCTCCAGCTCCCGTGGTGTGCTGCAGGCGCTGTGCAAGGATGTGAGGGTATCCTGGGGTGCATTTGGGGCACAACTGAGCTGCATTGGGTTTGGGAAAAACCCGGTCAGGGAGCTGGAATTAGGGAGGTCTTCAGTTAAAGCTCAGTGTTTTGTACAACTGAAGGGTCTGCTGTGGCTTGGGGAAGAGACCATGCAGGATGGACCGTCCTGGGGAGGAGGAGAAGCGGTTGAGGGCAGGGGATGGGCTGGAGCCTACAGCAGTCTGGCTCCAGGCAGGTTCCACACAGGCACTAAGCTCTGACTTGGCCCTGAGCCCACATCTGCCAATAAAAATTAAGAAATTGATTTCCTTTTGTTTGTGTGACAGGACGAGGCTGTCTTTATGAGACAGTAAATGTAATCTTGCTCTGAGCACAACTGGATTTTTAATTGTATTTGTTGTGCTTTTGCTTATTGTTTTATGAGCTCTAGTTCCCTTCCTTGCTGGTGCAGAGACCAGCCCTGGGGGGAGATGGTTTGATGTCGACTCCAGCAAAAGGGTGGTTCTCTTTTTTTTTTTAAAACATCTTTTTTTATTTGTTTCTTTTATCTGGTGAGCTGAAGTTTGGGGTTACTTTTCCATCTGTGTTAAAAATAAACGTGTGTGTGTGTATGGCTCTGAGTTGGAAAGGTGGGCTTCAGAATTACCTGCTTGACAGTTGATGATGTGGCCCTTTGAAGAACATGTAAGATTAAGATTGGGGGAAATCTGGAAGTGCCAATGGAGGTTTGGAGTCAGAGGAGGGGATTTTATGTCTAATATATATTGGAGTTTAACGAGGTCTGCTTCAGCGCTCGCTATACAATCCGTGGTGACCCACTTTACTTGGAGAGCTTTTTAATTTATTTATTTATTTATGGGTCATATACGGTTCCTAATTAAGTAGGTTAATTATATGGCTCCTTTATATTACACAGGCGAATGTGGATGGCACAATTAGCTCTTGCAGTGATCATTTTTGATCACAAATGATGTTCTGAGCGACAGGTCCCTGAGGTATGGGTGGCAGAGAGGGGGACTGCCCTGCAGCCCCGAGCACTCGCCTCCTCGCTCTCTGCTCCAGCAAACTCTGGCCTGGGAAGTGGATGGAGTTGTTCTCTCTGAAGAGAGAAGTGAAGAGATTACAGCCCTGAAGAGTGAAGAGATCACAGCCCTGTCTTGGTCCAGCACTGCACCCATGTTGTCTCAGAGGCTCCCCCAACCTGGTCTGCAGCACTGGCGAGGTGCCTGCTTGGAGTTTCTTTGGAAGTATCAAAAAGGGAAGAGCATTCCTTCTGAGAGCTCTTTGGTTGCAGGTGAAAAGCGCTGCAGGCTCTGAGCAGTATCAGGCCCTGTAACTACACTGTCCTTGAAAGAAGCTCCTTTAACCTTTCCCTTTCCCATCTGGCAGTGGCCGAGGCCCCGCAGCATCCCTGGGTTATGTGTTCCAGTGCTCAGCCATCCATGCTGCTAGGCATTAGGGAAAACATTAAAACCCTAATCTCCCTCAGTGCAATTTAAACCTATTACTACTTGTTTTATCCCCAGTGGACATGGAGAACGGCTATTACATTTCTCTTTGCTGCAACCTTTTACATGTTTGAAGGCTGTTATCACGTGTCCCTTCGGTCTTCTCCTCTCAACACAAAGAATAATTCTTTCAGTTTTCCCTCAGAGGTCATGTTTTCTACACCTTCGATCATTTTTGTTGCTTTGGAGAGGTTATTGTGATAGCAAGCTGGAGTTTTTTGTTGTTCCTTCACCTGTCTGCCTTGGAGCATTCATTATGTTATGGATGTGTATGAAGTGACCATTATCTTATCTTCTCTAATCTGTGGTTATTTATAAAGTACCCTATATTCCTGAGCCTGTGTTTTATCAGAAAGTATAGCTCTTAGCCTTGATAAATAATTTACCATTATGATATGATCATGCAAACAGGGGCTCCCTAAGCTATTTATTATTATTTGCTTTATTTTTCATAAGTAACAAGTTGTCTGTATAACACTGTGAACGAACTAGGCAGTTTTCAGACATGGACTAAAAGGTATATCCCACTTCACAGAGCTTCCAGATAAACAAGCCAAACTCTAGTTCAGCCATGGGAAGATTGCTGAATAGAGAATGATAGGAAATTTCTGAAAATCAGAGCTTTTGGGGCAATCTGGGAGTGTTTTTGCACAGTATTGGCAGAGATGATGCTATCAGGATGGTGGCAAAGCAAGAAGGAGGTGTAGCATTGCTGGGACGGAGGAAGCATAGGCTGGAGGAGAAGGAAAAGACAGCAGAAATGAGGCCAAGAATGGTGGTGTTTGAATAAGGCATCTTTCTTGGGAAGGAGTTGGTTGCAGAGGGGGTGTAGGAGGGGAGGGAGAACAGCATTGTGCTTTGTTATGTTCCTAAAGCAATGTTTGCAAGCTGCCTTGCTGCTCTTTGAGTAACGTGAGATTCATTCAGATCCTAATTTTCTTGCTGGTCATCGTGGTTGATGCTACTGCTTTCATTGCAGAGGGGCAGGTTGGCAGTGGCTGTACTGCTGGGCTGGAGCAGGAGCAGACTGACTCTTCACCCTGGGGCAGTCCTGGTGTCTCCCTAGCCTTTCCCTGCAGCTCTGTGCTCCTTTTCTCATTCCTGTTGATTCCCTGGCAGGAAAATTCCATGGGGTTAGCATGGAGAACAGCTAAACTCTGTCCTTGCAGGCAGTGCAGGTGCTGCTGGCTGGTGGGATATCTGCCTGAATGGAAGGCAAGTCATTGAAAGCCTTTCAGAATATAGATGTGCCATATTTGATGCTCAGAACATACAAAGGCTTCTTAAAGTGTTAACAAATCAACTCTTTTTTAGAGTTAATATCCACAGTATGTTTGTCTGTAGCACAGGCTGAATTATTCACAGGAGGAGATGCTATGTTGTGGGTTAGATTTTAAATTTCAGAGGAGTTCCAAAGTATTTCTTCTTGTCTTTTAAAATCACAGGATGGTATACCAGGAGTTACTCCAGACTATTATTCTTGACTGTTATTCTGTATTTTTTCTGTACAAAACTGGCTTAATTTCTATATCCCTCTGCCTGTTCCTGTCAAGTGGAATGTAAACCTAGACCTTAAAATCTGTACTTTTTTTTTCCCCCTTTAAACTTACCAGGGAAATGCACTGCTGAAGCCTATGAGAATTATTCCAAAGAAAGCCGTTCATCAGCATTACACATCAGAAACTCAACCTCTTTACCTACTTAGCAGCAAAAAATATATGTTATTGCTAAGATAGATTAAAAAAGTTGAAGTCTAGGTAGCTGCTTTATTTCCAGGAGTTACTAATGGCAGTACATATTTTGAGTGTCAGAGCAATAGTTGGGCCCATAAAAGTGATTGGTGACTGCTTGATATCAGTGATGTTTTTAAAGTTTGTCTCAGACTCGTGCAGCAAGTTCAGTGCTTGTCTGAGTCCCTGAGGGACAGCAGAGTGGCTGTGTGGATCTGGATCAGGGAGCTGGATCTTACCTGTGACCCGCCAGAAGAGATGGGAATCGCAGAGTCTCTGGAGTTGGGAAAGACCCATAAGGATCAATGAATGAAAGGGATAAACAGCCATGAGTGGGTTGTAGGAGTTAACGTTCTCCAGACTTCTACCTCTCCACCCCACCCAAATTAACAGGGAAAACTTGGGGAAGTTCTTAACTATAATTTATGTCTTTACTCCAGTTATATCCTGTTGAGGATAGTGGGTTGAATGGGATGAGTGATATGCTATAGTCCATGCCAGCTCAGTGCCTAACATCACCAGAAATGTTTCTGAAAGCTTGAGAGCTAGTGCATTGCTTCCATCGGGTCTGTTCCTTGGGAGACTTGAGATTGTGATTTGTTTTCTTCAAGACTTGGAAATACAGTAAGTGGCAGTAAAGTGCCTCTGGATTATTGCAGGGGTAGGCTATGCTGTATGTGGTGGGCTATCTCTGTGGTGTCAGGACTGCAGCTGCCTCTGCAGTTCTTTGGTTTTCCAACTTTTGCAGAAATAGAAAAGGATTGAGGTGGTGATGGAGCATCAGAGTTTGGCTTTATGGCTTTTGAGGGTCAGTAGGTCTTGTAAATGTCCAAGCTTGGAAGCATTGACTTGAGCTGCATGACTAAGAGGCTGAGTCCGTTGATAGGACCCAGTGTTTGCTGGGGAATTGGGAGTGCAGTTGTGGATCAGCTGAAGTGAGCTGGGACTGTTCAGCCTGGAGAAAATAAGACTTAGGGGGAACCTAATTAATGTTTATAAATATCTTAAGCATGGGATGCAGGGGGAATTTGCCAGCCCCTTTTCAGTGTCTGTGGGGACAGGACAAGGGGCAATGGCTGCAAGTTGGAGCACAGGAAGTTCCACACCAACATGGGGAAGAACTTTTCCCCAGTGAGGGTGACAGAGCCCTGGGACAGGCTGCCCAGGGGGGTGTGGAGTCTCCTTCTCTGAAGATATTCGAGTCTCTCTGGACGCTGACCTGTGCAATATGAGCTGGGAGCTGCTTTGGCAGGGGGGTTGGACCCCATGAGCTCTCGAGGTCCCTTCCAACCCCTGTGATTCTGTGGTTCTGTGAAGCATAGTTACTTCTTACCCCGTAGATCTTGGACAGGTGCATGAAGCTATCTGTAACACGTGTAGAAAGTCCTCCTAAGAAGTGAGATGTAGGAAGAAACCTGTGGAGTGTAAAGTTCAGCCTCTGGATCTGTTTATTGACAAGGAAGTTGCCATCAGAACACAACATGATAGGTGCTGGCTGTGCTTACTTTCACAAGTGCTCAACCTTCTTGATCGTGCCCTACTCTTTTTTAGATGTTGCCATATCCTCACCTGCTTGTGCCAGAGGAACGTTTCTGTGACTGTGTTCCTTAAAAATGAGGAGGTGCTGTACAAGCAAAGGTTATGTGCTGGCTGGGCTTTGTGAGCCCCCCAGAACTATGTCCCCAGCAGCAGCTGAGTCAGCCTGGCGTATGTCCCGTGGTTGATTATGAAACCAACTGTCCTCTTCCAGCACTAATGCTGTAGGAGACGTCCTCTTTGCTCCTTGTCACAAAGGTGTGATTTTTGCTTTCAGAGGAGAGGATGGAAAAGACTTCCTTCATATTGTTCACTAGAGAGACCTTTCACATCCCACTGTGGGATTAGATATCCTTTGAAGTGACACCTTGGCTGCTTAGGGAGAGCAGTAAGCCCTCAACAGCCTCCCCCACCGCTCGGCTGCAAGAGAGATCTTTATGGTCCCTCCTCAAACTATTTATACCACTTTACACCAGCTGATATTGTTAGGACTTGCTTTGTGAACTGCATCTTGAAACGCAGAGGTCTTCCCACTGCAGCCAGGCCGGCCAGTGGCGCAGGGTGTAGCCAAAGCAAAGCCCACTCCTCCTGGGTTTTTTCACACCATCACATGATGGTGTGCAAGAACAGAGGTTGTTCAAACCAAAATTGCCTGTTTGCTTTTTGTGTTTGGAGAAATACAGCCTGTGTGGTCCCAACAGAGGCATCTTGCAGCAAGAGCTGAATTTTGCCTCTGCGACTCAAAAGCTGGAAGTCACATGGAAAAAAAATCAAAACCCCAAGAACCTGCCAGAAGGAATTCACAATAAAGGGAGAGACTTTTTTTCCTTGTGACTAAAACACCTGTCAGAGCTGCCAGGACTCTGCTAATTACGCAATAACTTCATTATACCCCACTTGGAAGAACAAACAATACTTGAAGCTCCAGAAAATGAGCAGCCTTTAGACTAGATTAGTGCAGGCAGAATGACTGCATGGAGCCGGTGTTCACCCTGTCCTCCTGGAAGCTCTGGAGAGTAAAATGGCTTCAAGACTCCCTTCTTTGTTGCTAGTGATACATAATAAAGTAATTGTGCAATTAGAAGTAGATTACTGATGGGAGAGAGGCATTTTCTGCACAATGTAGGTAAAAGATAGGCTTCTCTGAATAGGGTTGAAGACTTAATGCAGAATCTCTGCTCATTTTTGCTTGAGCTTCTGGTAGCCCCTGGTAGCATTCAGACAGGAGAAAAGGAGCATCTCTAGTGGGGCTGTTCTTCCCATGTGAACGGATAAGGGAAAGCCTTGTGGAAGGTTGTAGTGTGGTTCCCACATTGCCCAACTCCTCAGGATCCTGTGTTTATGCAGTATGAACAGCTGTAGCATGGATTGGAAGCTTCACCTTGTGATGGAGGTGTTTGTGATGTTGCTTTGCAGGTTGGGCCCTGGGACAGGTGAGAATAG
The DNA here is from genome assembly GCA_013400835.1 of Zapornia atra. Taxonomy (NCBI): domain Eukaryota; kingdom Metazoa; phylum Chordata; class Aves; order Gruiformes; family Rallidae; genus Zapornia; species Zapornia atra. Next base: position 203,514 of record VZTU01017000.1, on the reverse strand, counting down.
ATAGAAAAAGCTTGATGTTGGAAGCTGATAGCAAATGATGAAGTTAGAAGGTCTAAAATAAAATCAGGCATAAGCCAAAATTGGGGGTACAGCTGAATATTGTGAAATAGTGTGGGAAGCAGGCCTTGGCGCTCAGGTATGGATGGGTTTGCCTTCATCACTTTATTTTACCTATGGGAACAAGCCTGCCATTGGTTAGAGCAAGATTTATAGCAGTGATGCTCTTGGGTACAGGCATGTGAGCGTAAGGAGTTGTGGCTGAAGGAGCTGAAGCACAGTTGCTGGTGGGCTGCAGGAAGCAGATCAATACAGGTGCATTTGGGCACACTGGTGTTTTGGGGACCTGCTCCATGGAGGTAGACAAGGATGTGTAAGTGGGTGCTATGGGACTTGGGAGAGGCACATGGGCTGGCCTAGGAGGACAGTATTTAGCGTGGTTGCTGAGATGCTTGGGAAGTAGGAAGGTCTTTTGTGTCCACTGACCAAGGAAATGGGATGCCGCAGGTTGCATGCTCAGGGAATAGCAACTTCAGTGCTTTGCACGGTGGTCAGTTCAGAAGGACCATCTCAAGCTATCCACCCAGTCCCTTCCAGCCTGGTGGGCATTGGTAACAGGCTCTGTGAACAAGCAGTGGATGGGGAATTGGGAGTTAAGAAGTACTTGAGATTACAACAGATTAATTAGGGGAGACAAGGAAGGAGGGAGGACCTGGGTGGGATCTACTCTAGTGCATTGTGGGTCCCTGCAGGTAACAACCCAATCCACGGACTCCGTGTGTCTGCCTAGGTGAAACTGAGGCAGGGGAGTCAAGGAGGGTGACAGATGTTAGGAAGGCAAATGGTGTGATTACAAATTTGGGGTGAAATAGAACTTCTTTGGAAGTGATGTTTCTCCAGTCTAAGCTCAGTTATATGTTCCGCTAAGCTCATGATGCCAGGGTATACAGGCACCACAGCAACTGTGACAACCCTAGGAGAGGACTTTATGCAGGACTCGCCTCTGCTGTGGTGTCAGCTGTAGCTACTTCAACCCTTGGATTGGTAGCCTGGTACCTTAAGCTTTCTTTCCCAGTTTTGGGATATTTTCTTTGCCCCGTGAGCTGCCCAGCGCTGGGCTAGCTGCCAGGGGTACTAGGACAATCATCCTGTCTAGGGGCTGGTGGTGGTCCACTGCTGACCTGCAGTGATCCATACCCCCACGGTCAGCAGGTCTGGTTGGTCCCCTTTCCCTTGTTGTGCCTGACAGATGTGTGTGGTGTTTGCAGGTCCTGTGGCGGTGATCAGCGGAGAGGAAGATTCAGCCAGTCCCCTCCACCACATCAACCACGGCATCACAACGCCCTCATCCCTGGACGCTGGCCCGGACACGGTGGTGATCGGCATGACCCGCATCCCTGTCATCGAGAATCCCCAGTACTTCCGACAAGGTCACAACTGCCACAAGCCAGACACGTGTGAGTGCCCAATCCGTCCGGAACCCCCTGCCAGGACAGGGGATGGGTTGGGGGACGGGGGAAGGAGGACAAGGAGGAAGAGGTTAAGAGGATGAGGAAGAAGAGAAGGTTTTTGAGGAGAGTGGGTCTTGGTATGGTCCAGAAACCAAAGTGAATCTCAGGTCTCAGAAATCACAACATACATGTAGGTGCTTCCAGAGACAACTTTCCACCCTCACCTTCACCTCCCTTCACCCTCCCTCCGCCACCCACCAGTCACCTTCCCCCCTTGCCTGAAAGTGCCATTTGTAGCTGGGGTCTGCCTTGTTGGCTCTGAGCATGAGGTCCCAAGCATGAGCAGGAGCTGCCTGGGATGGATGTGCCCCTGCCTGAGAGGGGAAAGGATCTGCTTCCCCTTCCTCCTTTTCCAGCCATGGGGCTGCCTCCTTGGCTTCCTGCCAGACCAGGGAGAAGCTCAGGACACATGGCCATAGGTGGGGCAGATGCGTGGAGATAAAGAACAGGAGACTTAGATGCTGGATGTCTTGTTTTCATGGGCTAAAGCTTTCACAGGTAAAGCTTTTGCATCTTCCTTGTGTAAACCTGGGTTGTGAATCTGGCTCCTTAGACTGGCAGGTGGTGACCGAGTGGTCTTTGCTTTTGCTCCTAAACACTGAGCGTAAAAGTGCTGGCTAAAAGGATGCTTCTCTGGGAGTCCTGCACCACTTCCCCCGTGAGCAGTGGGATGCAGCCCTCCCTGACATGTGGCTTGTCGTTGGTAGTTGAGTTCTCTGGGGTCTCTTACCAGCTCTGAGATGCAAGCCAGACAAGAGGTTTGAGTAATGTTCCTCTCCTGCTATTACTCATCCTTTTGTGTGTCTTGCTTCCAGGTAGAACTGGAAAAATAAAAAGCTTGCACATACACACAAAAAAGGGGTGGTGGTGGGGGAGAACTGACCCGACCCAACTTGTGCTATCTCTGTGGCCCAGCCAGAAGCTGGGAGTGCTGCACTGAAGTTTCTTCTGCTCTCCCCTTGGCTGCTGCTGACTCATAAGCACAGGAGACATAACTCAGCCCTTGGAAAACAGGGAGGAGACTGAACTCCCAACCTGTGGAAACTCATTCGGCAGGAACGTGCTGCTCCCTGGGCCAACGCTGCTCCTGTCAGGGGAAGGGGAGCCACAGCCCCCCATGGAGGTGACCCTGGGCACCCTCCAGGTGCTGTGAGCCGGTGCCTGAACCCTTATCACCATGCTCCCCTTTCCAGAGCGATGGGGTGTGCCCAATGAACCCAGTGCCTGGCTTTCCCTTTGATTTTCATTTGAACGTGCTAAATTTGGTCTGTTTGTAGAGAGGGGAGGAGGAGGGTGGTGATTAGGCAGGAGCGGAGCAGCTGAATGTAGCGTGGTTTTTCTGTGCCGTTAATTATATATTTTACATTTTGAGATGAGGTGCTGTAAGAAATGATTTACAAACTCTGATGGCTTGGGAGGGGGGGAGGGGGGCTCCCCCACTTTATGTCTTTTTTTTTTTTCCTTCCTTTCTCCTCCTGCGCTCTCTCAAATCTCTTAAATCTCTGTGCCGACCGTTTCAAGACGTGGGTGCTGTTGCAGCTGTGCAGTAGCAGAATTTAAGCCTCCAAGGATGAAGTTTGGCTCTGAGCGTTTGCCCTGTGGGGCTTGTCAGAGCCTGGCAGGTCACAGGGGGAGTTGTTCGCTGTGGGATTTGGCCTCAGAGTTTCACGGGGCCATTTGATTAGGATCTGGAGAGTTCGCAGAGATGCTCGGGGGTGGCATCTGGAGGTCCTTCTCCTGTGGAAGGTGCCACAGGGTGGGAAATTGAGCACTAGTAATGACTGAGCACACTTGGAAATCCACAGCAAGTTTCCACCTCTGAGTTTCCTGGGGCCGCAAGGCAACGGGGCTGAAACCAAGTCGTGTCCCCCCTCCCACCAGGCACTCCATCTGGGTGCAAACAAGAGGCAACCCACAGGTGGATACTGGCAGGCTGAAAGTCCTTATATTTGTTAGATTTGCCTGCCATTCATGGGGAAAAACCCAGGCTTCGAGCCTTCAGGCAGGGTTGGATTTGGTGTGTGTATCACATGTTAGTCCCCAGGACTTGGACAAAACTTCTGACTTCACTGGTGGCTTTGCTTGAGGCTGGAAGGTTTCATAATTCACCTTTTAAATTAAGCATGCTTTGGGGAGCTTTCGCTGTAAGGGGTTTGTTTGATCTGATGTGCTCTGCTCAACTTAAACCTGAGCTGCAGAATATTTGTTGCGCCCGTTCTCCCCGTGGTTTTCATGCCGGAGGGTTTTTCTTTTCCCCTCTGCAGAGCTTCAACACAAATACTTCTTCATTTGCTGGAACTTGTAGAGAGGAGAACTCCTCTGGGCTGGGGAGTGCCTCAGTACCCAGCTGAGCCTGCACTGATGTGAGTTGTCACCCCACCTCCCTCAGAGACCCTGTCCAGCTATGAGCAAAGGTGCTGCCTGGCATCCAGCATCTCTCCTTTGCATGGAGGTGTTGCTAGAGCAATACCTTCAACAAGTGATTTCTCTCTCCATCATGAAGCTTCTCTCCTTCCTTCCTCCTGCAAGCATCCCTGTGCTCTTGGATCTTGCCTGGGTTGAGGACATGCCGATACCCATTACCATGCTGCAACAAGGACAGCGAACTCTATATGGTTAATGCAGTATTAATAGTACATTGATGTGATATAGATTTCTGTCACCCTCTATACTAGCAAACATTGCTTATCACGCAGGGATGACGGATGTTTATTCCCAGCCACTTAGCTCTGCATAATGGAATTGCAGCTGAAATATGGAGAGCAGCTCCCTGCCCATGGAGCTGCAGCCCCTCTCATTCCTGTTGTGCAGTGCTGTCCTGTGAACTCTTCTTGTTAATGTGTCCTCAAGGAGATGGAGACGTGTTCCGTGCTGGGGACGTGATGTTCTCCCATCAATAGGATGAAGGATGCAGGAGCCAGTTCTCACCTCTGACCTTCTGGGACTTGTACAGTTGTCTCTTGCCCTTTGCTGCTGCTGCCAGATTTAGAGGAACAGGAGGGATAAGGTTGTCCTGTCCTTCCTTTCCCAGCTCTGGGCTTCTCAAAGAGCCACAGAAGAAACTGCACCACCCTGTTTTCTCATGATGAAGCACTGAGTCTTTGAGAAGATGCTCCCCTCAGCTTGACACTGTAACTCCACAGCATGCTGGGTAGCACGAGGGTCGGCACCCAGTCTTCATTTCAGCCATCCTCAGCCCTACCTGGAGGGTCAAGCAAACAGCTTGGCAACGGAGACAGTCCAGTCACAAATCAGTTTCAGAAGAATAAGCTAAAATAATCTGTTCCTCCTGATCTTTCACACGTGGTAGGGAAAAAAAGTGGCATATCTGCTTGTCAGATGTCAGCAGGAGGAGCAACAGGTAGTGATGAGTTTGCACCTGTCTATATTTGGAAATAAACAGATGAGAAGAGAAGAAATAGGATTTGATGTGGAGCAAACACTGTGGACAGAATATGAGGTGAGGAGGTAGGGTGCAGGACTGCATAGCTTTGACCTAAGGTTAGAGGTTTTGGTAATGTGAAAAGTGATCCAGTTTGCTCTTGTTCGTGTCCAGAAAATGGCTATCTGTCCTTCTGGGCAGGAAAAGTCAGCTCATTACAATAGATAGCTCCTGACCAGTGGAGAAAAAAAGGGAGCATCAGCTTGAAATAAGTTCATGAAGCCATTGGTAGGACATCATTTTCATAGAGATGCTTCTTGGCACTAACAGCAACTTTTAACCTTCGCTCCATCTCCTGATGTGCAGGATTCAAATTTGCAAAATGGATAATCATGAATAGCTGGAGATTTTTTGTGGTGAAATACTGGTAATGTTGCAGAAGAAACATTTTGGAAGATTATTTTACTTTAATAGTAGTAATTAATTATTAGCACAATGCTTCAGATGCAGATTAGGTTTTGGATCTGATCTCTCAAGCTTTACTGAAATGCCTCAGCACACTTTTGCGGTTGCTCTAGTCTCCAATACTAGTCTGACCAATGAGATTTTCTCATGAACAGCCCAAATAATTGGAGAATCTAGAGAGACTCAGTATGTCCTAGGGACCCTGCTTTGGCAGGGGGGTTGCACCCGATGATCTTTTGATTTCCCTTCCAACCCCTACTATTCTGTGAAATAAGAGAAAAAAAAAACCCAAACCTTAATGGAGAAAACACATCTGATGGGGTGGATCCTTTGCAGATCCCTGTCTGTCTCCCACCGGTGGATGCTTGGTTCCCACCACGCTTTGAAGCTGAACTTTCAGGGCAAGTGATTCGATTTTGGCTGTGGTTGTTGCCAGATGCAACTTGAGCTGGCTGCGTTTCCCTCTCCCAGGACTGGCGCAGTCTGGGGACTGGGATGCATTCTCCACACGGGTGGAGCAGCCGTCCTTCCGTAGAGTCCTAATGAGGGTGGTTTTTTTTTTTTCAACCTCATTTATTACAGGCTGCCCTGACATAATTACATATTCGAAGTTAGTAATTACACGTATTCATGCTAATTAAGTAATTAGATATAATTACACTAACTGTAAATACATGGTAATCGGCTAAAAAGAAGTACTTCAGAAAAAAAACAAGGCAAATCACACAATAAAAGCGCCATCAGCACTCTTTCACTCAGTACCCTGTCTTTATCTTGTATCTCATTGCAGTTTAAAAGGAACATTGTGGTCATTTAAAAAAAAAAAAAAATCATATTTTTAAAACAAATAGCTTTCCTTACCTCTAATAGGCCTCGAAAACAAAACCAGGAAGGTTATTTACCCTTACTACTGTAAATTCTTTTTGTTTGCCTAGTGTGTTTTGTTCATCCTGGGCATGGGAAGCTAGAAACTATGTAGCATTTCTATTTCTGGTCAGTTCGTGTTCCCATTTTTTGCCAAAACCAACAACAACAACATAAAAATAAAGCCCTGGATACTTGCAGTTTCATTCGGCTAGAAAAGAAACTGGAACCTGTTGGTTGTGGAAACTTTTCTCCCCCCTCCCCCCCCCCTTCCCAGGGATAAGAGGATTTATCAAATCTTATTTTCAGGCGGTGTAAGTGTGGAGCCCAGTGTGAAGTGACAGCAGCACGCTGCTGCCCAGTGTCCAGCCTGGGGCCAGACACTACGGGTCTCAATCCTTCCCACAGGTCTCTGCTGTTCCTCCAAACTTCTCTTTTCCTCTTTTCTCCTCTAACGTGGAAGCCCCAGGTTCTTTCTTCTCCAGGAGGATCAAGCGTTCATTACATCTCTGAAGAAGGCACTTGTGGGTCGATAATCTTCTGCACTGGGACTCCACAATGTCTTATGGATTTGTCCTCCTCAGCCAACCCACGTGAGATACTTTTACAGGATTTGATGAGGACCTATGAGTAGCTGGATTTATGTGCGTTTTGCTACTCTATTTTGTCTTTTCTCATTTGTCCTAGCAAAGTTGGTGATCCTGGCTTGGGTCTGTGGAAAAACCCTGACCTCAATGCCCAGCTGCTAGCAAGTAGAAGGCATTGGAGGTCCCTGCAATGACCTTCTGCCTCCAGCTTTCCCTTCCTTCTGGTTTGTGGTTACCTCTGATAGAAATTCCTCTCAGCTTTGAGTGCTGATGTGAATGTCCTGCAAAAGATGTGGGTGTTGAAGAAGTCTGTCAGGCTGCCTGCTTCCAGAGAAGATGTTGCAGGTACCTGAAGAAAAGTGTGAGCAACAAAAATTGCTGCTTCTGTCAGCCCCTGGAGCAGGAATGAACTCCTGTGCCCAGCATCACCTTCTCGTCCCCTTTTCCAGGCTGGAGTATCTGACTAATAGAAGGGATCCCACGGCCAGTGAGACTCAATCCAACCTGCTCAGCTCTTCCCAGCCCTCTCAGCTGGTTTGTCTGACCTGTGGCTATTTTATGCTCTGCATCACTTCACCGAGCTCTGAAAGAGCAAGTGGAAGAAATATCCACGTTTTACAGAACTTGAAAGTCCAGCCTGCATGGGCAGAGGCTGAGTACCCGTCCTACCTACTCAGCCAGTCAATCTTTGCAGCTTCCTGCCGTGATGGTACTACAGAAATGAGAGTTTTTCAGGCTGTTTTTGAAAGGCTGGCAAAATCCCGTGTGTGTACCTTGCCCCTCAGCCAGCTCTGCAGGTGTTGTCTGTGCTTGTATTGAGAGAAGAAGAGCAGCATGGGGCAGTGAGAAGCGTGGCTCTACATGGCCCCTGCCTGCTTTGGAAGGAGCTGCTGCAGCCAGCAGCACAGCCCTGCCTTGCTCCCGGTGCGGTGTGCGCAGTGACTTGGTTTTGTGTAGAAGCGGATTTCTTCCTGCAGCTGCTTGGGGTTTAGATTCCATCTCTGATACTTTAACATGTATTTACTAATGGCATTTGCAACAACACCCAAGATCAAATGGGTCTGAGCAGGATCCAGCCCCACCTGAGGACACGACACTGGCAGCACGGCTGCAATGGGTGACAGCACGTCGGGCAGGGATGTTTCTGTGGATCCACTGGGAAGAGAAACCTTTAAATCAAGCGAAACTTGGCTTTGGGCTGCTAACATTGACCTGCCTCCAGAAAGGCTGTCCTGGTGGTGGAAATGCTCCTAGATACAAACATCAAAGTGTGGACAGGGAAGTGTTTTCTTACACAAAAACCTGCCTGCTCCTCTGGCCTAAAAGCATCTCCTCTGGATCGTGTAATCCCAGTGTCCGTGGGGACTAGTAAGCAGGGTTGGCTTTCCTGGAGTGATTTCAGAAAGGGAGCCTGTGATGTGTGGACTGTCAAGCCCTTACAAGCCAGATGAGAGGAGGCTCTGCTCTGGTTTCTTCCTTGATCTGGCGTGGCTTTAGTGCAGCAGGCTGCTCTTGCTGCCTGGCAGCCTTGTCCCTGCATCAAAATGGGTTGGACTGGGCTGCCCAAGACATGCACCATCTCATGGAGGACATGTATGTGCTTTCCTGATACTGTGTTGTATTCAGCCCTCCGTTCAAGCTGTCACTGCTGCTTACACCTGATTCTCCCACTGCTCTTGCAGCATCCTCCAGGCCCCCCCCACATGCCACTGTCCCTGTGTGTGCAGGCATGTGTTCCTCACCTGCTCACCCCTGCACCGTGGGACGGGCAGGGTATAAAACACTTGCTGAATCAGCTCTTCTTCATTACCTGTGGCGCAGCTTCCTGCATGTTGGCACCTACACACTCTGCCTCATGACTGATGCTGCCAAAGCACACGTGGGTTTCTACTGAGCACCCTCACAGCTCTGCCTTTCTGCCGCAGAGCTGGGGATACCACAATGCGCCTGACTGGGCAGTTCCCCTGCCAGGGACTGCCTGAAGCCATCAAAGATGGTTGCACCTCCTATTTCTTGCGGGTACTTGGGGCTTGGCAGCACAGGCATGTTCTTCACCTGCGATCTGGTGTGAGTCAAGACTCACTGTAGCAGGGTGAGAGAAAAGGAGCGGGCTGAAATGGGGATTAAAGCAGGTTTTCATTCCCTGTGTTACTGGCTATGTGCCCAGGTATTGGTGCTTCTCTCTATGGAGTTGCGCTTGTAGTGCTCTTGACCCTGTGGTGCTCTTAAAGCTGAAGGAGGTGTCCATGCCAAAGGAAGGAGGGCTCTGTTCATCAGCCAGCGCTCCTCACGCCCAGGGCTTTGTCCTTGTGAGGCGAGAGAGAGCAGCCTGGTGCGTGACCTGGAGCTATTGCAAGCTCAGGCAGCTCTGGTGTCAGGGATAACAAAGAGGGTTCAAGAGTATTCTTCCTATGGCTCATTGGCTGTGTGACTTTTGTGAGGGTGATGCTTAAAATAGCCGGGGTGTGTGTGTGGATAGACTTGTGGTACCGATTTCTTTTGGCCAGCGCTTAGAAGTTTGCCTTGCTTTTTAATGAGTTAACCAAGACTTACAATGCTTGGCTGTGGGGAAAGTACCTGGGGGCTGGGGTACCTGTGTTCCAGGGACAGGTGGGGGATGTTCCTGTGGTACCTGGTCGTGGGGTGCCCCTAAAGGCACTGGTAGCTCCTGGAGTTTGCAAGGACAGCATGTTGTGGCTTTTTTAGTCTGACCAGGCTGTTTTTCAGATTTAAAATCTCTCAGAAGTGCATGGGGACTCATCGTGGTTGGGCAGGAGCTGTCTCTGGGTGGAAGGCTGCAGGCTCTCACTGTTTGCTCATTGTCCGGTTAAATTACGATTCCTAATTAAAAACGCTGCTATTGTTTAAGAGTTTGAGTAGTTTTGCATGGCTGCACACACAGCAGGAGTGTTAGTAGCACTGCCCCATGGGACAAGAAGTGTACAGCCCAGGATCCAGTGGTAAAAAGCTGTACATCAGTAGAGATTAAAAAAGAAAATAAAAACTTACCTTGAGTGCTGCTTTTGGGCTAGACAGCCCCAAAACACCCTGTTCAGTCCTGAAAGTCGGGGAAAGACTCATGGAAAAAACCCTGCTGCCTAAAGAGCTTCTCATGTTAAAGGGGGCTTTTGTTTCCCAGCCTAGCGTGGTGGGTGGCTCTGGGGAGATGATGTGCACAGGCAGTGATGGCTCGTGCCTCCCAGCAGCACAGGGCAGGCGGAGCAGCACTTTTCTCTGTAGAGCAGAGCTTGATTGCTTCATTTATAATAACAAAACCACAGAAAACGTCGGTTTTAGATGCTTAAGTATTTCCAACCCACCTCAGCATCTTTCTGGATGTCTTGGTTGTGGAGATGGACAAGGAATGGGTTCACTGCTGGCATGGTCAGTGGGATGGAGGAAGCACCGGTTCTCCTGGTGTGCTCCTGAAGCCCTGGCCTGCAGCAGCTGCCTTGCACCATGGTGAAGTGTGAAGCATTAACCGTGTTGAGCTTGGCATGGTTTACTGAAAGGAACAGACCCAGCTGAGAGCTCAGCAAACCCATTTCCCTGTGTAGCTGCTGTAAGATTTGTATGCAAGTGTCTCGAGGTGAAAAGTACATTGAATTCACAGCGTGTAAGGATTGCTCTTGATGCCCAGGCTTGTCTCCCATTAAGGCAGGGTTTATTGCATATCCATTTTTAGATTCCTGCACGCTCATTCCCAAACAGGCTGCGAGTTACTTAATGCTGGACCCTGCTTGAATCTGCTCCTCGGGCCCTCTCTCCCTGCCCCTACCTGGATAGATCTGTTTAAGAGACAAGAACAAATGGAGCCTTAGTGAAAACACACAAATTCCTGTATGTGCATCAACACCCAGGCTGTCCTGCTGTCTGCAGCTAAGCGTGGTCAGTACGGGATGTGGCACTCTACCATGTAGACTCAGCTTCTCCCGGCACTAGTTCCAAGTTCCCATTTGCTGCTGATGTCGCAGCAGTTACCTGTGGTTCTTTGTCACAGTCTGCAAGAATTTCACACCTTTCTTTCAGCCCTACTAACCTATTTTCCTCAGTGAATTGCAGCACTGGAGACTGAAGGTTACCGTACCTATTTTTTATATATTTATATAGATATATCATGTATGTGTGTTTGATCTATTTGAAATGTATGGTTTTATAGTGTTTGGGCACTTGATCCTATCCTCTTGCTAGTACATTTTAACAGGTTTTACATCATCCTTCCCTATCCCACCACACCTCCCTTTTTTCCCCCCTTTGCGAGGGAAAAGGGATCCATTTAAATTCTTTATTTCTGTACAAGCATCTCTTAAATTCAGGACAAGCAGTCTCTTTGGCTCCCATAAGTGTGACTAGGAGAGAAGGCAGCTAATTCTCCTAAGTATATATGGCAAATTTGCAATTAGAAGAAAACACTGGAACAAAATGACTTCAGCCCTTGTCTCCCTTCCCCCGGCCCTTCCTTCCCACCCCTCCACCTCCCTCTTGCAGGATTAAGCTGAACTAATCCTCAGATGAGCAAGATCTTTGGGAAAGCAAAGGAGCAAAGTAAAACCAAGAGAGAAGAAAGAAAAATCCTTCACACTCAACACTAATAAGGAAATTATGGGCGTCCTACATTATGAATTGAATGAATTTTTAATGGTTAGAAATGCAGTTGATTTATAATGCATCCATCCTGGACTGCAGGGCCTGTTGCCAGCTAATAAATAAATGACAGGCCCTTTGTATTAAAAGTATCAGTCATTTTACATCTCTCTGCTGTAATTGATGTGAAGCATTGAGCACTGAGGAGATGATGACCAACGAGTATATACTGAGGCAAAGGACCTCATGTTTCAAGCCATGCCCAAGGTCTTGATACACCAGAAAATTGCATCCCAACCTTTGAGTCATCTCTCGGACAGGCCACAGCTTCTGCTCCATCCCATTGCTTGCAGTCCAAAGCTGGAAAGAAATAAAGAGCTTGGCAGAGGCTTCCATGATTTCAAAAGGTCCTTATAAGACTAGCTTAGGACCCTTTTTGATGTGTGCCATGCTCTAGGACAGGTTGCTTTGCCCCTGGACAGCACAAGAAGCTGAGGTGACTGCCCAAATCTTGCTTCCTACATGTTGAAGGAAATAGGGTTCCTTGGGTCTGCCCTGTGTTAGACACCTTGTTCGGGATGGGGGAGATTGTGCCGTCTGTTCTCTCAACAGTCCTGGCTGTCGGTGCAGCCAGGGTGAGACTAGCTCGGAGTCAGAGCTCAGCGGGGAGTCGTATGAATCCCACCACAAATGTTCACACTGAGGACTGTGTTAAAAATAAATCCTGGGCAAATTCCAGAGATGGGGTGGGGTGGGACGGTCCTGTTCTCATGCCAGATCCCAGCAGAGCCCAAATGTCAGGGAACCTTACTGAGAACACAGCAGGCAGCTGAGTGTTTGAAGGATGGGGTATATTTTCCCCTCTTCTTAACAGAGAGAAGTAACCCGGCATCTTGCACCTCCACTATTTCCTGGAAAGAGGCATTTCTCCTTACAGCCCATCAAGGGGCTGCCAAGCATCTTCATCTCTATTTTATGGATGAGGAGAGGCAGCTGGAAAGACATCAATTTGTTCAAGGTCACGCCAGGTTGCTGACAGCTAGCAGTCTGGCCTGTGTTCAGCCCACTGGACCATGTTGCGTGTTTATGAGTTGCCACCTGAAGTCCTTTCACAGTCAGGAGTTTAGATGAGCAAACAAGTTCTTGGAGCTGTCATCTGTATATTATGATCCCACAAAACGGCAAATCTGAGTTTTCCCTGCTCCTTTACAGATAGGTGAGAGCAAATTCTCTCTTTCCACTTTCATGGGGGCCATCAGTGCAGTCTTAACATGTTTCTGCTTTCCTCTTTCAACTAACTCTGAAGAGACCTTCCTTGCTGACCTCCTAGGAGCTCTACTGACCTCATTCCTCCTTGGCATTGCCTCCTGGCTAGCTTGGTTGGAGTTGGAATTGGAGTTGGTTGGAGCCCGAGTGCTGGGCTTGGATGAAGAACAGTTATTTTTACCTTGGCTTTAGTTCCTGGCTGAAGGAGCTGAGTGGGGATACGAGCCTTGCTGCCCAAGGAGGCGGTCTTTCATCTTGACCTGGAGGAAGGAAGCACTTATTGCCTTATTTATTACGTTTCCCCATAGCAGTGTAAATACTGTATCCATGATAGATATGGATCTTATGAATAATATAAAGATTCGAACTAAGTAATTGCAGGGCTTTTTTAATACATGAGATCCTCAGCGTCAAGCACTATTAATGATCTGTCTTGACGTGGTCTCTGCAGAGGGCAATTGCAAACCCCAGTTCCGTGAGAATTTGAGAAATTGGGGGAGAGATCCTAATGTGCAGTTCATCCCCTCCATTCCCTCTGGGACACTCCAGAAAAAGTATCCTGTCTGCTGATTTTTTTCTCAGCTTTCCCTAGACCCTCCAAGGGACGGGAAAGCTAAGTGAGTTTTGGGAAAACAAATCCCTTTTGTAGGCAGGCTGGGCTGGGCTGTCAGAGGAGGCAACTTTGGGAGGAAATGTAATACAAAGATCCTAGCAGCTCCCTGTGGTGACTAACAGTTCTCCGGACATTTCTGGAAGAGTAAAATAATTAGTTACAGTGAAATAGCTAAATTCAGACAGAGGTAATGATATTCCGTGTCTCTGCTGATGTGAGTCTTGTTTCTTCTCTGCAGCTTTAATTTGAAGCTCTCTTTTCCACTTGCTCTCTGAAACCCTTGTGCAGCCTGGCTGTTAAACAGGTGGCTACGTTATTATGAGAAATTCTCTATAAAGTCCACTCTTTAATTCCTTTTGAATCTTTGGGGATGAATTTTAGATATTAATAAGTATTAGGGTTTAATATCTACTTTAACTACTTTGTGGTGACATCACTGTGGGGGAAGAGGTAACGGGATGGTAATCACGGGGCGTGCTGGGGGTCATTTTACACCTTGCATCACTGGTTGCTGAGAGCTGGTAACCCGGCTGGCTGGTTCTTTACACTCCCTGCTGTAGGTGTAGCACCATGTTACAGCTGCAAAACTCTTAAGGGCTCTTTAAATTAATGGAGCTGTCTGAGGAGGTTATAAATGCCTTTTCAATTTAT
>VZTU01017000.1:2908-189565 GCA_013400835.1 Zapornia atra | reverse complement strand
CCCAAACATAGCATCATAAGGCTTTGAATCGGGCTGTTAACCTTTTTCAGTCCTTTCTAGACACATTCCTCTTTAAGATTGTTTCTTCTCCTGCTTCCACCATCTCCCTTTCAGCAGTAACAATGGCAGGGGAGACCTGTGGACTCGGTGGCCCATGTTCTTGCGTTGTCAGTCCTGGATGGAGGAGCAGGTCTTGCTGACCTGCATGTGCAGCGTCGAGTGGGGAGCATGGGCTCAGGTGTTTCTTTGCTACAGGAATGGTAGCTCATTAACACTCTGTGCCCTGCAGATAACTTTTATTGATCATCAGCTGCTTAATCAAAAACTCTATCATGGTTTGCTTCGATTATTCTTTTCCATCTCTTCATCTCTGGAGAGTTGGTTTAGCTAAAGTTAATGTACTCGTTATGCAGTTGGGAAAACACTGGCACAGACTTATATGTAAATCATGGGTTTTTAGAAGGTTTGTGTCCTCCTTCCTGCATGTAGCAGGATAAATATATCGGATGCATATTCCTTCTCTTGATGGAATGAAATGGGCACTGGAGGAGTTGTGCTGAGCTGGGGTTTGACCTGCTTGGGATGGCAGTGCTCACCTCCCAGCTCACGTAGAGCCCCTGCTCCCCAGCTAGAGCCTCATCAGTCCCACTGTAGTGGTGAAGAGCACTGCTGCTATGCCTAGTGCTAACCCACCCTCACCTTTGTGTGGTGGCCTCTACAGACCTACCACCTTGTGGACCTGGACCGTTGGAGACCACCTTACCCTCTCATAATGGAGTGTTTGGGTTGAAGCAGCTTTATGGATTTGTCTCTGCTGGTGATTTCTCAGCAGTTGGGTGATGAGGGCTTTGCACTGGAGACTGAGTGCTCGGGAGAGGGGGTGAGAGACCATGATGGTGAAAGTCTGCTGAACTGTGTGTTTGGTTTTTATTTTCTGATGATCCCTGCACAGTGTACACACGGACACAGGAGCGGTGACCTACAGCAAAAGACAGACGTGAAGTCCCCTATCCAAACAGATCTCAGCACTCCTGGAACCAGCACCTTGAGTGTGTTGCTGTTGGGCATTTTGCTGACACAGTGAGGGCCAGAGCTGGAAAACTGCTCTGTAAATAGTAGCTTTACTCTTTTGGAAACCATCAGTGCTCCACGGGCAGGGAAGCGAGGAAGCTGTTCAGGAAGTGGCAAAGTTATTTCCCAGCACTTGTGGTGTTTTTAATGACCAGCTCCGAGAAGTGACAGGCCAGTTTGAAGGGGGACACAGGGGGGGAAGCCCTGAGACAGGAGCACTGCTTGTTCCTGCCACTCCAAACTTATCTCACACTCTGGTTTTGCTTGATACCCTGATATGATTCATTTTTCTTTTGTCTTTTAATGTTTGCTGCATAAAACAACTCTCCTTGATCCTATACGCTATCAGTCCTACATATTCCGTGCTAGTTATGATGTTGCAATGACCTAATTTGATTGTGGAGGGTCGTGTCCTGTATAATGTTGTCTCGTTTTCTCAGTAGTCGATACAAACTCAATTTTATTTTCTTTGAAAAGAAAGGAAGTGGGGGCAGGAGCCCAGCATCCACAGCCAAGCTCGTACCTGCAGCTCTTACCGTGTTGCCTGCCTGGGAGGCTGCGATGGCACATGTAGTTCGGCTTGAATGGGACCTGCAGGCTTTATTTTTTCTTTGCCCCCCACCCCTGATGGTATTGAATGGGAGAAAGGATGCAAGCTGCAGCAGAGCAAGGTCCCCATTTGTAGCTGCTGGCACCTCTGATTTGCCTGGAGGAGCCATTATTCCAACAGGCTGGACGCCCTCTTGATGGAGCTTATCTCTGGAGGGGAGGGTTAACTGTGTCTCCCCGTGGGACCCGGGTGAGTGTTTAGCTTTCTCCTTTTGTCTTCAATTAGATGCTACATCCTTTGTACCTCTGCGTTTCACCTGCCTTCAAGACCCTTAACCTGCCATATGCCTCTAGTTATTTAGGAGTAGCTCGAAGGGAAAAGGAGGATCTGGTCTCAATTTGCGTGGCTCATTTGCATGTGAAATAAGTGTGTCATTTCAGATGTTGTGGCAGCAGCCCGGGTCTCCTGGCCCCACTGGTCTCGTTTAGGGTGGCTTCAGCAGCTCCAAGGCTGTGGTTTGGTGAGTGGTGGCAGGGCTGGCTCATAAACTGGAAGCGTCACTGTGGTTTTGCAGAGCTTGTTCAGAAGACGGTGTTTTTTGCAGCAGCTCATAAAAGAGGTGTCAACCCAGTGTTTGGTCTGTGGGAAAAAGAACCTGCTTTTGCAAACTGATGATTACAACAAGGGCTTAGCTGTGGCTCACGGGCAGTCTCTGCCAGCTGGAATTGCTGGTGTGGCAAATTATTCAGTTGATGGTTTCATTGCTATTTTCCTTATGGGTCCTGGACTTTCGTCCTTTGTTCTCAGAGTATTCCTCATTCTCAGCCCTGTGTGTTCGCTGGGCTTTCGATTAAAAATGGGTTTGTTTTCCTTGTGGTGACAGAGTAAGAGTCAAGAGTCAATGGCAGGCAAAACAGACCACAATTTTGCAGCTTTAGCTGCAGGTAGGAGTTGAATAAATGAGTTGGCAGATCTGTGTCCCTGGTTGTCCCCACCAAGCAGGCTCCGTTGCCTTGGGTCAAGGATTTAGAGGTGTCAGGAAGAGGTGAGGCAGCAGAGCCACCATGATATCTGTAACCAGGCAAGGACCAAGGGAGTGGGAATGAGGGTAGGAAGAGAGGGAGCAGGTTGGACGTTGGTTGCTCCTGTGATTCTCCTTGGCAGGATACCAGGTCTCCATGGACCCAAGCACCTGGCACAGTCAAGCCAATGTCCCTGATTTGTTCTCAGTTTCAAAATATTTAATCAGAGAATCAAATATGAAGTCTCTTTAAGAAGAGACTGGCACACAGCAGCTGGCTGAGTGTCGCAATCAATGTATCCGCTGTGGAATGTTTCCTGCAGAAATATTACATCCTCACTCATTTACTTGATGATCTTTAGGGTGAATCAATCAAAAGATGCCTCATGCAAATAGTTCAGCCTGTGATCCTGTGGGTGTCCATTAGAGAGGCATTTGCTCCATGTTAATGGACCTGTTGATTAACAAACAAACCATTGCTTTTTAAATAGAAAGCTGTTACTTGATGGCAATTGTTGGCATTTGCTCTTCTGCTGCCCCACCTCCCCTGCACATAGCTCCTGCTCTGTGCCAACGCAGGCGACTGCTGTAACAAAAGCCAGGTCTGCACTGCTGGAGAGGAAAGCACTCGCATCTCATCCAAGCAGCTCCCTGAGATGGATCTTCTCTGGGAGGTTGGAAAGGATGGACAGAGACTTCTTTGTAGTCGGCGTGTGATTTGACCGCTGTTTTGTTCTGTTTATCCTCTTTTCTGCACCCCTCTGCCTTGGCACATAATGCTTCTTTGGACTCCAGCAATGTGTGAGGAAGATCTTCTCCTGACATCCCCAACAAGTTAAGGCTCAGCAGCTTCTTGAGGAGTCTGTCTTGGGTTTTACACCAGGCTGAGTGCATGGGAGTTTTTATTTGAGTCTGTAAAGCCGCTCGCTAGTCTGTTGGAGCAATGCTGTATTCATTTCCTTTCCCTACAACATGGACATTTTCCAAGTCTCAACTTTTTCTGGGTGAAAATTTGCTCATGTTGCAGTTAGTTCTTGCTTTTCTCATGCTAGCATGGCATGAAGCCCAGCTGGCATTTTAAGCAGTGGAAGATCAGGATGATGCCCACTGCAAAGATGTCCTTACCTTTGAAAGCCCCTCCATCAACCTGAGTGGACCCAACCCAGAGATGACCGAAGCCATGCAGGCAGTGAAACAGCACTGCCAGAGAGCTCTGCTATGGCACTGAAAACATGCTCCTCAGATGCAGCCCAGGACAGACCACCATGCTGAGCCACGTAATGCAGCTCATTGCGGAGGCAGTCACGTAGCAGGGCTGACTGTCCCGAAAGGACCAGGCTTGTAGCTGTGAGTTGTGTTTAGCCTCATGCTTGTAGTTACCAGCAGCTATTCTGCTTCCTGGCAAGTGTGTTTAGATCCTTGCTGCTCAGCTGGAGGCTGTGGGGGGTATTTGGTCCACCCCAGGTTCCTGGTACAAAGCAGCTGTGGTTTAGTCTGGCAAGCCAAGCATCTCTCCAGCTTGCTGCAGAGAGGACCCACCCACTCCCCCTTGTCACTTGTTTAGCTCCATCCTTTATTGCTACAAACCAGCTCACCTAGAGCAGTCCTTCCCACAGCTGGTGGGAGTCAAAGTGAGGAGGCAGTTAGTGCATCAGGGCAGCAGAGTGAAAACCATTTGGCGTTTCTATCCTGATTCTTCTGGGTGCCTTTAATTAGCATGATTGCTCAGCACGCATTTTGCCATGTTCTTTAGCTCCCCTGGTTAGAATAATTATTCCCCCAGCTCCTTTTGTTCCAATTCCTGATCGCTTACAAAAGTCTCCTGTTAAAAGCCATTAAATCCGTAATGTAAAGCGAGAGTAAACGTTGAGCAGCGTTATGCTCCGGGCCCCACACGTGTGCGCTCGCGCGCTCTCCAGCCCTTCTCCAGCTCTCCTGCTCCCTGCCACGTGCTCCCTGCTGCAGCACTGCGCTCTGCTTTTCTCTTGCACGCTTCCCACTGGCCATCCCACGTGTCCCACTTGCAGCAGGTTGCATGTGCGCTCTCCCTGCTTTCCGTTGGCAATCTCGGTGTCGCTCGGCTTGGTTCCCTCTGCGCTGTTTTTGGCACTGAGGTTGAATCTGGGGCTCTGGGCTGTGAGCCCTTATAGTTAGTTGTAAGTGCAAATCTGTGAGTGCCGGCAGAAGTGTACGTTTTTCCATGCTTTCTCTCTGGTGTGGGCAGCTCTTCCTTCAAAGAATGGTGTTGTGTGAAGGAGGACATGTGTCCTGGCTGTGGTGGCAGGCAGGACTTCTGATGGTAGATGATAGAGACGAGAAAATCACTTATTTTTCAGGTGAAGCCTAAAGCTTGTTCATAAGCATGAAATCCTGTGGCAGGGGGAAAATAGGTTTTGGACTGTCACGATCCTGGGACTTTCCATGTTGCATTGCCTCCCCATTGGGAGGCCTGGAAGCTCAATCCCCTTCCCTGTCCTTCATCTCCACTGATATTTGATCAGCACATGCCAGTCACTTGAGTGGGAAAGACAGACGCAAAGGCTTGCGCAGAGTTGCGTGGTGTGAAATAAGATTGGGCTGAAGTGCTTTAAGTGCTGCGTGCATTTGGGTGACTTGATCTGAGAGGGAGAAGGGAGAAAAGGAGACTTACTTTCAGACCCAAAATGACACTGGGTCAGAGAAGGGTCTGGCAGTCATGCAGTTTGTTGAACTTGGAGCTGACGGCTGGAGCAACAAGTCATAGCTACACTACTTGCTGGAAAAAGCTTGTAGGAAGGAAAACCTTATCATTCCTCCCTCCTAATTTGCAGCTGCCACATGTTTTGGGCTTAGGTCTTTGCTGACTTGTTGTGATGTGCCAGATCTTCCCTGCTCTACAAAGCTCACCCTGTGCTGCAGGCTGCAGTAAGGGTCTCCTCACGTAGCACTCCCTCTGCCCTGGGGCATGTGTTATGCTGGCAGGTACCAAAACAACATCTTGAAACAAAATCTGGAGGTGGGAGCTCTCCCCTGGGTAGATTAATGATATTCTTCTGATACATGTTGGTGCAAAAGGTAACTTGATTTGAGAGCCATCTAGACGGGCAATTATCAAGAGAAGAACCACCATGGTGGCAACCTTCATTTCTAAAACGGCTGAGTAGGAGTGCTGGAGAGGCACAGATGAAGGACAATGATTCCAGACAATGCAACATCCAAACAGCACCAAAAAATCAACAAAACCTCATTCCTTGAAGCTCCCTGCTGCTCTTGCTGTGTTTTTGCCCTCAGCTCTTCCTGTTCCCATTTACAACTCCCCTGCAGTGCTCTGTGCCTCCTTGCCATCCAAGATCTCCCGTGCTCCTCAGTTTCCATCCTCAGCTTGTAAACTCCACTAAATCACGTTTCCCCATAGGATGCTCCTACTGACACTTTGGGCTCTCAGGCTTGTACTGCTCCTGGGCTTCCTGGAGGGCAGCTCTGGCCTTTCTAGAAAACGTAAGGTATTCCTGGAGCAGGCAGCAGAGCAAAGGGACTTGAGCAAGCAAGGATTTATCCTGGGTCTTCATCAGCTGCTTCACCAGCCTCCTTCTGTCCTCTGAAGAGCAAGAAACCATCGCTGGCCCTGCCTGGGCAGGGAACATCCCAGCTGCGGACTGCAGCAATTGTGTGCCTTCCTATCCACAGTGTGTGCTTCTGCTGTCTGCTCTCATGTCCCGGCCATCTGTCTTTACCAAGCACTTCTGTCCCCTTCTAGATCCCAGAGCTCCCGGAGAGGACAGGAGTATGGGATCTGAGGCTATTCCCCGTTGAGTGCCCATGACTGGCATCGGTTCCTCCAGGGACCTTGGAGAAACCGTGGTCCTGCTCCGTGCCACAGTTTTTGCCATTTGCGTAATGAATATAACAGCTCCTGCCTCCCCAGGGAGTGAGTGAGGCGTAACAAATTAATGTTTATGAAGTGCATTCTGGCTAAAAAAGAAGTTTGCAACAGGGCTGTAGCTGTTCTAACTTAGGGGCTTCCTTTGCTGGTTGGCTCTTTGATGTGGTGATCTGTGGTGCTGGTGGATCAGCTGTACCGTAATTGGAATTAATCAGCAATTAAGGAACACGAGCCCAACCAGATTCTTTCCCAGTGGATATTCATTTTTGGGCAGATTAGTCAGTGGTTTCAATAACTGCATAAAATGCTTAGGGTAACTATTGCTATCTGAAGCAGCTGGGGAACAGAGGCGGTGTCAGAGGGACGTGTATACCTGTCAGGCAAAGTGGAAATGAGAAGCTCTTGTAACACGGTGTGTAGTGCTTAAATTGGCAGCACTCTGAGGGCTGACTTGGAAAAAAAAAAAAAAAGTTAAAAGTTGACAAAAGAATATATTTGAAAACCAAAGCGATGGAGGTGATGTGTTGCTTGTTGGGATGGGATCTTTCATGCCAGGTACCATGGGCTTTGTGTAGTGCAGAGGCAAGGAGAGAGTGCATGGGGGTGAGAAATGGGGACCTGCAGAGGTAGGGAGATGTGGTTATTCATCCAGGCAGTGATAACTGCAGAGGACATGGCTCCTGGATGTAGTGGTGCGAGTGCACAGAGGCAGGGTGATAGATTGATAAGGCATTCTGGAAACACTTCTCTGCAGTTTGTTCTGAAGGCTGACCTATAAATCCAGAGAGTTTTCCCACATTCCTTTGCACAGCTGTAGGTGTCGCAAGGGACAAAACAAGCCACCCTCTTTGTACCTTCTCCCTGACCCAGCACAATTTAAATGAGGCAGAAACTAAGCTCTGCATGTTGTGGGCGAAACTGCTGGGTGCCCAGTCCTTCCCCCTTCCCCGGTCCTCTTACAAGTAATTCCACATACTCTGGCTTCGATCTAACGAAAACAAAACTGATGAGGCCCAACTGATCTGGCTGCTTTCCATCACTCAGAGGGCCTCTGAGTGGCTTTAAATAGCTGCACCTCTGCGCAGCCTGGAGGAGAGCGTTGGCTGTGCCTCTGGACAGGGAGGGTAGCTTGGACTCAAATCCCAGGGCATCTCAGACCTCAGAATAGCCTTTTAGTCTTAAATAGATTAAAAAAAAATAAAAAAATATATATTTCTTTTCCTTCTTATTTTTTATGTTGTATCCTGGTAAGTGCTTTCCTACTTTGGGGCTTTTCCTAAGGGGGATTGGTGGGGAATCTTGGAGCTCTGCCTCCTGAGCTATCAGGCTACATCATTTAGTATCTTGGAACTACTCCATCCATGAAGGAGTTCCAGAGAAAACAAACTTCTGATCCCAGCTAATATGGACATGGCCCACATTAACAGCGGCAACAGTAGAAATGCAACGGATGCTGGAATTCCTCCGACCGGAGATTTAATGAATCTTGCATAGTCTTAAAGAGTTCTCTGCATGGAAAGTTGCGACCTTTTCTCGAGGAACGTTGTTCAGCTGTTGAGTGCCTGCAGTATTCTTCTACCCCTTCCTCTGCTCTAGTTAAGCAGGAGAGAAATTTGTGTGGAAATGGGATCTTCTGGACCCATTTGCTTCTGCTTGCTCTCAGCCCATCTCTTCCTTTACCTGCCCTCAAAAACACACGCAGTGCTGCAATCTCCAGCTCGTGATTTTGGGTTGTGGAGAAGATGAAGATGCCACAAACTGTAGCTAGAGCTCCATCTAGCACATTCCCAAGAGGTTTCCAGTGACGCCAAGTCTCATTGACTAAAGTGGGAGACTCTTATGCCTGAGGTTAAACCATGGAAAATGAACAAAGATACAAGGTGAGCTTCTGTGGAGGGTGATAAGGACTTTGTTTCCATGCAAATGAACAACCATAAGTATTTCTGTAGCTCTCAGAGTCTTTCTGTGAAACTTAAAGGAGTTGTTATCAACTGCAATATCTGCTTGAGGTCTGTGTATCATGAAATTCATCTGTGGGCTGAATTTTCTTGTGGTTCTCCATTGTGGTCAACAGTGTTGAGCTGGTGTGAACGAGATGAGGGCCAGGATCTTTGGCTTTACCTTGGATGGTAGAAGAAATTATGTGCTTATCTGCAGCTGAGAGCATCAGGGAGAACCTCATGGTGTGCTTCTGCTGAGCTTCTATGACCTGCTTTGTTATGGCTAGCAAGGCCTCAGGCTGAGTTGCATCTTGCCCTGCTATGTATTGGGGGCAGGGAGGAAAAAAAAAGAGAGTTTTGTATCATAGTCCTGCAGATGAACCTGCCTGTGACAAGAAACTTGGATGCAGTGTTGCTTTCCCCTTGGATATAGACATATCAGTCCTGGCTTTTACTAGACGGATGGTTGTTTCCTTTGCTCTGGATGCAGGCCAGGCTTGATGGTTTTCATGCCTTCTTTGATGCTATTCATACTTCATATCTGTGCATAGAGAAAGATAAAATGTACACTGTTGTTGGAGTCTCCTATTGCTTTTCCTTTATATAATAAATTCTGCTGTAACACAGAAGAGAGATCAAAGCTCTGCTGCCTAACATGGGCTGTGTGGATAGCAGTGTTATGTTTGGCCAGCTTGTTGCCCTAAATTTGCTATTTTTCTTTAACCCGTTTTTGCCAGGCAGTACACGGCATCCCATTGTTTTTCTCACCCGTCCCCATAGCAATTGATGCTGCTGTTTTAGAAGCAGTTTCCATTCCTGGGTTTCAGAACTGGGCTGCACCACTCATGCTGTGGCAGATGGGGCTGCTGTGAGGAGCTGTGCGTTGGTTCTTTGCGTCGTTCCCTCGCCCTGCTGCTGATTTCATGTGGGCCAGAGCAGCCTCAGATCTCAGAAGCCCTAAAGTTGTGGTGTGTTTGAGTGGTTGCAGTTTTATGGGAAGGCAAATATTGAAGGCGAGGTGAAGCTACCTGGCTTGTCTCCTCAGTCAGTAGAGGCAAGGTGTTCCTTGCAGGGCAGTGTCTGTAGGCTGGATCGCGTGCATGGGCCCCACTAGCCCAGGGTGTTGGGAAACACAAGACAGCTCTGGATGACTAAGTGGATGGACAGGGTTGAGGACAAAACCTGATCACACGGTTCGGTTGCCTTCAATTTTCTTGTCCTGTCATTGCTGCATCCTTCCAGACTGCTTAGGGAAATGCCCCACCTGCCCCCTCTGTCTCAAGCTTAGAGCTGCACAGCAAATCTGAGCTCATTCCTCCTTCCCTGTTCTCCAACACTCTCCATACATTTGTTCCACTACCATACCATGGCTATTAGAGACAGTGTCATGCGTTAATTTAACAAGTGGTCTTGCTAGAACAGGGAGATGCACAAAGTTTGATCTGTCAGACCCTTCCCAGTTTTGGAGGTCTTTGGAAATGCTTTTCATTTGAATGTAGATGGTGGGGCACGTTACCTCCTGTCTATTTTCAAGCTTGAATATTGGGGTTTCTCTGTAAATCTGCAACCAATGTCAAAGTATTTTTCCTCACATTTTCCAGCTTGTGCTGACAAATGTGAAACTCCACAAAAAGGATTGGTTTTAAAATTCCCCTGACTCCTTTTAAGAAGGTGAATGTTTTTCTTTCTTTTTTTTAAGGAAAAAAAAAGGTATTCCCCCCACCATATTCTCAATGGTACTTCCAAACTAGTTTTTCAGGAGCTAATAGCTTTGATGGTTGAAAGATGACATGTGTCATAACAGCATCCGAACTCTGAACCTGTTGAGATTCACCCATTTTAACCCTGGACATCTCAGTGAACATCATCCATCTCACATCTGACAGTGAAGACATAAACCTAGCAAGACCCTTGTTGGTTTCTGCTCCATACAAGAGAATGGGGTTGAAGGTAGCAGTAGAATACGGGAGTCAGCAGTGAGGAAAGAGAGAAAGCCAGTCAGGAGAGAAGCGTGGTTTATTTTCAGATTCTTTGGGGACTTTAATATATCAGAAGGAGAGGATGCCAAAATGACCGTTGCTGCATTGCTTTCCCAAGTCAGCAGTATGTGTGTTCAGGCCCTAAGCTTCAGAAACATAGACTGTCCTCCTGCCTTGTTCCTCACCATCCCTCAGTAGTGACTGCGTGTCAGTTATGGGGTAACCCCTGCTGCAGTCCCATTCTGCAAAGCCCTCGGCATCCCCAGCCCTAAGTCTTGCTGATCTTTCACATGTCCCCTTGCTGAGGCTGCGTGTCCCCAGTGGGTTTTTAGGTCTGTTGGATGTTGTCCGGCAGAAGTGGAATTGCCTTAATTTAGCAGAGCTGAGAAATGCAAAGAAAATAAAGCAGACAGGAGTGCTCCTTGGAGATACTTGGTATTGTTGAGTATAGACTTTCCCAGCTATCCTTTGGTGGCCATAAAATATATTTATATATGAAAAACAAAGCACGATAAATAGTGACGTTCAGGGATGCCATGTTTATTTGTCTCCCAGTGACTCTGAGAAGGAATGGACTTAGTTTACATATGCATTTCCGAGCATCAGCACTTTAAACTCTGCTTTGGCTCTGAGAGTTGAGCTAGGCTCTTTCTCACTACTAACGATATTTCAACACTTGGAATTTGCCAATGATTTTTGTTTCTGACACATGAGCCGAAGCTGAGCCTGGCTTACTCTCCCATGTGGATCAGCACTTCAGGGCCACTGAGAATAACAGATAGTTTTCCCCAAAACAAGTTTAAACGGTTCCAAACCAAACAAACCGCTTTTGTCTGCATCCTCAGGTTCATCAAAAGAGGCATGTGTTTGATGAGAGATGGAATAAGATAGTCTAGGGAAGAAAATATAAATAGATACACCAGAAAAAAAATAGAAGAAATAGAGGGGAAATTTTTCTGGCTGGTGTAGATTCAGTGTGAGAATCTTTCTGTTCCTAGCCTAGTGGAAAGCACCTTTCCTATTGAGATCCTTTCACAAGGGTATCCCAGCTGCTTCATGCTGCTCTAGCGATGCCAGACTTGGGCTAACGTACCTCATCTGTTGTGGATCCTGGGACTATGTGAGGAGCAGGAGCATTTTTCAGAGCTCAGAGCAATTGTGTAGCCAAGACATCCTAGTAATTTTCTTGGAAAAACCCTTTGGGCTGATGAGATGTTGGGGCAGATTAGAGCAACCCCCAGGATCTTGCCCTGCATGTCTTGGTCCTGGCAACTTGGTGGATCTGTATTGGGGATTTTAGTAAGCTGGTGTAGAAGCCTTTTATGTCCACATACTTGACCTGAGGTAAGAGCAACTTCACTGCAGTCTTACCTCCAATGATCTCTGCTTATTCCTGCCATGTCCCTGCCCAGTCCACTGGGATGGCTTCAGCTGTAGGAATGCTGTTACAAACAGGTGTCTGAGAAAGTAATGTAAAAACTGATGAGCTGACACCTGAACAAAAATACATGGGTCTTTTCTGCAAGAACTTGCAGGACTTAGCACAAATGATGAGAGAAAACAGGGGTTTGAGTCAAAAGGAGGGAAGTGTAGGATAAACATCAGGATGCATCCTAACAGTGAACCAGAATGTGCCCTTCTTCAGTCTGACCTTTAGGAGAGGGCTGTGGGACTGGATGTCTCAAGAGAAGGATTCCATCCTGGAGATCACATCCAGTGCTCCACAGCAGGTTTGCTCCTTCCAGTCCAGAGAACTATTGTCTGACAAGTCCTGAATAATTGCATTTATTTAGCTTCAGAGAATAATAATAGTAATTAACATCTAAATTATTTCTATATTGGAAACATGCTAGTAATGTGTTTGCCTGACTGTGGCATCTAAAGCAGGGGCATTATGAAGAGATGGTTAATACAGCCCTTGAAAACATATATTTGCCCAGTAAGTTTGTTGGGAATGAAGGACTCTGCTCCACTTATTTTCCCTTTTCATCTGGCCACTGTGTCTGGCAAATTTGAAACCTTCAAAATATTTTTAAAGAGGTGGGGTTGTGCAAGGAGAAGATGCCTCCAGTGTGCAGGTTTTGGTGTAGGTGGGACAGCTGAGCTAAGGATGTCTATGGGTTTATGACAGCCAGGTCTCCCCAGCCTTTCTTCTTTGGCTTCAGAAATGTTAAGCCAGACTAACTAAACCATGAGAGAAAACTAGATGTAGGAAGGATGCTCTGCTTTCCTCACTCCCTGCCTAGGGGAAAGATGGACTAGGTAGGAATTAGGACTTTTGCAACCCTGATTAGTGGGAACCTCTGGAAAAGAGTTGTTCCCAGTTCCCTGTCCAGACTGCTTGCATGCCCATTGTCCTTGGAGCACTTGTGCCTGCACGCACCATGTGAAATGATTGCTTGTTCTTGATGGAAAGACAGAGTGAGGTAGCCCTGCCTGGAGAGGGCGTTTTGGTTTTAATTTAACTGCAGCCCTTTGCTGGTTATTCATTTGGTTCTTTTTTAATGATTACATGTGTGTCGATATCTCTCTCTTTTTTTCTAGTTTTGCTCTTTTTCGTTTTTTCGTTTACTTTATTTTGCTTTTTTCTTTTTTCTGTTTTTTTTTCCCCTTTAGGTTTCAGAGAAATTATGTTGAATCCAATAAGCCTCCCTGGACATTCCAAACCTCTTAACCAAGGCATTTATGTTGAGGATGTCAGTGTTTATTTCAGCAAAGGACGTCATGGCTTTTAAAAACTCCTTAAAAGTCCCTGTTCTGATGTCAAGTTTATAGGCTGTGCCCTCAAAATGGTGGGAAGCAGTAAGCGTGGTCTGTATGGATTGAGGTCTCCTCCTAATAGGACTCTACAGCCCTGCCTGTACACACGTTAAAGCCAACTGAACCTTTGGTTTTCTGTCACCAGATAACAGGGTTGTTCTTTTCCTCCAATGGTCGCTGTGTTCGTTAAATATTCCTGCAAGGCACAACAGCAGCAATGAGAGCAAATAAAGAGAATTAAAACCCAATTGAAAGGAGTCATCCTAATAACACAGTAAATAATTGTACTTTTGCTTTAAAATAAAACGCAAAAACAAAAAAAAAACACCAACCAACCAAGCCAACCAAACTGACATCTTTTAGTCATGTCCTCCCTGCTTGGAGTTTTCCTTGTAAGCTTGTGTCTTCGCAACACCCAGTGAATGCCGCCGTATCACCTCTTACGTGGCACCGCCATGGGAGGTCTCCCAGAGCGAGCTGAGGCGGGGAGCCTGGAAGAAACTAAAGCAGAACGAAGACTTTTTGGTAAGAACAAAGGCAGCCCCGCTCCCAGTTCTTGCACAGAAAATAATGTTGGAAGGAATAATAATGGAAAAAAAAAGGAAAAACAAACAAACAAACAAAAGTCTTACTTCTCTGACAGGAAGAGAATGTGGTTGTCTTTGAAGTGCACATATTCTAGGAGGCTGTTTTTGTTTGTCTGTCTGTGTGTGTTAGAGCGGCTCGTTGGATCTGACTGTATCGTGGTTGTACTCTGGTCTCTCCCTGCTGCTTGAATGATGAGCTTTATCTGAGGAGTTGCCTGGACTTCCCACATGGATGGGGAATCCATAGCGCAGGAGGGTCCGTGTCCTTGGCAGGACTAGGGCAGTAAGCAAAGTGGGAAAGCGTATCAGATGCCCGCAAGTCCCAGTTGCTGGGTCTTTTCCAGCCCCTTTCAGCTCTCCCCTGTATTTCTACCCAAGCAGAGTGATTGTAACCCAGTCATGTACCCAGAACCAGCAGCTCAAGGCTGACTGACTGAAGGAGAGGGGAAAAAACCCGATGTATTCTGTTGCTTCTTCTCTGGCATAACCAGGAATATCGATCCCGCTCTCTGGCTGATATTCCTATTCTCTCCCCCTCTCCTTCCCATCCCACTTTTGTCTTCATCCAAAGCCTCTCAGATGGAAAAGTAAACCCTTTGATCCTGTCCTCAAGAGAAGCCAGATGCCCTTGTGACAACTCGCAGGGCTTTCCTTGGACTCTTGGGATGTCACATGTATGGGAAATACAGATTTGCTCATATATATCAGTGACAACCTATAAGCAAGGCAGATTAGAGGAAGCTTCAGGTGTGGCCAGATCCTTTTCTGGTAGGAGTATTGAACCAGGAGCTAGCTCACCAGCCGCTCAGCTTTGCTTGCCTTCTCAGTGGCCCGAGATGACCTTATCACATCAGGGATGTCTCTAAATCACCAGCCCTGAAGGGTCACTGCCAGTGGAAATAGTCATGGTCCCCCTCTGCCAGAACGGGGCAGAAGCCTCAGAACGGGATGTTCTGCTTCATCCTGCCTTTATGGGTGACCTGCATGAACCACCCTGGAGACTGCCAGGAGAATTTTTTATCAGCTTTCCCATAGGGATATCCCTAGGAATATTCCATTCTCTTGCTGCTTCTCCTGGTTCATTTGCATTAAAAAGGTAAAGTGCAATAGAAGAGTGCAGGAGAAATGGTAGTAGATTGCTTTAAGTTAACGGACATGCCTTAGGGAGGCATCTGCATTAGGACGAGGAGGCCTGGCTCAGGTTGGATGGAGGTTGGATGGCTTCAGAAACCATGACCAAAACTCCCAACAATGTTTCCTGCCCGTATCGGAGCTGGAAATACAAGAGGTGCACCGCCAGAGAGGACCTGCGGCCATGTGCTATTGACACCTCAATTCTGCAGATTCACAGAGTGAGGAGGAACTTCGCCAAGCGTGTGAATCACTGGGTGCTTGTCTGAACTGAATTTCCCCATCTCCTGGAAGTCGCCCACCTGACCTTGGGGATGTCTTGTCCGTCTGAACTGTCTCCTCTCCCTAGCACTGTTCAGGGGACTCTGCTCTCAACTGTGTGTATCAGTCGTAGAGATACATCCGTGGGCCTGGACCAGAAGCCTATATCCAAACACCCTAGCAGAGGAAGGGTTGAATTTTGGAGCTCAGGTCCATCTCTGCTTAGAAGAAATCCTCCGGACCGTACAGCATAATTTAAAGCAGTTCTCCCCACTGTGATCGATGTCTCAATTTGTTTAACACCAATTAAAGTCTCTGGTTCCTCACTGCTGAAAACAAAAGCCAGTCGTGGCCGTTGGCGATTGGTGGCTTTAAGTAGCAAGTCTAAGGATGTTTTTTTTTTAAAAAAAAAAAAATTATTTTATTTTTAATTATTGTAAATCATTACCTCATTTTCTGTCAATGAGACTCCTCCATCTTTGAGCATTCTTATCTTGCCATAACTATCATCCTGTGCTAATGGGAAATGGGACGGTCCCTTTTCACAGAGACTTATAGGGGTGTTCAATGTCTAGTTTCTTAATAAACACTTTATTTTCTAACGAAACAGCTGCATCAGGTCTCTTCTTTGAAGACAAAATAAATAAAGGTTCAGAATGACACATCCTATAGTCTACTTCTTCGTGAGATGGTCCGTGTGTGGGGAGTCTGGTTGGTTTGCTTCTTCGGGGGGCACGGAGGGTGGGATTTACAGTTGTGATGTGAACATTGCTCAGGTGTAGCTCTTGCTTCTGTGATTTTCACTGGCAACAAATGCTTTCTTGCCTGAGAACTTGGTGTGTGCTCATCTCAGTTGACAACTGGTTGCTTTTTGTTGCTCAAAATGGTCATGTTCACAGGGACAAGGATGTAACGGTGGGAGATGGTGTCAGGATTTGCCAAGACAAGTTTCTACACTTAGTGGCAGGAGGTTTATTAGGAGCCTTGTCTCAGGGAGCTTGAAACTAAACTATTGTTCTGGTGTGGTGCTCTTGTTTCAGAACGTGCTGTGGCTGCAGGTCTCCCTGCTTTGCTGTGCAAATTTTTCTCCTGTTGGGTGTTGGACTGTTGGCCCTTCACCAGGGACAATTAGCCTCTTAGTAAGCTAAGTATCCCATGTGTGTGATGTAGAGGCAGTGGGGTACAAGCGGATGCTGCAGTTGGGTTACTCATCAGGAGTTTGTGTAAGGTTCATTGCTCCAGGAGGAGAGAGGAGACGCTGCAGCATGTGGGGCTCAGCATCAGGATGTGTTTTAGTGGCTGTGTCTCAGTGTCATTAATGAGAGATGTCATTTATGTGACTTAAAGCTGCTGTGCCAAGTTGCAGGGGACTGTGGGCATGAGGCTGAGGTGTATTTCAGCTGGTATTGGTGAATGGTGCTGGACCCCTCTTAGAAAATCTGATGAGAGTTTTAATGAGCCAATAGAAACATCTTTTCCTGTATCTTTCTGTTCATATACTTTCCTGGCACGACTTTCATGTAAATGTCTCAAAATGATACTATGAGTTAATTTCTGCATGTTATTCCCTTCAAATGAATATGCCTCTAGCAGTGATTGGGTGCTGCTGTTCACAGGATTAAGTGATGGCTGAGATCTTTACCTTTCCAGGGATGTCTGTGATGCCTGAGACAAATGGTTGTCTCCTAACATACAACCTTATACATGGGATCAGCAGCTGAGCTGCATTGGGTTTCATCCTCATTTCCCTCTCCTTTTTGAGGTGTGGGAAACACACAAGAGTTTTGGAAGCTCTGCCTTTTCCTCCCCACCACTCCAGGGGCTGTGTTTCATAGCCCAGGAACATTGTAGACAGGGGCTTGATTAGCCAATTACCTGGGTTGTAGATATGGTCAGCCTTAGTCCACTTTGTATTTCAGGGCAACTATTTGCTTACCTATGAGTTTCCACAATGTTTTTACTGCTGCTAGTTCCCAAGGAGATAGCTTAACTATGCCCATGGGTTCTAGCACACATTGCAGAAGGGCTCAGCACTTGGTCTCTCCTTGCGCTTGCTCTTTGGTTGCATCTATTGCCTCCGTGTTGCCTTCACCCATGTGAAGGTTTCTTGCTCCTCAACACAGTTGAGTTAATACTGCTGTCCTGCTCTCCCTTCCCACATTGTCTTCAAATGATTCTTGCGCTGCTTATTGCTGAAGGAACTTGGGGTACTGGTTTGGTAGGGTGCAGGCAGTGGTACCCCAATTCCTCCTGAAAATCGTTACCCTGCCTTCTAGGCTCTTATTGAGTATGGAGCCTGCATGTGCACAAGCAGAGAAGCTTCATTTCCTTCTGTTTTGAGTCTAAAAAGATGGAGTGACACTTATTTTAGTTCATGCCTGGAATGAGCGTGATGGGCACGGTGTGACTCTGGCACAGTACCTCTCTGCATGATGGAAACAACACATGGCACGGTGGGACCTTGGGCTTGGGCTTGCTGCAGGCGAGTGTTTGATGTTT
The DNA here is from genome assembly GCA_013400835.1 of Zapornia atra. NCBI lineage: Eukaryota > Metazoa > Chordata > Aves > Gruiformes > Rallidae > Zapornia > Zapornia atra. The sequence continues at coordinate 171,904 of VZTU01017000.1, read as the reverse complement.
GTGATGCTTTAGGTCACAACTGGGGTACACTGAGTCTCTCTAGCTGCCTGTATAAAGTGCACAGTACGAGTCTTGCTGGTTTTGCTGCTCTTATGTTTATTTAGACATGCTTTTAAGGACTCAGCCCCTTCTTTCTCGGGAGGCTGGAGCTTCTTCAAAGGTGGTAGTTTTTTCTACCACCAGGTCTTCAGCCTTTCCAGCATGTGTCTGTGGCTGAGGTGGTGGGACAGAAGTCCCAGGATGTGTGGGCAGTCAGAGGAAGATGTTTCTGCTGTTTCAGCAAACTCCAGCAGTGCATCACCACTCTGCTCTGATTTGTACTCAGAACAAGCTGCACATCCTGAGGGTTAAGCCTTGGCATTAGCAGAGGATAAAGAGGCCTAGACACAGTAGTAAAGCTAAAAAAACCACAGGTTTGGAGGAGCAGCAGGAAGAGAGCACGCAAGAAATCAATGCCAAGTGACTTCATTTTTGCTTAACGTTTTGAAGTGCTTCTGGTGGATTTATGCAATGACTCCAAGAGCCCTTATTAACTGTCTGTTTGCCAGTGCCTGCAGACCCTGGCCAACTGGCAGAAAAGTTTAACCAGCTGCAGGAAAGTGCACAGAAAAAATTTGAAGGAGAAAGAGTGTGGCAGGAGAACAGCATACAAAGAGCTGGAAAAGGTGCTTTACCTCATGAAGCCACAATGTACCATCTTTGTTCTGCCTGTATCTTTTGTGGTTTCCCCAGTGTTGTGTCCCCCCTCTGACGACAGGCAGGCTCTTTGGTGTCAGCACGTGGTCTGATGCCTCAGAACATCAGCTGTGGACCCTGTATCTCCCGTGGCCTGAGCTTATCATACCACAGGGGTGCACTGCAGGCTGCAGGACATCCTACTCTGTGTCAACGCCATGGGGGATCACATAGATACTGCTTTACCTTGACCCCTAAAAAACAATGTAGGAAACCCAATGCTAACAGTGAGTTGATTTGCCCAGTGTGGCTTCCTTTGTGTTTCTGGTAAACCATGTGGGGAAGTCACAGAGGACTTAAGGGTGCAGACACCACACCTCTCTGCTTTTGCTGGGACCTCAGTTTGGTTGTGTTATTTGCTGGCATCGTTCTTCAGTTCTGAATTTCACCTCCTTGGACGCACTGTTGGAATTCTGGGTGTTGTTTGTCCGTCTTCCTTGTTGGGGTTTGGTAACTGGCTTCCAGAGAAGTGGTAAGTGCCTGTCCTTGTTGATACTAGTGCAGACATTCAAGAGAGTGTTAACAGAGGTTTTGCCAAACAGCGCTTTGAGGTGGAGTTCAGGCTTTGAGTTTGTCAAGTGAAGAGCTAGAATAAATCCCAACCCACACTCCCAGCCTGCGTAAATAAATGTGGGATGATGCCTTTGCTAAGTGAAGATGATGGTCTCTCCAGCAGTAAAGCAGAGTGCAAGTACAAGACAATTATATTTGAACTTTGATATTAATTTTGAACTTGCGAGTGTAACTGCTGACTAATCAGTAAGAATAAATTTGGGTTGTTATCTACAAAGAGAGGGGAGTTGTTCCAAGTACTGGTTAAATGATTTGCTCTGCTGTTAGTGAGTCATTTGTGACCTGTGCCCGATTCCTGCAGATGAACTGACTTTTTGCAAGGATTTGCCTATGATTTCAGACTATTTGTCCTTTTTCCTCCCAGGGTTTACTTCAAATATTCATGTTGTGTGACTGGCTGACTTGTGCTGCTTTCCCTCTCAGGTTGGGTGAGTGAATGTTCAAGACAGGCAGCCAGAAACATAAATGCAGTGATGCTCCTCAGTAATCTGGTATTTGGGCTTGTACTCAACCCCATGTTTATGTTTCATAACTTTGGGACTGGTACCACCCCACCAGTTCTCTCTGCTGGTATAAAAGCTCAAACAAACCACTGTTCCCCAGGCTCTTTGGAGTAGTTAAGAGCTTGTTTTCAGAGCAAGTAGCCTTCATGTCTCCAGCCTGAATTTTAGGAGCAGCCTGCATCTGATCTGTATGTGGGTCTTCACCACTGATCACAGTGCAGCCACTGCTGGAAGTCAGCTTCTTTCATGAGGAGTCAGAAAGAGCCAGACTGGAGTCACATTAGGCTCAGTAAACTGCCAGGATGTCTGAATAAGCTAATCATGGCCAGGTCATTATCTTAAGTGAGTCAGAGATGTGTCCAGGCTGTTTATTAAGATAATTGGGAGAGAGAGGCAGGGATGTTTGCAGTCTGTGGAGGTATTGTGACATCTGACACAAGGGAAGAAGCTCATGGTCTTGCAAACTGATGTTCTGTACGTGTCCCAGACCTGGTCCGCTGGGGATTCAGTCCCTGTTGCCAGTAACAGGGATGTAAGGTGGCATCATGATAATGCAGTGTGAACATCTCAGACAGCACCCATGTGTTTGCCAGGCCAAGGAGTTTGTACCCGTGCTCAGATTTCTTCATGAGGCCTTGTTGCCTGGCAATTTTAGAGATACTCTGGATCAGCAGAGCATTTTGGTTTGGCTGCATGGGTGCCAAGAAATATTTAGGGATGATGGGAGCAGCTGTGCACAGTCACTCCTTGCTTGGTAGTACCTGGTGAAGGTAAACTGTAAAGTGGTGAAGGTGGCTGCAGTTTGCTTTGTGTTCCCTGAGACCTTTTTCTGCATTGAATGGTGCCAAAGAAGGTTGCAAGTCTAAAAGTGTTTAAGCTTCAGTCATATGCTGAGAGCTGCTTGAACAACTCCAGAGGTATGCATTCTTCAAAGCCATCACATCTCACGGTGCACAGATGTTGCAGGCAACTGAGAAGGGACTTGCTTAAAGACAGGTAAGTGTCATTTGTCTCCTTCCAGGGAGCTATTGTGTGTAATATGCTGAATTCAGACCTCTAGCAGGAATTATTTTGATGGATCTGCTCTAAATGCATAAAGAATAACTGTCTGCATTAGACAGTATCAGTGAGAAACTGTCAGTCCCTGCTCAGGAACTGGCAGAGGCTCTTCTGGCAGGAAACGCTGCAGATCTGGCACTGTGTCAGAGCCAAAACCCACAAGAATCACGTGCTGCTGGAGACTGGGGTTAACCCTCACCATGAGTCCTGTTTGACTGCCCCAGTCAGGGCTGGTGGCTGGGTGATGTGGCAGGTGACAGCAGATATGGGAGAGCTGTGGGAGGTGTTTGGCAGCACAGAAATTCAAGGGTGGCTACTCCATAGTAGTGCCAGTCTCTCATTTTCATAGGCAGTAAGCAAAAAGGGCTCTAGTGTACCTTAACCCTTCTGTCTGGAGCCAACATAGTGTGCATTTCAGATGGATTGCCTCTTCTGCAGCCACAGGAAATGCTTGGCACTCAGTCCCCACAGAAGATCTGTGGCCATGGCTTCAGAAGAAGGCAGCAAAATCTCTGACAGTGCATCCTGGATGAAAATACCATCCTGTGACTAGGCTGAAAGTTCAGTTTAATTCTGATAACGTCAGAGGGGACTTCTAGGAGTTGGGTACTATTCCGTGTAGGTCCTTAAGCTCCTCTGCATGACTATAATTCATGAAGCATCTAATCTTGTGCCAAATTTCCTTCCCTGGATTCAGTGGTGCTGGGCTGAGCCTCAAAGAAAATGGGCAGATTGATATCAATAGCAGTCTTACAAGGGAAGGAGAGTATCTCTCACCAAAAAAACAGTCACCCTTAGGAAATAAAGAAGACTCCTGAGCATAAAAGATACCATCAGGTACACCCAAGTGGGTATGGATCAACAATGTCCTTTCCAAGGACGAAGATTTCCAAGACTCCAACAAGCAAGGAAATGTGGTGATCGTGAGCTGTAGATACAGCACAGACTGAAATCTGGCTCTTTGATCTTGAAAGGACCACTGAATGCAAATGGGCTGCACAGGAACATATCTGGGTGACCTTTTGAAAGGATGGTTCAACCTTTCGGGGCATGCCTGTGCCATTAGTTTATGGCACTGTGGAGCTCCGGTTTGCTGGCTGCCTGGGCCATTGGCCTGCCAGCGCAGGGAGGCATTCCATAGCTTGCTGCACACAAGCCATGGAGGACTTTGCTGCCCTGTCTGAGACTTCTCCATCTCTTGCCTGAGCTTTCACCTGTGCTCCCTGCTGAGTAAGGACGGATCCTCGTGGGCTTGGAGGTTTCACCAGTTCTTACCGAGGCTCATGCTTAGGCTCCCCAGCAAGGTCTCAGAGGATGGCCATGTCTTCAGTTGGCAAGGAAGTTACTTTGACATAACGTCCTTGGAATTGCATGAAGTGATGCTCTTGTCTGGAGAATTAAGTAGAAGCTCGCTGACCGTGGTGCAGGGATGTGTGTATGTCTGTGTGTGTCAGCACAGTAGGAATCAAATATTGATTGTGCAAAGGTGGTGGTGTATTTTCAAGGGAAGAGACGTGATCGTTACATGTGATCTCCTGCCCAAGGCAGAGAACTGGAAGGCGGGATAGTGAAGGCCTCAGTGGATTAGGCTATGACACAGAGGTAAGTCTTTGCTGCAGTTTCCCCATCTGTAATCCTGCATCAATGATTTAAGGCCCCCGCAGTGCACTGGTGGTACTTGTACACTGCGGCTGCCAAGGATGGATGAGCTGGTCCTGGGCACGATTCAAGAAAGTCATTCTGGAGACCCTCAGCAGCAAGCACATCCCTGCGTCAGAGAGACTGAGCTGGGGTCTCCTGCAGAGCTGAGCTGCAGGCTCTGAACAGCTTCTGGGACTGGAAAGAAGCAAGGAGCCACGAGGATCCTTTCCCAAGGGATATCCCAGCCCAAGTGCAGGCATCACATATGCTGCTCCCTGCTCCCCCACAACCCCCTGAATAAAGACTCTTTGTTCTAGGAGATATAGATTATATATATTTTAAGGCTCCATGAATCATTCATAGCCCAAAGATGAAACTCTGCATCAGAGCTAAGGGAAGGCTGAGGTTGTGAGGCGAGGAACCTTCCATTATTTATTGTACTAAATCTTGACCTGCTAGCACCTTCTCTTTGCAATCCTGCCTTTGCTTTGGGAAGCCCTCTTTTCTCCTAAAAATCTGAAGCACTCTTCTATTTTCAGTAGATAATTGTAGCATGAACCTAATCAGCTGCTTCCCTTGTGCAGCTTAATGGTTGACCTTTAAAGGAATAAAGGGTATGTCCTAGTAAGCATGTGAGAGCACAGGAGGGCTGCTGAGAAAAGCATAGACACATTGGCTTGGATGGGGAATGAAAGAGTCCTCTGTGCGCTCTGGGGTCAAGCATGGTTGAAGGGTTAACACTGGGTCTGGCAAACAGCAACAGGGGAAAATGGAATTGAATGGTTGGGAAAGAGAGGCTGGCTGCTTTCTGGATGAGCTGGGCACTTCCAGGCTTGGTGTGGCACAAGCCAGCTGTGAATAAGGGCTCCTGCTCATCTGTGGTCACTTGGTTGTCAGTATGAAATGAGTTTGTGGGTGTCAGGCTCGTTCCTGGCAGCCGTGTGTCCATAGCACAGCAGATGTCTGTGGCTTCTCTCATGGGTGGAGGCCAATGCTGATGACTAAATCCAGAGCGTGGCTGCATGGCACTGGTTTGTGACATCCTGACCTCTTGCTGAAAAGAAATACTCAACGTAACTGGTCTGAATAGCACCAGAATGCACAGTCAAAAGAAGTGGAAACGCCGGTGGAAGAGAGGTTGGTGGGTTGGTTGTTTTTTCTTTGTGGTTTGGGTTGGTGGTTTTTTTTTTGCTTGCTTGTTTGTTTGATTCTTTAATCTAAAGAGAAAGGCTGGAAGTTGAGCTTTCATTTTCTAAAATCATAGTTTTTGTTCTTCGTTTCAGTTGTATTGCAGCAAAAATTCAGGTCCTGCCTGTCCTGATCAAATAGCAAAATGTTATACAACAACAGCAGGAAACCATCACGTTGCTTTATTACTATCTTTTTAATTACTGTGACCAATTCATTGGCAAGAGTAATATTATTATTGCTAAGGGCTGGAGACACCTTCCCTTTCCATTGCTGTGTAGCCCCAGGGCTTGAAAGATGCAGCTTTGGCAGGAAGGTGAGATAAAGAGAACTTCATTTATTTGCTGCTCTTCATTTGTGCCAGCACAAGAGCTTATGAGGCCACCGTGTAACCCGGGTGTCTGGTGCGATCCAAGTTAAAAATAACACCACTTCCACCCGTGCTCAAACAACCCCTCAGAGGTTATTTTTTCACCAAGAACACTTCAGGGCATTTCTTTGCCAAACAGCAGCAGCGCAGAAGCAAGGGGAGGCCAGTGGTGGGGTGAGAATGAGAGGAGGCCAAACACCCAAGCAGGTTTCGCTGTCAGAGCTGGCAGCTGATCATTTGCAGCAGGGAAACACTGTGACACCCAAGAAGGCTGCTGCAAAAAGTGGGAGAGAAAGGATTTGGAAGCATGCTTTTTCTAAAGATTTTATTTTTTAATAGGCAAACCTTTCAGGCCCCTTTTTAATTCATAATAAAGAGCAGGTTGAAAAGAAGGAGAGGGCAAATGAAGAGCGCGAGGCTTGCTAACTTCCTTTAAAGTTGGAAGGTCACCTTTAAAAATGGATGAATGCAGCGTTTGGAGGAAGCTCCAAGGCAGCAGGCCTGGGGTTCAGCACTAGAACAGGAGGCAGAACAAAGATGAAAAGAAGAATCCAGTTGGGATCTAGGAATAGCTGCAGAGCTGCAAGTGCCTGTGGTGGACTTGGGTGGAGGCGGTGTTTAAGGGAGCCCACTCTGAAAGCTGCTGTTGTGTGCTGTGATGTGCTGGGGAAAGTTAAGTCAGGTGCTGGGCATCCAGCTGGACTGCACAATTGGTGGTATCATTGTGGGTGTAACACCACTTGTGACTGGCCACCAACTGGGTTTAACTCCATTCATCACAACCCTTTGGGCCTGGCCATCCAGCCAGTTTTTTACCCAGAGAAGAGTGCTTCTCCCCTCGTGTTCCCAGTGCCAGCCCTCCCCACCTTTCCTTGGAAACCCAGACACAACCCAGGGAGCTGCCTGGCCACGGAGCAAGCACATGGCAGTTCCCTCCTCTAACCAGATCAGATGTATCCTCAGGGAGCTTCATACAGCCTCTAAGTCTAACAGGTTCCAGGTCCCCAAATAAAGCGCCTGGGGAGCACAAGGAAATACATTTCCCCTCATCCCTTTCTAGTCACGGCTGAAGGGTGAGACTGCTCCCGTGAAATTGTTGTGTATTGAGTGGAGAGGACAGGATTGCAAAGGAGAAAGGACTCCTATGAATCTAGTTTGACTGTAAAGCTTTGGGATCCGATGAGAATTGCTGTCTACATGGTGTTTTTTCCTGCTCTGTTGCTTCCCTTTTTATGTGTCTGTCCTTCTTAAAGTTCTTTGAAATATTTTTACAATCAGCAATCAAAAAGTCTCACTAAGGGCATAGTCTGGAGGCCATTTTCAGGAAGGGAAACTGAGGCAAGTGTGTTGCTTTCCTTATGCTGTTGCAGCTTCTGCAGAAGCACATGGAAGTGCATGGCTGGACAGGGAACAGGACCACAGGGGAGGCGTGAGGACTGTGACCAGAGAAACCTGTGACCCTGGCACTGGTCTCAGCTCTGTCTGCCCTGGGCAGAAGCTCCCTGTGACAGGGAATGAAATGATATTTCTTAAGGGTTCACCTAAGAACCGAACTCATTTCATAATTAAACACTTGCCTGTCTTTCCCACTGAGCCAAGGCACAGGGCATCAGACACATGCTATCTATTGCTTATTAAGTGGTTTAACAAGCCCAGCTAATTACAATGTACTCAAGGATTTTGTAGCTTATGATAGCAGTCCCTGTTTGTTTGTGTCAGTGCTTTAATACATTAATACACCAATTAAACTTCAGGGGCGGGGGGGGGGGATGTGCTCACACAGCTTAATATACAGCAAGGCATGTTGATGTCTTTCATATCAACTGGGGTTTCTCCAGCTGTTTCAGCTCCAGCTCTGAAGGGATGTTTGTGGTTTTATGCTCAACCTTGTCACTGAAGGGGCACGCATCACCTACATAAAAACATAGTTCTGCCCCCCCCCCGAAGTCTGTTGTTTTACAAGGCTCTGGCAGACACAGGCACTTCTCTGTCGTTAAGGTTTTCTTCTCTTAAACAGGCCTGGGAGAGTTTCTTGGTCTTTATTTCCATCTCGGTGCTGATGATACAGGCAATTTGTGCACGAAAGTGTTGTCTTCTCTCCCTCAATTAGTCCTGAGGGGTCATCAGTGGGAGCGTGCTGTCTGCGACATTTGCACTTGTTTGCAAAAGGCCGGGTGCATTCGTTAAGCTACACCGGTAATGAGCAATAATCAGTGCACAAGGCACCCGGTGTGAGTCAGTGCAGGGATGGGGCTGGAGGGGGCAGCGAGGGTCAGAGGTAAAAGCCTCCTTCAGTGCACTTAGAGTTCAGAGAAAAGAAGGCAATCGTGGGGGGAGGAGAAGGAGAAATGACAGATTAAAGGAAATTGAGCAGCTGTAATAAATACACTTGAAATTGAAGTGCATCTAGGATGCAGTGATTATATTCCCTGCAGAGCTGAAGTGCTGAGGAGGGTCTGCAGAAAGGGTAGCCGTACAAAGCCACTGGCCTCTCAGCGAGCAGGCTTACAGGGAATGCAAAATGAGCTGAAGAAAGCTGGCTGGGCTTTAAGGCAGGTCTTTAAGATACAGTTGGGACGGCTGTCCTAAACATGCAGCCTGGTAAAAGTAAAAACAATAAAAGAAGGGATGAAAGGACCGGACATACACCAGCCTAGCTAAGCAAGAGATAGAGATCATGATGGGGCACTGCTTCAAGTATCACAGCGAACAGAGAGGGGAAGAAAGCAGGAGAGAAAAAAAAGGGATGGAAAGCAGCAGCCGTATGGGATGCTGAGGGTCTATTTGAGACAAGAAGGTCCTTTTGCAGGTAAAAGGCAACAAAACTGGCCTCACAGCAAGGAGGAGTTTTGAGCTGGTACGGAGGATATGGAGGAGAAAGTGCTTATCTTGCGAGTGATATATGGAGAACTTAAACTGGCAACAGAGAACAGAAGCCAGCTTATATCAGTGATAAGAGGAGAGAAGGATTATTAAATATTTTTCATCTGCTAAAATTGCATCCAACTTTATAGAGGATGAAGAGAAAGCTCTCCCCATATCAGTGGCCAGCTGTTCAAGGGCACAGGACGAGGTGAGCATCTTCTGCAGATGGAGAGCACATCCTGTAATATACATACCTGTGGGCTGGCTGAGTTCTTCACTGACACTTTAAATTATCGGTTTAAAATGTGGCAGATGGATGAGACTTGGAAGGTGGTGGACATAATGGGGACGAGAGACAGACCAGTAAGTTTAATGTTTTCTCTGGGAAATTCTTGGAAATCTTAAACTTTAAGGGATGCGGTGGGAGAGCACCTGGAAAAGCAATGCTCTGTCAAGGCCAAACTTATGTGGCTTGAAGTGATGGGAGGTCACACTCAACTAATCTGCTTGCGTTCCCCAAGGAGCTACCTGCCACTATATATAAGGGAAATACAGTGGATATAATACACTGAGATTTTCAGCAAATACTTGACAAGGACCAGCATCAGAGATTAATGATTGGGGGTAGGAGTGCTGGTGTAGGATTTAAAGTAAGAACCTGCAGAGAAATCTGCCCTGAGAGCATGAGACAGAAAGGAGGTATTGCTAAAAGTGTTTCCAACTGGAAAGAGGTTGAAAGCGATGTGTCCTGAAGGTCAGTCCTAATCATCTGTGTTTTTCATAATGTCTGCTAATGATCTGCAAGGAAACACTGAGAGCAGGAGCCACTCATCCCTGCTGTAACACTGCCGACGTGAGGGATTTTTCACCAGTGCTGACTTATGGCTGAAGCCCCAAACATGCCCAGTGCCTCTCCTGACTTGGGGGGTGTTTGAGAGAGGAATCCCAAGTGAGAGAAGAGAATTCCAGAGAGAAAGAGGATGTCTCTGACCCTCTTGCAGTACCATGAGCAGCGCTGGGAATATACCCACACTGGAGGAGTGGCATGGGGATATTGCAATTTATGCAAGGGAGACACAACACTATCTATGAAGAAAGGATAAATGAAGCAAGCTGGACAGCATAGGAGTATTTTCCTTCATTGAACTCCTTCCAGAAAGGAAGATCTGATTTTGAACAGCTCAGTAATTATTCTTTCCTTCATTATTTTTTAATTTTGTCTGCTTTCTCTGCAATTCCAGTTTCTAGTCTGGAGACCTTGGATGACTTGATGCGAGCTCTGTTTGTAGGAGAACTGCAGCCTGGCTGTCTAAACGCAAGAAGTCTGAGTGAAGTTCTGAACTTTGGGTGCTCATATACACTCAGATATTGATCTGGGTAGGTTTGCCCATTACCTGTTTGAAAAATCTCTGCCCTGGGAAAAGGTTAAGGGACTTGATTTAAACTCTGATTGATAAAGAAAAGACATCAAGGTGACCTTTATAATACAAGCTGAATTTGGGGTTGCTTTCCAAGCTCAGATTGCAGTAATGAAACAGGATTTGCAGGCAGGCTGATGGATTAGATTAGTGGAAACTGGCCTCTGATTTTTCCATGTTACTCTCCCAATATCTGATGCTGGCACTCCAATTAAGACGATTCAGGAAAGCAACACATACACTCTTGTCCAAGACATTTTCCAATGAAATGAGACCTGTCCTGGGCTACTAAGGAGCAACAACTAATGGCATATTGGAAATCTTTCCACTGTTACACCCCACTCCATACTCTGCAGTATCACCCACATATAGTCATCTGCAAATTGCTGTTGCCAGCTTTGGGAGGTACTTTTTATACCTCTGCATCCTCAGCTAACTGCAAAACATTATTTCCCTTCTCCTTCTTTCTCAGCAATCTTGCTCATTTTGGTCCTTTCCATTAGCAGTATGTTCTTGCCATAAAACCCAGTATACACATTTAAATCTAAGCTGTTAAGCCATGTATGATATATATGTCTAAAAATACCTATATAATCTTGTTTTTGTAGCTGGGGATCCTAGTAGGTTGCCTTCCCCGTGTGTCTTGAATACCAACTTAGCAATCATCCAGTCCTCACACATAGTTCGGTTAAAGCTGAACATGCACCTTTTCACCATCTGCAATTAATCATGTCTTCTGAGGCTACCAGCTCTGCAGAATGTTTTCCTGAGTCTCACCAGGGCCCTTAGGAGGAATTAACTGGGTATTTTTCCCCTGGTGCAGACACTGATGTTTTGCCACAGGAGGAAACTGTAGGATCTCTTTTTTTCTAACCCCTTCTTGCACTCAGTGAAGTTTGTGATGTTTTTCTGGGAGAATTCACCCCAGCCATCTGGCTCATAATGGCATGAGACGTCGCTAAAAGATGACAGACAAATGGACAAATATAGAGTGTTTTATTACCCCATGTTCTCCCCATGCTGGAGAGTGTCAGAGACGATAAGCTGAGATGGGTTCTCATTTATAATCCTAATAAAGGAGGGCATGACAGGGATACGATAAAGCAGTACCACTAGGGAAGGAAGGGCAGTGTCCTAACAAGAGCATGTTGTTCCCTAAATAGTCCTGAACTCCTGGTGATGAGGGGTTTCAAAAGCCTTGCCCAAAGAGAACTTTTTTGGATCCACTTCTCACTCCTCAAAGTACTGTTTCTGCCAAGGAGAAGAAGGTGGTGTCGGCATGACAGTGCCTCCCTCAGCCAGCATCTGTAAAATGAGTCGGATCCCGCCACGGAGCAGCTCTGGTGTTGACACATGGCTGAGCCGCTGCCTTCCAGAAGTCCTCTTCTGCAGGACAGCCCCAGGGTGGGCTCCTTTCTCTCATCTAGAGCCAGCTTGTCGTTACCCTTGCTCATTTTTCAGCAGCAAGGGGGACCTGAGAGGAAAGGTGGATTTCTCTTTGTGTGAAGCATCACAGGAGCACCAGTCTGCTATTCATTGCACCCTCCTTGTGACTCGGGCATCAACCAGAGGAGTACAGGAAGCCCCAAACTATGCACAGAACTGGAGAGCTAAACAGGGACCAGCTGCTATCCCCATCAGATTAGCTAATTCCTTTGTACCATCTGACCTTCTCTTTATTCCTTGCTGCATTTTTTGCTGCCTCGTAACAATTGACAAAATCACCCAAACCACAGTAATTTGGGAGCCCAGCAGGCAGAGCTGGCTCACATTATTCCTCCTTCAGGGGCTTCCTTCTGCAGGAGAAGTTGGCAAGATGAAAAAAGGGACGGGGTTGTGAAGACTGAGTAAGCAGGGAGAAAGCCAAGGAAACCATAGGCAGAAACAAAGACATAGCAAGATCCATTCAAGGTGTTAGGAAAACATGAGTCTGAGAGAACACCTCATCAAGCCACGGATCTAAACACACCTCCTGTGTCAGTCCTGTGAGAAACGGAGTCGGAGGAGGTGGGAAGGAACCAGAGAGATGGAAACTGGGCAAATTGGAGAGCAGCTTTCTAATGAAATTGTAACTTCAGCCTGAGATCTGTCTTTCAACACCTTGTGTTTTTACTCCACATAGCCTCACTTCTGGATTTTTCTTGTTCCATGACTTTAGCTGTGTTAGCCACTCATTTAATGGACACTAAAGGAAATTGGTGGGAGAATGACTGGGCATGAGGAAAGAAAAGACACCGGTACCCAGAGATCACAGAAGCAAAATAGGGGAGGAGAAGGGGGGAAGCAGAAGCTGCTATGTTTTTTACAGAATTGTCCTTTTCCATTGTCACAATGCTGAGGCTGACAGCAGTCAGAAGCATTTCCAACCTGCCTGGAGCTCCAGCTGGCAAATACAGAAGACCAGGCGCTCTCACCAGAGTTCCTACTTTGAGATGGTCCAGAAATTCTGTCACAACAGATTTTTCTGAAGTCTTTCTGCACTTCCACATCTGGAGGGAACTGTGCTGCTTCTCAAAATACTACTTTGTTTTGCACCCAGCTTTGCGTCCAGTTCTTCCTGTGTTCAGAGTGGGTTCTGCACTAGGGACCACAGCTGTGCTTTGGCACTTGAACCACTTCCAAAACCATACCTCTTTCTTTAATGCCACCCTTCCTAGTTACACAGTCCCCAGAACATATTCAGTATATCTGGAATTTTTTAGCATTTATGGGTGGGGACACAATCAGATCAGAAGCCGTTAGGAAGAAGATTACAGCAGAAGCAGCATATGCCTGTGGCTAGATCCTTCAAACCATAATCAACCCAGAGACTGAACAACATTGAAACAGTAGTATCAAACCCTGTAAATCTTCAAGACTGCAAGGAAAAGCTTAACACACTGACCTAACCCAGTGCTGCAATGTCTACCTGGGTGTGCAGCATGGACTGATGAGCAGGATTTGGCTGGTGAGGCCAGAAAGGCAATAGATTGAGCATGGGATGGCTGTTGTCCAGACACAAACCCTGCTGTGGGGTGAGCACCAGCTGTGCTGAGGTCTCCGGTTGCTTGTTGGAGGGAGCGCTGGGTGCAGCAGTGATGCACAGCACACATTCCTGTCTGCCTGTCACTCCAGGTAAGGACTGCAGTCTGATCAAGGCTGTTGCAAAGATGGGGGAAGGTTTTTTGGTGCTGCTCCCAAATTAAGGAATGGGAAGGAGGACACAACACAGGGATGAGGGTTGGGAGAAAAGCTTGTGTCATGGCATGAGCAAATTAACCCAGCCCTGAGTGACATCCTCCTGGCGGGATGAGACAGGGGTGCTAAAACCCAGAGGACAGTAAAGGCAAAAAATGAATTTACTGGGAGCAAACTCCTTCCTACAGGGGACCCAGCAGCTCTTTCCTGGCCTTGCAGCAGCTCAGCATCATTCACATGCGGCTGAGGAAGGGCTGCTGCCTGGGCCAGGCACTTGAGTCAGTCCCCATCTCTCTGCTGTGGAGCTTTGACTGGAGAACCAGGAGGCTTGATGCTGACTGAAAGCAGGTGCTGCCAGGCTTCTGGAGCAGGAGGCAGTCTTGCCAGTGAACGCACAGGCTGGGGGAGTCGATAGCCAAGAGCCTCTGAGACCTTGGGGGCAGAAGGTAAGCCTCTGTGTTCCTACTGGGAGACAGCCTCAAAGCTGCGAGGCTGCTGCTGAGAGCCGGTCGCTCCCAGCTTTCTTCTGATTATCCATCTCGGCAATAGGATGCTGTTAAGTGTCTGATTACTGCGTTGTTAAAGCCTTAAGCCTGAAATCTGACTACTGCGTGGTCCCTTGAGGGGCAGCCAATCCTCCTCCATCCCTCCACCAGTAATCCCTCCCTTCCCTTGGAAAAATAATAAAAAAGAAAGACAAGTGATATCTGTCTGCAGCAGCACTTTCCAATCAAGTGAAAACTAGCTGGAAAATCAAATCAGCCGGTAAGTTCCTGCAAAACACAACTCTATCTCTTTAAAATCTCCTCTTTTGAAGGGATGAACTGAGTGGCAATAGCTGCTGATGTAAAACAAACCATTATTCCTCCTATCTCCTCTCCAAGCCCCTTCCCTGCAGACGCATGAGTCTGAGGGAGGCAGATGCTCTCTGAAGACTATTTTCCTCCATTAAATAAATTCACTTTCAAATAATGTGTAATTAAATGTGTGGTATTGAATTAATGTTTTATTCTGAGTGCTCTGGCAGCGCGGGACCTAGGGGCCTGGCTGGTGGAAAGAAAACACATTCACCAGAAAGACTCCCTTCCCCTCTCTCTTTCCCTTTTCCTCCCACCCTGCCAAGAATTCCAATCCCTGTTTCCAAGAGCTGCTGGAGTGTACCAGTGAGTCGGTGAAGGTGATGCTTAGCGTAAGGTCCCTTTTATGATATGTTGCCATGGGCATTTCACCCAGTGCAAAGATCTCTGCAGCCCTCTCCAGTCCCTCCTCCACCTGTCTCCTGATGGGCTCAGTCTTCCTCCCCAGAAGAGCCCAGTTGTGTAGTTAACCCTCATATACAAAAGGCAAAGCCTGAGTGTCTGCTTGGGCTGTGAAGTTGGTGCTAGATGTCTAAGGAGACAGGCTGCAGAAGCTGGACAGGCAGTCTAGCTTTTCAGCCTGGTGTCAGGCAGAAATTATTTGATAAAGTGCAGGAGATGATGGGAATCACTGGTTGTTTTTTAAAGTCTTTTGCCTGGAATGTTAATAAGGTTTTGGTCCCATCAGCAGTGTTCTGTGTTCCCCTGGGAACCAGCTGAGGAAGAGTTGGTGAGTAGCAGCATGGGCAGGCACGGGGTGAACCTCTACCCAGGTTTTGTAGAGGTGACAGCAGCAAGGTGGGGACCAAAGTGTCTGTCTTAACTTGAGTGGGTCTTGACATGTGCCTTGGGCACCAACAGGTTGGGCGGAGGCAGAGACTGTGCTGGGGCATGACTGGGAACCCACTTACAGCTGCGTGCTTATGCTTTAACCCCAACCCAGCGGCTGCAAGGGGCCTTGTGAGCACTAGGTTTCTTTTGGGAAGTCTTCCAGGTCTCCATACTAAAGGGCATTTTAACCATTGACAACAGCATTGGTGAAGGAATTCACTTCATTGGATCAAGGAAGGGTCCCATTAATATGATGAGCCCTCACTTGAGTGATTTCAGTAAGTCACAAATCCATATAAAGAGGAGGAGGTGGATGCTGTGTTAAAGGCAAGAGCCCGCTGCTGTGTGAGGCCCAGATGTGCTGGAGGCTTCCTTTCTTTGTTGCTGTAGTCAGTTGTCAAACATTTCCTGGGGGTGATGTGCAGGAGCCTTCCTCTTGCTGTAGCACCTTCTCTTTGGGATCTGCCCAGGGCAGCTGCGCTTCTGCAGGACTCTGCCATGTTATGCATCCCATCCCAGGCTGCTCAGCACCCCATAGCCATGGGACACCTTACATTGTTCTCTTCATAAAATAGTCACTATGTCCTTAGCCATCAGATTTATGGGACTGGAACGGATGAGAAGAGCTTGAAATCACACTTTGTTTTTATAGGAGAGTCAGGGGGGTTGGGCTGGGGTGGAAATTTTTGCTTAAAAAGTGTTTGTGGGGCAGTGCTAAGAATGTTCTCACATTATGATTCTTTTTTTGTTTGGGTCTTTTTTCATGAAGAAAATGAGAGTTTCCTTTGGTTTGGGTTTAAAGTTTGCAAGTATGTCACAGCAGGTAATGTCACCTGCTTGCAAATGGCTTTCAGCATGAGGTGGTGAGGGAGACTAGCCGGCTCTGGGTTTGGGACTGATGAGTGATCGGTTAAAGGGGTGATAGGGGGCTGACTTGCTGTCAGCTCCTTCCCACACGCACACGCAGAGGCACACACTCCCTTTACACTTACTTACTCCAAGGGCACCGTACGCTGACAGTCGGTTGCTGCAGGGTTGATACGGGAGCTGGTGCTGCAGCAGAGATGCAGCAGCTCAAGTTACAGCAGCTCAGCGGGTGGTAAGCCGGTCGCTCCGTGACGCTAATCAAATCACTCCGCCGAGCTTCAGGGCTGGTTTTCCCCAAACGCGGCTCTCCCTCCAGTCGAATCGGGGCTGGCTGGAGTTACCTGCTGACTGACAGGCACCGCTTTGGGTCAGGGCGTCCTCTCCACCAGCTACTGCAAAAGCTAGTGGAGCTGATGATGCCAGAGGGACGCTGGGATGCGGTGGACCTAACGTATTCAAAGCATCAGGGATCTGGATTGCAGAGGTTGTTCTCCTGTTTTCTTGAGTTTGACTTCACTGAGCGTTAGCTCCTGGTGCAGACTGGTATTCCTGGATAATTTTTGTAGCCCAGGTTATCCAGCTAAATGCATCAAGGCCTGCTATTTTTTCACCAAGGTCCGTTTAGCAGGACATTGTGCATTAGCTCCTGATCTGCTGGGTCAGCTGGGCAGTAATGCCTCCTTCACATCTGGGATCTGCACTGGTGCCTTGTGGCTCCTCCCAAGGAATGAAGGGGATGGTAAGAAAGCACACAAAAACCTGCAGAAACATGAAGTCGTTGTCTTTTAAGGTCTTTATGAAGGAGCATGATCATGACTATTTGATAATGTAATATATAGTCAGACACTAGGGGCTGCCTGGAAGCAAGTTGCCAGCATCTGGGTAAGGAACAAGAGATGAGAAACAGTGTGAAGAGACACTTTGAAGCCAGTGACATATATTGGTTCGCTGGAAAATCAGAAAGCCTGAGAAAGAGAAATCACAGTAAAAGGGAAATATCCTTTGCAGTTTCAGGTTGTTTCCATCAAAACCAAAGGAGAGATGGATGGAAGATAGGAGAAAGTCTTTTTCTATATATTTTTGCTGTGTGCACATACACAAATGGCTATGGGAGTTGTCATGCAGAGTTAGTGAGATTGAAATACTGCCCCCAAAGCAAAGAGAAAGGTCTGAGCAAGGTGGTCTTGTCCACAGGGCCTGCAAAGAAGAGGGTGGGAAGGACTTTGTTGCAGTCACGTGTTGGAGTCCAGATGGCTCAGCCAAGGACTGTGCCTGCTCCACCGAGTTCCCAGAGATTCAGATATGCTTTATATAAACCTCGATGACTTGGGGCCTTTTTGAAGGACTGTTAGAACTGCTTGGTGCTTATAATCCCAGCTTTTTTGAATCTGAGTCCTTGAAGGGTGCCTTAGCAGAAGAACTTGGCAAAGAACCAGCATCTAGGCAGAGCGCCGAGCTGCCGAAGCATGTATCCAGGCCTTTTCCCAGAGGTGGCTCATGTCAGAGCTGGGAGAGAAGCCACCAGAAGTGGAGGGCTACCTACTTGGAGTCCACACAGAGATAAGAAACAGCCTGTTTATGTCTCCATTTTTTAAAACGATGTGGGACCGATTCTCCCTTTGTTTACATGTACTTCACAGCAGCCCACGATTGAAATCAATATCCTTCATTGACTTTGATGGATTTGCACCAGGCCAGGAGGGAGACTCAGACTCTGTGCAGCTAGCCTATGCATTATCTTCTCTCACTGTGAGACAAGTCTGTGAGAGAATGACTTATCAGTCCTCCACCAGCAAGGCTTTTTGATCTGGTCCTACCCGATCCGTACGCTTTGCTCTGATCGGGTACATTGGGTAACTCGTCAGTGTTTGGTTGACATCCAGTTGCAATTGACTGCCTGACATGAAAGGCACTCTGTTTGGTAGTTACAAGTCTTAATGACAAGATTTCCAGTGTAAACTGTAAGCTTTGCTTGTTTGATTTTAATTGTCACAGAGCAGGGAAGCTATGCTAGGTTTATTCATAAGAATCATTTTAGCAGTGAGTCAAGAAAGGAGGGAGTGAATCATATTGACTAACTGAGAACTTTGCTACCTTTTTGTGGACAACTTATGTATAAAGAAAAAAGAGGCAATTCTTTGGCATAAATTAGTTGTTACAGCAAATGACTCAGCCACTGCTGAAAAATGTAATTGTTATCATTTATAAAGTGCTGTTGATGCAAATGAGGCTTTAGAAGCTTATGAAAATCAAGGCCATTACCACAAAGAGCCCAGGATCAGACTCAAATCAGGATACCCTAGAAACACATCTAAAAGAATTCAGTTCTGAAACAGGGATTGAACAGCAAGGGGGGCAAGGAATAGAGAAGAAGGAAAAGAGAAAATAAATGCCATGATGTGACAAGGCTAAGGGAGGGAGGAGCTGGTGATGGAGAGGTGCAGGAAAGGACATACCTCTAGGGAAAAGAGAGCAACATGTGTGGAGGAGGAGAAGAAGAAACTGATAGAAGATTGCTATTGGTCTTTTCTAGGCTAGAAAAGAAAGCTGCTGACAGAAGTGAAAGGAGAAATTTCCGTAATTTTGCTTTGTTTCCCCAGTGAGCCACACGTTGTTCATGAATTAAAGAGTCCAAGGGCAGGAAACCCACCAGAAATACAGCAACCAGACTGACTGCTGTTTGGGAGTTTGAGAGAAGGAGATATGAGGAATGAATTTCAGACCTGGTGTAAATGACCCAGCTTAAAAAGTAGTTTTGCATTCTGTTGTAACTTAAGTACTGGCACTGCTCATGGTTTACTCTGTTTGGAGTTTGATTTGCCCATTTACCTCTTACTGTATTCATCTGTGGCCAAACACAATCATGTGCATCCAGGTTCCAAGAGCATTATTAAACCTTGGTTTTGAGGATGCTGGCTGTGATGGGAATCTGAAATGCAGAATTTGCAGTGTCACTGAACCCATTTCTTCTTCATCCGACCCCCAGGACTGATTCGAAAATGAGACAGTAATTGGAAAATCAGATTCATGAAATGTACCCATGCACCTTCCCAATTTCTGCTCATGTGATTGAAATGTAGTTGTTATTAGAAAAAGGGTGTTTTCATTGCACACAGTCCGATACCAGCTTTTATATGCTCTACCTGGGATTTGGATGTTGAGTTGGGGTCTTTTTTTGCCTTGACCTTGTCACAAGCAAGAGAGATTCTGCAGTATGAGTGTAAAAGATGGGTGAAGAGTCATTGAATTGGTGAGTTAAGCAAGAAAGTTCTAGCTTTTCCAGGTTCTATCCCAGGGGCAAGTGCAGTAATAACCCATGAGGATGTGGTGGATTGATGTATGAGAAAAGCAGAATTAGTCTTGTGCCTTCTTCTCCCTCCCCTGCATCCCACGGCTGTGCTGGGTTCACAAGGGTAGTGAACTAGAATATGTTTGTGTCAAGGAGAGGAGCAGACCTGAACAAGGGATGTGTGGGAGCAAATACAGGGAGGAAGAAGTGGCTGGTTTTGGGCAGCTGCTTTTGTGACTGAGTGCACTTTAAGCACAGATCAAGTCAGCCATCCTACAAAAGGTTCAGAGGAGGTTAGGTAAGGTCCCATCGCATATCCAAAGCCACAACCCTTCTGTCTTGGTTTTCCCAGAGAAAAGGAAAGCTTTCTGCTGTGTTAGCAATTTGTGAAAGTGAGTGCAGTGTCCCAGCCTTACCTCCTTGTTAATGCTTTAGCTTACCCACACGCTGCCATCCTTGAACTGAAGTCACAGGGCATTTCCAACCAGCTGCAGGTCAGGTGTTTTCCAATGTAATTCATGTGCTATTCAGAGCAACAGTGAAGGCAAGAGCTTGAAACACGTTCTCTGTGTGTTAAACCTTGATGGACAAGAAGGAAGGTGGGGGATCTGCCCAACTCTCCTTCTGTGTCATGCAGCAGCAGAGTAATCCCAGAACAAGGACTGCAAGATGTTTTATTTAAAACTGGAATTACTTCAGTCTTGTGTGCTCACACCCTTCCTGCAGCTACAGCACGGCCTTGAATGAGTTCCCATCACGCTGTCAACTCTGGTTATTTTGCTGTCAGGTCTTGCTGTGACTCCTGCATAGGTTCTTCTTTTGAATTGTCTTGTTGGCTTGTTTTTATAAGTTAATGGTACGGGGTGGGGGGGGAGAAGACCAAAAAAAAAGGAGAGAGTGATACTTAGGGGAAGACAGTTTGCATACACCTTGTCGGCAGGGCTGACTGCAACGCAGCAGAGACAGATTAGCACGCCACTGCTTGCCTAAAACAAATAAACACCAGCTGTTTATCAGACAGGGCTCAGCTTTCTCCGGGAGGAGGTAAACACATTTATGCAGATGAACCTCCCAGGTGCCCTTGCAGCACAGCATCTTTCATGGCTACTTGGCCTTCCTTATGAGTTACAGCCAGGACAGATGAGCGGAGAGATGCAAGGTTAGCACAATAACACAGCCATTCGCACAGCGCCAGGGCGGTTTGTCATTGCTTTATGTTTAAAGCCCATATTTAATAGTAATGTAGAATTAATCATAGGGCTGATCTCACTGTGAACGGAAGAATTTGATGTAAACTTCAGTGTTTTAAGGCTATAGCGTGTGAAAGAGCAATTTATTATCACTCCCTTATTATTCCATTTGTACCTAAACTACTGTGAAGCAAAATTTATGTCCCTTCGAGGTTGAGAGAAATTGTGATCAGCAAAAGTACTTTTCTGACTCTACATTAAGACTGTCCAGTTGCTGTCAAACTGTTTAACTTCATGAACTTTTTTTTTTTATGCCCATCTAAGTTTACTTTAAATCCAGCAGTGCTACGTGAGTCCACTACCTCAAAGGGATCACTCCTTCCTCAGTTCAACTCTGTCTGCTGTGGTATCTCCTTTAATTTTTCATATAAATTTTCCCTGAAGCTTCTCAGGTGACCCTAACAACTTGCTGCAAAATCTGGTCTTGAAGACAGATGGGATATTATTTTAATAATGTAGGCATAATTACACAGTCTGGATGCCAGCTCTCAGAAATGTCTGATCATTTATTAAGATGTTGTTGAGAGGAAAAAATTGAGAGCTGAAAATTTTGGGCAAGACCCTGGGGAGTTCAAAAAGGGGTTTACTTCACTTCTCATGGTGTTACTCATCAGAAGTGTAAATAATCTCTAATAGTATTGATGATTATTCTGAGACCGTTTCCTTTTTAACTTTATCTCACACCAAATGGGGCAATTGGATTGCAATTGCTTCATTTCTGTTGGGATTCTGAGGTTTTTAAAGTGTCCTTGGGCTCCTCTTAATACAAGATCATTTCCCCGCAGCTTTCCTGACTGCTGCTATTCAGGAGACCAGGAATGCAAATACATGGTTTGTCAATACAGTAAATCCTAGGTAGTGTAGTGATGAGTGCTATAGAAATGCTTGCCAAGAGAAAGAGAAAAACCCCTCTTTTCCTCTATTAAGTAAAATGGTGCCATTTGAGCTTTTCTTAGATTAGGACTTTCCTCACCCAAGTTCATCACTTAACATTTCAACACATAATATTTCAGATTTCTCAAGGTACTCCTTAAACACTCAACTAAACCAGGTGGAGAAGGCAAAGTCCACATGTGATTTGTTCTCCCTGGCTGTCACTGCAGATTTAAAACAAGTCATTTTGGATGTGCCTACCATCCTGTGCCTTAATGTTACTAATATTATTAATATTGGTAACTAACAGTTTTCAGTCTATTGAACAATTAATGAAAAGGTCAACGGGAATTCTCAATAGAGGCATCATTCATTACAAGGCCCATTGCTTATGCAATCTCATAGCATCCATCTTCCCAAACAAGCAAAAGGGCCAGAGATGGCAGCTCCTTAAACCTGCCTCTGAGCTTAATTGTATGAAAGCCAGGAGGATGTTAGTCTTCCAATCCATTGTTTTTCTGATGCATTAAGTGGTACCTGTGTTGTGGTGGGGCATATGCTCCATTGGGTCGATGTGGGTGCCTGCTTGGGCATCTGGGTGGTAGGAGCTGGTGGAAATTGTGATTGCTGTAACCAGTTTGGTGTTGGTCACCTCTGCCTCCTGCATCTGCAGTGCTCCAATGGAAATGCATCTGAGCTAAGGCGTGCCTACATGTATGGCTTCTGTGGCACATGGGAGAAGATGGCAAAGACTTAAAAGCAGTCCAGCTTGTGAGCAAGCAGGTGCATGGTCAAGTTTGTCCCAGGGTAGGGATGGGAGGAGGACACTGACCCCATCTAATGCCTCTGCTGGAGGAGACCTCTAGTGCATCAGTGTTTGCTCACCAAGCACTGGGGAAGGGTATGCGGGTCTCAGTGCCCTACCATCACCACCAGGCTGAAGCTGGGGGTGGTCTTTGCTACCACAGTTCTCAGAGAGGCAGCAAGCTCCAGTGAAGGGCAGTTTAGAGAGATGAAGTTTTGAGTACTGTGCTCCAGCTCCTCTTTCTATTGCCAGAGGAGCTTTACAGGCACCACAATGCCAGAAAGTTGCTTAAAGCTTTGTCAGAAAGTAGCTGTGTCCTAGTGTCATCCTCAAGAGAGAGTATGGAGACCTTCAAGCTCTTCCAGAAACCTGTGACATTTAATCATGACCCAGCATTTTTGGGCATCCTGCTAGCCACTTATCTACCCTTCTAGGTGCCTGGTATCTGAGTACCTAGCCCTTATGAATGTCCCTGTTAGCTGAGCAGACCAATTTTCATAGTCCTCTGTACCTTTGTTAAATTAATAGCTAATCCTCTTTTGATTCTTTCTGAAACCTCGGTTGCTCTTCTCTGTCAGTCCTCACCACCCTGTCACTGGAAAGGATCATTGAGACTAATGGGTTGAGTTTGTCTGTTGTGCTGGTGACTGTCCTGGGATGATGTGTTTTCTGAGGGAATGGTCGCACAGGACATGGGCGCAGGGTCAGAGTCTTGCTGAGGGCAGCAGTCAGCACTTCCAACCAGCTCCTGCTAGTGCTCTAAAGTGCAAGAGGGTGAGTGGTCCTCCTCCCCTTAGGAATGTCTTGACTTGCCAAGGCTCAGCCTCAAAAATCTGGCTGAGTTTGGGTTTAAACTGGTCATGATTGAAATGCAAAAACTCCACAGGACCTTCTAATGTCACCCGGCCTGGCTTCACAGCTATGTGACTTTTGCTGTGCCTCGCAGGACTTGAATTGTTTCCAGGATCATTCCAACAAGATTCATCTCTTTGTAGCAGATTTTGCCCCAAAGGTTCCTCTCCCTGAGGACAAACTTGCTGTGAGCTTGTTGTGAAAGCATGATAAACCTCAAGTGCTTTCCTTGCAGATGTTTTGCATGAGACTAGCTCCATCCCAGAGATGGCAGCGTTCTGTGGGTGGGTAAAAAGATCCCTGTAGATATTTTTGCAAAGCAATTTCAGATCCTTTTCAGCTTGCTAGAAAATTGAATTAGTTGTTTTCCATTCCCTGAATTAACCCTGATTCATTCTTCCCTCAACCCTCTCCCTCTTCCTCCCCTCCCTCCAACAGATGTCCAGCATATTAAGAGGAGAGACATCGTTTTGAAGAGGGAGCTGGGAGAAGGTGCCTTTGGGAAGGTGTTCTTGGCCGAGTGTTACAACCTCAGCCCCACCAACGACAAAATGCTGGTGGCAGTGAAGGTAAATCCCAAGGGAGAATGGCAGAGTAGGGCAGGGGCTGGCCAGTGGAGCGAGGCTGGATGAGCCTACATGGGAAAGGGAAGCTGGGGAGGGCTGGGGGCTGGGATGGAGGTTTATCTGATGCCGGAGATTGTGGTAAATCCACTTAGTCACACAGAGTTTCAGTGTTTTCGCTTCAAGGTTGTCTGTTCTTGCCAACACCAAAGCCTCTCTTCCTGCCTATGTGGCCAGGAGACAGAAGAGGAGGCGAAGCTGGTCTGGAAGCTGTAAGCTCCCGCGCAGCTGCGGCAGTGCTGTGCCCAGGGTGCCTTCCCTCCACGAGGGACTGGGGCTCTTCTCCATCCGGATCTCATCTCTCTGTGGAATGGGCAGAAGCTGAAAGAGAAAAAGGCCTCTGCAAAAACGAGCACTTAAAAGCTGAGCACGACCAACCAATTTGCTGGGATCAATTTGCAGCAAGACGGGCGAAGCAACTCAGCTCAACTCCACTCTGCTCCTGCTTGCCTGGCAACAGATTGCTCCTGTTCTGGTGGTTTTGAGCCAATGCAAGTTCAGCTTGGCTTGTGCTGTGCTGTTTGCATCCTTGTGAGGATCCTCGTGTGAGCTGTGCCCCATCAGTATGGCTCGGGGCAGAGGAGACCACTCAGTGCAGAAATGTGCTCTCCTCTCAAGTGGCACCAGTTGGCAGGCACACGGTAGTCTAATCCCTGGGAGTTAATTGATGCCTCCTAACTCCTTGGAAGAAGATCTGCTTTTGAACTGATGCTCTACAGGAAAAGAGGTTCCAGCACTCTCTCCAGGATCCTGGAGGCATCCAGTTACTTGAGAGTTGTTTTAATCATTGGTAGTTCAAGCCTTTTTTTGTCCTCTTATGCTCTGTGAACTGCAAGATCGCACCTTTCACCTTTGAGACTGGTTAAAGCTGAGGTAGCACAGCTAGCCATGTGATTTATTGCCCGATTACATGGCTGGTACCTGCCTATCAGTGTCAGCCATCTCTTATGTGATCCTGTCTCTCAAGTCTCTACTGAGTTTCATTTGCATGTAAGCAGAAACAGCATCCGAACTTGTTTCTGTTAATTGCTACTATGAGCTTACATCTCCAGAGTGCCTTTCATCCTGCGAGATCATACAGATCCAGCTTCGGAGCAGGGCCTTGAAATCTGGCTTCTTGCCAGCTCAGGGAGGGGAGGGAAGGGGGCAGGGAAAAATCCTTCTAATTTGAGCCACATTTTAAGTCTTAAGGGAAAAAAGAAAAAAGAAAAGAAAAAAAGGCTTTACATATTAAGTTGAGATCTGACTGCATTTCCTGAAGGTCTCATGCTCCTGACAGAGGCTGAGAACTACCTCCCCAGTCACTGCAGCTCAGGGCAGCAGCAGGACGCTGGTTAGGACAGCTGAGTCCACAGCCCAGGGTCTGGCTCAGCTCTGCTCTCAGGGACTCCCTCCCGGGGCCGAAGAAAGTGGCTGTGTTACTTGGTTAAATGCACTCAGATTTTCAGTGGAACTAAAGGTTGCAGCCCTGCAGATAAGCTGAGTTTTGATGTGATGGCATGGACAAGCTTCCTGGTTTATGCAACTTGCATCTAAAAACATCCTAAGAAATGCACAAAAAGTATATTCAGCCAAGAGTGTCGAGGTTACAAAGTCAAGTACTAGAAATGCTGGAGGGGCTGGTGCTCAGGGCACATCCTCCAAACACGTATTTTTCTTCTCTCTGTGGACTTGCTTCATTGTGATGATCACTCCAGTGCCTGAGAGCTCCCTGTGTGTGAGCGCTCGTTTTCACAGCCTCCCGGTGAGGTGCTGGGGTTGTATCGTCCCCATTCTGCAGAGGGCAGGTGGAGGAGCAGGGAAGCCGAGCTAAGAGGATCCACTTAAGTGGAGGATGGAGTTACTGACCTGCCTTTCCAACCCTGAGAACAGCGGGTACCAGACCCATGTTGACCCTTGCTGCAGCAATAAACAACCAGCACTTTTGCAGACCTGGCCCTGATGTCGTGTGAGAGGGGATTTTCTAGGGAATACTGGAACCACTGACGATGGCTGCAACCTGCAGATGCTGAGTGACTTGCCAGATGTCACATAGGAATCGAGTGATGGAGGCACAAACATGATCCATCCCAAACCTTCCTTGGAGAAGCATTTCAGTGGTTTTACCAAGGCATGCTGCCTTCTCCTCCGGTCCTGGTCTTCTTTCCCTGTTCTACCACTTCCAGCTCCTATTTCCTTTATTTCTAAATGCTTGGATGTGCAACCTTAGTTATGTGGGGTTGGGGTTTTTTTAATATCTTTTTTTGGGGGTGTGTGATATTTACAAACTTACACTCCTAACACCTCGATTGTGTGTGAAGGAGAGGAAACCTAAACTCACTGCAGGTTGAAATATCACAGGCAAAAGGGGGAGAAAAGAGTGATGGGGGAAGGGAATGCTTTCCTGGGGAAAAATAGGGTAGCATCAACATTATGAGGATATTAAATGACTAAAAGCAATTGTGCGCCTGAGATAAGGATGGATGCTTTGCCATCTGCACCGTGTAACTAACATCCATCTAAATATCTCTAGTCAAGCTATCCCAAAGGACATGGAATTAAAATAAAATTATACCATGTGACTAGCAGTTTGGGGGCAGGAGTGGCCCAAGGCTTGGGTAAAAACTTGCAGCAGATCTTCTCCGAGGGGAAAAGCAGCGATGCCAGAGGACTCACTGCCTGGCTGTGCGCAGCTCTGCACCCAGCAGAGCCATGGACCAGGCGGTGCATTAGCAGCGTTCTTGGCCCCTTCCTCTATGTGCAGCTTTCCAATGCTTAAACATCCCTTTTCACACAAAAATCAGAGCCTGCACCTGCTGATGCCGCCTCTCCTGTCAGGATGGGGAGATTCAAGGCACAGGGAAAAGAGGGCAGGTATGTGTAGGTGAGGAGAGAGTTACCTAGTGGCCTCCACCACTGGTACCCATCAGATCGAATCTGGGGATAACTGGAACGAGTTGCCTCGAATCCTTTTTGACTCTTGTTAAGCTGCTGAGTTAAAGCCAGAACTGGTGCTAACCAGTCCTTGCGTGGGGATGATGAGTGGAATAAGCTGAGACCCAGCAACTCAAAACCAGAATTGACTCTTCATTTCCTTAAAGGTTTGCAAAGACCATGCCAGTTCTCCTGGCCATTCTATCTTGCCAAATGTTCTGAACTTCAACTTTTTTACTAAGTGCTCATAGAAGAGCACTTCCATGATACCCTGGGATGACAACACACTGCTTTCAAACTACTTCTCCTATGCAACTGCATGATAATGCACGATTAAGTGGTCTCTGACCTTGGGGGGAACCCTCCCCTATCACTGGCTGCACCCCAAGAAACATATTCAGAGCGACCCTGCAATGTCAGGCTGGTACACACAGCCTGGAGCCTGCAAGCTACCCTGCCATGGCAATGGGGATGAGGAGATATTCTCAATAAGGATACCGATTCCAGCATCAGTCTGCCAAGGGAGCTGTTATAAACAGCAGGGAATAAAAACATGATTTTAAAAATTATGAGAAAAGACTTGACAGTGTCCTTCTTCAGAGGCAGTTTGAAAAATCCACACAATAACTGCACAGCCAGGCAAATCCATCTTCTGAATAAAGGCAGTATAGTCAGCTATTTCAAAATAAAAGACAGATAGCAAGGACTGGCTGGCTCAGGAATTTAATAATAATGAGATATGAAGCCATTCACCCCTAGGTCACCAGTACAAATCCTGCCCAAGCTGGAGATAATTGGAAGCTATTACCCTCTGAGGCGTGTTCGCTGCTGCCTGGGAAATGAGTTGGGTAACCTGCTGGGCCGGTAACTACATGAACGAAACGCTGGGGTGGTGCCACCGGCACCTACCACCAGCCCTCCCAGTGCAAGCAGGCCAGCAGCAGTGGTTCCTCTCCCCTCCCTTCCTCACCCACTCCTCTACAACGCTGTGACCTGTTTGTTCTGGCTTTGCCCCCCACCTGAGCCCACCCTGCCTGTATCTGTGCCCCTTCTTTCAGGCACTGAAAGACCCCACCTTGGCAGCTCGCAAGGATTTCCAGAGGGAGGCAGAGCTGCTCACCAACCTGCAGCACGAGCACATCGTCAAGTTCTACGGCGTGTGTGGGGACGGTGACCCGCTCATCATGGTCTTCGAGTACATGAAGCACGGGGACCTGAACAAGTTCCTGAGGTACGTGTGAAGGAGGGCATGGGAGAGGCTGTACAGCCGCTCTGTAGTCTTGGTGTAGCTTGTTATAGGTCATGGTGTGCCAGTGACACCGCTGCCGTGTGGATGCTGGTGGGCTGGGTGATGAGAGACAGTTGTTCCAAGGACAGCTTATAGGAGATGATGTCCTTGCCAGACTTGGTACTTTATTAGCCCTACCCCTACGTATTGGCTGTAAGCTGGAGCATAGGATGTTCCGCACGAACATGCGGAAGAACTTTTTCACAGTGAGGGTGACAGAGCCCTGGGACAGGCTGCCCAGGGGGTGTGGAGTCTCCTTCTCTGGAGATATTCAAGTCTCGTCTGGACGCTGACCTGTGCAATATGAGCTAGGGAGCCTGCTTTGGCAGGGGGGTTGGACCCGATGATCTCTTGAGGTCCCTTCCAACCCCTAAGATTCTGTGAACTCTGTGAACTCTGTATTTCCTCTTAGGTTGTCCCAGGGGTGATCGCTGTGAGCTGTGGAAACCAGACTTTTCTTCTTCCACCCCAGTTTGAACCTGCAGGAAGCATGGCTGCAGCCCCTCTCTGTAGCGTGGGGGTAGAAGGATGTGAAGCCATGGCTGTCAGCAGCTTCAAGTCCCATCTGCCCATGCCCTGCTGAAGCAGGAAGGCCACTAGCCATCACTCCCCAAGTCACCCAGACCAAAGTATTCCTTTGAGAAACTTGCTGGGATTCTTGGTCTGGTTGGTATCCTGGGCATTTACAGATTTCTAGTTCTCATTCCTATAATCAGAAAAGAGCTGGGAAATGTTGGAGGGTCCTCAGACAGTACCTGTGGAGTCCATCCCTGGTCCTTGTTCCCTAAGCCTCATCAGGCAGAGATGCTGACTGAGGTACAGAATATCCTAACCTGTGGTACCACGCTACTCAAGAAGCTAGGCAAGGCTTGACAAAGTAATTGCCTTCCCTGCCTCTAGAGAGATGCAAATTGCTGGAGGCCCCCCTAGTCATCATTCTACCATTTCATCAGCGTGAGGCAGATCGTTTGTGTGCCCTGAATTCGCCAGTGGTGAGGGGCAGGGAGCAACTGTGGGAGGATGTTTGTGGTGCTGTTCTCCTATGATACAGAAATTACGCTGTGAAACCTGCGTGCAAGTGGAGTGGTACTTACCTCTTGAAATAATTAGTAGTTTTATTTCCCAGTATTTAGAAAATTGGACCCTTGATATTTTCCTGTTTTGACTGCTAAGTGTGAACATGATTGCAGCAGGAACAAGAAGCTTGAGCACAGCAGGTCTAGATCTGGGGTTGGGATACACTCTGTGATTATTTTTCCACCATCACAGCCAGTTTCTGACCAGGAAACACAGGTCCTTCCCTGAGGTTTTCATTTCTAAGCAATCACCTACACCAGAAGGGAGAAGGACCCCAAAGGCTTCCTCCTCCTCATTTTGGCATAGTCGTGGGTAGATTGAGTGTGATTTTATAGCTCAGTCCCTGTCTCAGGCTCTTGATAGATGACATCCTTGACAAGGTAGGATGAGTGAAGGCCAATGCTACAGTAGCTCTGCAGAGCTCCCGAGACCCCTGTTCAAGGGGGAGCAGCCCTGGTTACCCTGGGATCCCCTCTTGTGCTACCCTGTCTTGCAGGGGCCTGGTAGCTTCCTAGCAGCAGTGGATTGAACTCTGCCTGCTGGTATGAAACCATGTATTGGGCCAAAATGGTGTTTTAGAATAGACTGGAGATGCAATGTTAAGGACAGTGCCTCAGCTTTGTGACTGGGGGAAGGCAGCCTGGAAAAGTGCATGAGAAACTGTGTTTTTGAAGTACTTCACAAGGAAGAGCAGAAAATTGACCCATCTTTTTTTCCTGACAGAACAAGCAACCTTATTCTCCTCAGAGGGGGTAGATATTACAGCTGAGGCATAGCCTCACTCTCTGCTCTAATTGACCTCCCAAACCGTATAGCCCAAACCAGGCTCTCCTGCTGTCTCAGAGGGGTGTCTTGTGCCCACTGCCAATACCTTGTGTAATTGCTTCACACAACAGTGTGGTCCTAAGGTTGACATCACACTGTAGCCATGTGCCCCTTCATCCCCACCTCCCAACCCTACCCTGGGAAACACTTATGCCCTGAGACGCCAGGGCCTGTCCTGGTGTCACTGGAGAGGAGAGCTTGTTATATTATCTTTGGCCTTTATGGAGGAAAAGTAGCTTTCCAGATGTGTGGTCCCTGGGATTGCAGCCTCACATCTTCCAGCTACTTTCAGCTGCCAGCTTTTCCTTCTCACGCAGCTATGGAGCCAGCAGCTAGGAGCTCCCTTCTCTCCATGTTGGGGTTTCATCAGCAGTGAAATCCCTTTGGGTCCCAAAGGCAGCTGGCTTTTGGGACAAGGGAGTTTATACCCAGCAAAATTCCAAAGAGACATATGGAACGAGAGCCCTGTTTGTCAGGTCAGATGGGGGCTGCAAGGGGTCAGAGAAGGGTAGTGGTGCAGGAGTGCCTGGCATCCCTGGTGAGCAGCAGTTTTCACTCGTGGTGTGATTCACCCAGCCCAGAACAGGAGACAGTTCCAGGCGCTGGAGGCCAGGGCCACTGTAAGAGACACTTGGATGGACTTTTCCCAGTTTAACTACAGAAATTGGAAAAACAGTAAAAAGGAAGATGCCTGCTTTAGACTCAGTTTCCTAGAGAAAAGCACAACAAATAAATCCCCCCAAGTGTTGTTAGGCCTTTGTGGGTTTCCCAGAAAAGAGAGAATTTTACTGGTCTGTAAAATCAACTGGTGTGGCAAGGGGAAGCACTAGCATCAACACCTCCCAGCTGGGCTAGAGGCAGCAAGTACTGGGATGGCTCTGTATGCTTCCCAGGACCCCCAGGCCTAAGACCATTGCTGGTGGTGCAGCAACTTACCCTCCTGTCCACACTGTGGGGGGCTGCAGTCGTGGTGTCCTGGCTGATAGAAAAGGGTTAGTGAAAAGATCCTGCTGTAGAGAAATACAGATGTTGCTCTCCAGCCAGCACAGTGTCCCTCAGGCCGGTGCACACGGGCTGGAAATGGCCCTCAGGCTGTGTGCATGGCTGGGCTGGGACCTCCCTGGCACAGCAACCTGCTGCTCCTCTGGGGTCTGCAGCAACCACCTTTCCTCTCTGCTCACCAGACATCTCCATCGCTTCCTCCCTTTCCTTCTGCCCCTGGTTTTCTAACATCTGTTTTCTGTCTGTGACAGCAGCAAATTTGAAGTAGAGGTATTTGCATGTTGCCATTACAGGCACTTTCTGCAGCCCATAGTAAGTCGTTGCCATTTGCTGCCAACTCAGGTGGTATCTTTTATGAGAAAGGATGCATAGTTCTGATGGTTTGTGTCTGCCCTTCCAGGGATGCAGCCCCATGGTCTGGGGACAGAAAGAGGATCTCCAGCAGAGGAAGCCAGAGGAGTAATTTTCTTCCCCACATTGGCAAAATTCTCCAATACTCCATAATGGAGAAAAACCCCAATGGTTCTTTAACAGGGGTTCCACCCAATTCTATGGCCTCTCTGTAAAGCTGAATTAAATCCCTTTCCCCAGGAAAAGATGGGCAGACCCCCTCTCATATTCCCTGTAGGTTTCATGACACAACTAGATGTACTAATATCCTTCTTGCTAATCTCATAAATGAGTTGATACTTCTTTCTTCTGGACTATAACCATGTGGGATGGAGAAAGGGAGGGAGGGAGGTGTATGTACTAAATAGGACATACCAAGATGTATCCTACATAGTAGGATGTACAAAAAGCCAGTGAAATAAAGATGTTGGCAGACCATTTTTTAAACATCACCTGTTCCTTTCAGACACTGACATTTCTTTGGGGGCCATTACTGTATTTGAGAAAGGTGGCAATAATGAGATAGCAATAATCTATCTTTCACTTCTCACCTAAGAATGTTTACCTTTGATGACAACAGGTATCAGCTGCAGCTAAATATGGTGTAACTGCAAGGCATGACTGGTACAAACTGTCCAGCACAGTTTTAGAAGCTATTGTTTGTCCTGCTTTGCTGTTTTTAGCTAACCTTCTCAGTCCTGGCTCAGCTTCACCTGCTGTCGACATCTGTTGTCACCATCAGGTAGTTTCCTGGGGTAAACCTGTCTGTGGGCTGTTTAAGTAAGACATCAAGCAGTCATTCCTGCATACATTGTCCTGCAGCTCCTCATTGCCTTCAGCAGTTCTTCCAGTGTGCTGCTGCTGCTACCATGCCCATGAGTCTCCAAGATGCCTCCAGCAGCCCCAGCCTTAGTGCCCACAGTGCTGCTCGCAGCCAACTCATCCTGCATTCACTGTAGCATCATCCATTCATGGCTTCCAAAAAGCACTCCTGGCTCCTCAGCATTCATTTCTGGAGTTTCTCTCCTCTTCCAGATCCCCATCTGCCAGGGAGGGGACCTTCAGAGCCATGTTCCCTGTGGTCGGGCAGCAGGAGGTAGCTGAAGAGGGGGGCATTTGAAAAACTAGCTGGGATGCTAATTACTTGGTGCACCCTCAAGACCAACAGAGCAATTAGAGAGCAAAGAGAAAGGAGGGAAACAGTTTGGATCTTGTTGTGGGTTGTTCAGTCCCAGGTCAAGAAGTAGGGAAGGCTCTGTATGTGTAAGTTCAATTTGCTAGCTCTCTGTGGGGTTGCTGCTGATGACGGGGGTGAAATACCAAGAATCCTTTCAAAGAGAACAGTATGAAAGCCTCAGAGGAAATGCCGTGCTGTATCTTAGCCACAAGGAGGAAGGTCACAGCAAAGTTTCTTGCTTTTGCCTAAATATGAGGGCTTTTGTTATTCCATTTTCACACAGGCTACCAGAGGGTGAGCTCTACCAGGGGAAGAGACATCAGAGGGAGGACGGCAAAGACAAGCTTGGTACACAGCGAGGGAGGGGACTAAAATGGGACAGGACAGGAATGAGACTGACCTTAAGTCCTACATTTACAATGTGCTTGGTTCAGCAAAATATTTCTTTTTGTTGCCCGGGATGTTCTCTGCATCTGCTGACATCCAGGTCTAACCTTTGCCCCTCTGCTTGTACCTTCGCAGCTCACAGTACCTGTGTTACCTCTGGGATAGCTTAGGGTATAAAAGGTATTTCCCAGGGATGAAGCTTCTAATGTTCTTGTGAAACCTTTTCTGTGATCTCTTGCTGTATTGGTATCGATCGGGGGGGGGGAGGTTGTTTGGTGACACGTAGTTTGGAGGAAATAGAGGAGTTTGGGATTATTGAAGAGGCTAGGTAGCAAGATATGGGGATATCTCTACCCCTGGGAGGTTTACAAGGTGTTAGAATTAGCTGGACTAAACATGTAAATATCTGGATGCTCATTAGTTTTGCATAGGTCTTGTCAGAGAAGAATGTCCGTGTTGCATCAAGCCAGTGGTCCCTCTGTCCTGACAGTCTGTCTCCATCTGTGGCCGTAAGAGGCATGTATGGCACCCACTCACCCACCAAATGTTCCCCCAACCTCCTGTTCTCTTAAGCCTGTCTTTTTTTTCTCCTTTCCACTGGAGCTGTGTGTGCATCGTCACAGTGCAGAGTTGGGTGCTGGTCTCTACCCCAGCAGGAACAGCGGCCGTGTGGGTTCCTATCTCCTGGTCACTTTTGAGACCAAACTCTATGCTTTGTGCTTCTTCCTCCCTATAGGGCACATGGCCCAGATGCTATGATCCTCGTGGATGGGCAGCCTCGACAAGCCAAAGGGGAGCTAGGGCTATCCCAGATGCTCCACATCGCTAGCCAGATCGCCTCTGGAATGGTGTACCTTGCCTCCCAGCACTTTGTCCATAGAGACCTGGCCACCAGGAACTGCTTGGTCGGAGCCAACCTGCTGGTGAAGATTGGAGACTTTGGGATGTCAAGAGATGTCTACAGCACTGATTACTACAGGGTAAGGCAGCTCCAGCGACAGTCTGATGCTCAGAGCAAAGGGAGACTAGGAAATGTCACAATAAATCAGGTTTTGGAGCTCTTGGGCTCACTTCCTTGGTTATTCCCTCACTGAAAGATGTGCACAGACGGTGATCAGGCATCCCTGAACCACTGTCCTCACTCCTGTTCAGTCCTGGGCATGCCTGTAGTTCAGATGTCCATACAGATGCCTACACACAGAGCTCTCTCTGATGCCCCAGCACACAGCCACACGTTTTGGGGTGGCTTTGAAGTCATCCTATTCTTCCTTCCTTCCTATTTTTTCTCCCTCTTTTTTGAAGACACTGATAAATTAAAGGTAGTCCAAAGAGATGACAAAGACTACAGGCTGTGACCTCTGGTGTTAGATTAAAGAAACTTAATACAAGGACCTAGAGAAAACACAGCTGAAAGACTGACTGATAAGTGCATAAAATATGGAAGAGGAAATAATAGGCAATTTAGGTTTGACCTCAAAACACTTTTTTTCCAGCAGGATCATCTTTTAGACAATGGAATAATTTGCCAGAGGTAGATTGCTGAGGGCCTGTCATTAAAGAAGTTCAGGAAGCAACTAGATAAAAATGCCTGGGTTTAGCACAGAGGCTAATCCTGCACTCGACTCTGGGGATGGGCTCAATGAGTCAGGAATGCTTTTCCAGCCTTTTCTTCTGTGATTTGTGCTCTCACTGTCCCCTTGTCTTGCACACTCCCTTTGTACCTGTCTGCACTGCCCTCCCTGCCTGGGATGGCAGCCTCCCTGGGGGGACATCGTGTTTCTCACCCTTCATCGGCTGCAGGAGAAGCTGTGATGTGCAGAGTTTGAAACACACTGGTGTAGGCATTTCTCTCCAGGCCGTCCACCAGCAGGGAAGGGCTTTTCAGGCTAAGGAGCAGTGGTTTTTAGCCTGGTACTTTGACTAAGGCTGGTTTATTTCTGGTTACAACATGAATGTTTAGCCTTGAGGGTGACTTCTATCAGCTACCCAAGAAAGGGTTGACCTATGGTCTTGATCTGATCCAGAAGTTTTTTCTTTATGTGATAGGCAGCTGCCAAGTCATGTTACTGTGTTGGGAAGGAGAAAAAAACATGTTCACGTTTCTGCTGAGACATATCACCTCTCCCAGCCCAGGACATTGGCTTATCACTAAGTTTAATAACCAGTGATGGAATCGGTCTTCACTGTGGAGCACAAAAATCCACACTGGAAAATGGTCTTGGTGCAGTTACTAGTCAGTGATGAGGGAATAGAGGTGGTTATGGTTCCATCACTGCAGAAACTTCAGAAAGTAGCTAGTGGGGAAGAGAAGACCCAGTGGAGGATGAGAAGCAGCCTGTGTTCTTGCCTGGCTCTTGTTCTTCAGCTGTGTTAGACCTACTTCAACCACAGTCAGTGTTACACTGCTTGAGACAATCCCAGCCAAGCTCATGTTCTTTGCAGTGGGAGAATTTGATGCTATGGCCATGCAAAAGCTGGGAGGGCCTCCAAAAAGTGGCAGTTGAGAAGATCTCTATAGGCCAGTTCACTGTTGTGGGATTTTTTGTCTTCTCTGTGGTGGTGTCCTGTAGACCTCATCCTGTCTGTGCAAAACGCTTTGCTGATGATTGCTGCGTGCTATCTTGTGCAATGTTGTAAGGCTTTTCTAGAGGACCTTTCTCTGCTAACACAAATTGCCATGCATGACCAAAGCAGTTACTAGTTATCACCTGGTTACCAGAGCAAGAGCTGAGCTTCAGACCAGCACAGCCTTTTGTCCTTAGTTGTTTCTCCTTTCTCGGTTTTCACTCACTTTTGGTACTTTTAAACTTCTTGATCAGTAAGTCCATGCTCTGCATGCATGGAGACCTTTTTCTGTTTCTGTCCAGGGAGGGGTCCTGGCAAATTAAGGTTTTCATTGCTGGCATTGACACTGGTGGCTTGAGGAGCAGAGGGTTTATGTGACTTGCCTAATGCCAAAGCAGGATGCAGTGGCAGAGCTGGGAAGCCCATCCAAGCAATATATTCCCCCCGGGCAAAGAGCAGAAATCCAGGAGCTAAGTGTCCTTTATCCTTCCTCCAGCCACAGCCCACCCACACTACTCCCAGCACATGAGAAGAACCCATATGGGTCCATTTCTCAATCTCCTTCTCTAATCACTGTCTCATGGGACATATTTATGAGGACAGCACACGGAGCTGACCTCATTATTCACCCTTCTTGTGCACTCACGGTTATGTGACAGTTTCTGTCCTTCCCCATCCACCACTATCTCGTACCTGTCCTCTGCCTTGCACAGCACTGCTGCATTCATTCTCTGCAAGAACTGGTGTGCACCTTGCTGTCTCTGGACTGGGAAATCTATTTGGTTTCTATATGGCAACCTGCACATCTAAGTTCCCTGTGAACAGAAGTAGTAAACCCTTTGAACCAAAACCTGGTTGTGACACTAATGAAGCCACATGGGGCTCATGCGAATTGATTGTATTAGACTTGACTTTAACTCTGTTAAGAAGCAGCATTCACTTTCTCCTGCAAACATGAGTAAGAAAAACAACATGGCTTCACAGCAGTTGCACATTTGTTCTCTGTCTTCCTCCCAGTTTTAATTCCTAACCCCCCTTGCATGGAAACTTGTTCTTCAAGGCTCCCAAGACACTCCTTTTGAGTGTACAGACCTCTCATGAAACCCACCAAGGTACCCCAAGTGAGGGCTTTTTGAATGGGCACAGAGAGCAAATGAGCTCAAGTGTGAGAACTGAACCGCTCCTGGGTCTTGGCTATGTAAGGATGTGGCTGAAGAGGTGAACTTTGGTGCTGTCCCTGGTCACATTTACAATCCACCTGGTGACATTCCCAAGTCTGGATTCCCAGAGTTTGTGCACTGCAGCTCTCCCCTTTTGACAGCCTGCCATTCCCACCAGTAGGACCTGGAGCAAGGTTCTGCTTCAGGTGGTCTCTAGAAAATATTGCTTGGTGCGTCCAAGCTGGTGTCCAGGAAGAATACTGTGATTTGTCATTTTCTGGGAATACAGCAAAGGATTCCACCTCAAAGCTGGCACCAAATGGCATGTCTGGAGCTCTCTGTGAGCAGACTGACTTCAGTCCACTGAGTCCCCGTGTTTGCTTCTGCCCAGGCCCCACGAGCATGGATAACTGGGCATGTGGATATGTGAGTGTGTTCTGGGCTGAGGATTAGCTCCTAGCCATTTCCTTTCTTTCCCATTTTTAATCTTTTAAAACAAAGAAGGAACACCATCTGGCTCCTGCATTTGTGGGATGCAAAAGTGGTTTAACAAAGGTGAACTGCTTAATTTCCTGTTACACATTTGGATACAGAAAACAAACATTTGCGTAACAAAAGCAGTGGAGAGGCTTGTTTCCCCTCTCCTTCAGGCTCTCCATGTTCTGCCTGAAGACAGATGCGTCCTTTTCCCTGTGCATCACAGAGGGATCCAGTCAGTTGGTGCCTTTAAACCTTCTTTCAATGTGACAGGATGGAGAGACATGGTTTGTGGGGGTGTAGGTGGTGGGGAGAGGTGAAACAGCAACTGATTAGGAGGCAGAAGAAAGTGGAGGGACTGGGGAGATGGGGATAAGTAACCCATCATCTGTGTAAAAAGTAAAGGTGGGGATGCTGAAGAAGCAGTTCTGTGACATGTTGTGTAATGTGCTGTGCAATCTTTGGTGTGAGTCTCTGTGTGCAGGCAGGATGGAGTATATCCATATTGGAGAGAAAAGATTTGGGTGGATTTTGTTTTCCTTGTTGTTTTCTTTAAAAGACAAAATGTGTGAGCAGGTGATTTTTTTTTAGGTATGACTCAGGACTGTGACAGCAGGTGGTGGGATGCTGCAGGTCAGGGATGTTGTTCTTCAGCCAAGCTGAGTGTGGCTTGGAGACTGCAGCAAGTCAGGCACATGGTGCCTGCTCAGCACTGTCTGAGGAGCTGGAGACTGTCATGGCAGCTGGGGGTGGGGGGTTGTCCAGAGCTGGGGGCATCACCAGGGCTGATCTTAGGACACCCAGCTGCGTTTCTGGCCTGCAGACTGGGGTTTGGTTGTTCCCAGAGCCCTTTGTGGCTCTGAACTCACCTTTGCTCCAGTAAAATCCACGTCATTTCCCTTTCTTTCCCCAAAATGTGTATTTTAATTCCAAAACAAAATCATGTGGCAGCTTTCCAGGGCAAGGGCATTGTTTCTTCATCTTTAGAAGAGAATACAGCCTTAAATTGCAATCAGCAGTCCTTAATAACTTCCAGGGTAATATATCCTGACATGGGTTGGAACCCAGTAGGGAAGACACGCATCAGTAGGAGGATTTATGTAGGCATTAAACCCCATTAAGGCATGCCTGTGTCCAGGTCTCCTGTGTCCTACGCTTCTGGCATCCTGCTCCAAATCCTGGTCTGGGCTTGAAACCTCCAGGGGATTTAGCTCCATCCTTGCCTGGCAGTCTGTCCTGAATGTACCTCAGGTCACAGTTCATCACGCAGAGGACACCTGCTTGTCAAAAAAAGAGACACATGCAGTATTTGCAAAGGGCTCTGAAAATACGTTTCTATTTCTAGCAACACAGAGCTAAACATAATAACAAAAAAACACTCCATGCTTCTGTGTCCTCACCACTCTGGAGCATTGTTTGGATTTGGGAGAGACAAGGTTTTCAGGAAGTAATATCTTTTATTAGAACATACGATATTGTTGGAGGGTAAAATAAAAAAGAATGAATTTTAGACACACAAACCCTCTCTGGATTCTTTGTGGGTTTTTTCCCCTCAGTAGTATCAGTGGTTTAATAAAAGATTAATATCTCTTTCTATGAACCTTGGCTCTTGCATCCTTACACCATCAGAACCAGAACATTTCTGCTCTGACTTTGGCCTTAGGTCAATGTTCTTTAAAAAAGTCTAGGATCCCCCTGGCAGATGCCTCCTCCTCTGAAGCATGAAGGCTTACCATGTAAACATTTTCTTTCTTCTTTAAAAAGGCCAGAGAAAACCTCATAGTCTTTACAATTTTCAGTACCCATTGTCAGGTTGCTTCCTGATGACCATCTCCCATCTAGACCACGTCTTACTTTAGTTCTTCTCTGGAGTTCAAAATCATTTTCTCTCTGCTGGGCACGTTCAGTTATTTTTGCCATGAAATTTCCATGCAAATAATAGATCACTGGGGTTTAGCAGCTGCCTGGGTTGTACTCCTTCCAAGGTCCACTCAGCAGGGTACATAAGACGAATAGACAAGCCTTATATTGAAAGTTTGACCCACACTGTCCTAGATAGAGGGTCTCTAAACAATCACACCATCATTGAATGGTGCTCTGCTCCCACTTGCTTTGAACTCAGTGCAGAGGCTCGCTGCCAGGGATCCTTAGTGTCTCTGTGTATCCTTCAGCTGTACAACACCCGCTTCCGTGTCTCCTGATGCTCTCTCCATTGCTGCAATCTCATGCAGCATATTTACAGCATGGGAGGTTGATCCTTGCAGAGGGAAATTCCTACCCAGCCCTGGTAGTTCCAGAAAGGAGCCCTGCAATGAGTGTGCCGGGGCTCTGCACCGTCACCTACAAAGGGGATTGCCCACAGGCAGAGGGGAGGAAAACTCCCTCTGAATTTCTTTCTGGGGTATGGGACTGACTCAGTTTTGGGGAAAAGAAAGCTGCCACTTTGAGGATTTACTGCAGAGCTGGTGTACGCTGTCAGGACTGTCAGCTCCAGACAGGGGGCAAGCCATGCTCTGTGCCCCCAGACAGTGTGCTCAGGCTCCGTTTCAGCGTCCATGGGTGGGAAAAGCAAGTTCAGTCCCTGACTGTGCTGAGTGTTGTGTGCAATCTTGTGTCGATGGTATGGTGTGTGTTCCACGTCCAGCTTCCAACGTCAGTACCATTTCTAGCACCAAAGTGCTGTGCAGATGCCAAGCAGCTGAATATCATCTCTTGTCTCTTCTACACCTCCTCTGAGGTGAAAAATAGAACGTGCTACTCTCTCCATCCTTTCTGCCAGGGTGTTGGGATGGTTTCATATATGTAAAAATATGTTGGACTAAGGAAACGACTTAGAAATGCAAAGCCATTTTCTCCTATATGGAGTGGGATCCTGGAGAACATGTGTTGCTTTGTCATACCTATGTAGGTAAGGGTAGGAGAGTCTCATTGTGACCTGGAGATGTGATCTGGAGATCCCTAGAACTGATACAGAAGGGTCAGCTAGGCAGAGCCATAGTCTTGCTATATGGAGGAGCCTGTCCCTTCTATTGAAAGTATTACATGCTCTACCTAGCATCTGTTTACCCATGTGTCCCATCACCCTAACCCCTGATTTATAATTTCTTTCCTTGTTTTCACTGCATCTCATTCCTCGAATGACACCTCTATGCCCCATGAGATGTGGATGACTCATGACATGGTGCCTTGCAACTGTCCTGACTGGTGGTTTGGGGGGCAAAAGACCCCATTTCCTCCTAACTTAGCAGTAAGGTTGGAAATAGGGGAGGTGAGGGAACTGCTCAATGTGGGTGCATGGGTTAAGTGTCTCTGTGCCTGTCCTGGTATGTTCTGCGTGCAGGAAAAGTCGGTGTGATATTGAATGTGCTGGTCTTTGATATCTCTGTGACTCCTGTAAAAACCTCTGCAAATTGAATTCATGGCACAGTTCCTTATCTCCTGAAAGGAAGATGTAACAGCATCATCTTTTGTTTTAACCAGACATTTTTTTCCTCAACACTTGCCCATTTCTACACTGAAGGAAAAACAAATGTTGAGTCTTTCTGTTTTTTTCTCTTTTCCTTCTGTTTGAAACATTAAGAGCCCTTCACACTAAGCAGCTCAAGTGCAGAGGAATTAATTGGGGAAATTAGGTTGTGTTGTATTTCTGGCATTTTCTCAGAAATGGTAATTGCCCTAATTCTCCACCTTGCCAAGACCTCCACCCTCACCCTGTTTTCCCCCTCCCCCTTTCCTTGCTGTCTACCTGTCTTTCTCCTGCTTGAGTTGCTGTTTTCATGCTGTTGCCATTTATTTCATTTTGGTAATGAGAAGGATGTGGCAGGTGAAGAGCTCTCACAATCTGGTCACATCTTCTTTGAAGCACAGGCACAAAAGAGCAGTTTGTTTTGGGGAAATAAAAACTCCCTGCTATGGTACTTGACCTCCACGCTCACCTCTTCTCCTGCTCAGGATCTGTTGCTGCTGCATCGCAAGTCATTTTGCTGAGGTTTTTTGTTTATTGTAGTCTCAATATTCACCCCAACACTGGCCTCCATGCTTAACCCCTCTATGTTTCCCCTGAAACCACCCAAACCCTCACACAGTTACTGAGAGCTAATCAAACTTGTCCTCTTTCAGTCAAAGCTCAGGCCCATTTCCAGACATTTGAATTCAGGCTTTTGCTTTCTCCCAACCATTGGACTCAGCTCCAGAGATCTGGAAGTTCAAAGCCGTTCACTTCATCTTTCTGATGGTTTTTACCCCTGACCTTCCATTTGCAGAGGTCATAGATGTAGCCAAATAGGGAGGAACTGTTGGTCATTCAGTATTTCCCAATGCAAAACACCTGTTGATGTTCATGGCAAATTCATATCTGATGGAGGTGCTACAGTGGGTAGTGGTGGGACTCCTTGTTTCAGGAGATAGTAGGTGCCAACAGCTGAGATAGGTTGAAAAAGTGATTGAACAGAACTGTGGAAGCAAAGTAATCCATGAGGGGCTAGCAAACACAAAATACTGCCCTTGTGTCAGGAAGTCCCTGTGCCACTTGAGTTTACTGAGGACAAGAAGACTATTGTGGGACATACACTATGTGCTCTTCTGTTTCCATACTCTCCCCTATGCATCTCGGACTGAGGTCAGGATCCCAACTGACTGGTCTTTGGCTGTTCTTAAAAGTTGTCCAGGCTGATCTCTGCTTTTCTGGGAGTAGGGGAGAGTACTGGGGGTAACCAGTCAAATGCTGGACTCAGCTGATGGGTAGTGAGCCCATCTCCCCAAAGTCAGAGATCCAGTTCAGAAAGCTGGGATTGCTTCTCCATGTAGTCAAACTACCCAAGTCTGTTCACCTCTGCTGTGAAAACTTGATCAGCATGTTTCTTTCAGGGGTTTCAGGAAGCCCTTTCCCGCAAAGAAATTCCTTTCCCATAAAACTTAACTAGGGAGGGCAGGGCTCTCATCCATTTTCAGTGTACCCTGGGAGCAGCCAACAGATCCAGAGAGGCAGGAGAAGTTGTTTGTGATCCCCACCCATCCTTGAGTAGTTCTCCTCTCTTTGTTCTTGACTGTGAAACTGTTTTTACTCTGTTACAATATGTATTGTCCAAGTGTGGTCCCCAAGTGAACATCCACCTGCTAGAGAGGCTGCCTGCATGCAATGTGCTCCCTACTCTGAACATCCCATTAGCCTGAGATACATGGAAAAGAGCACAGTACTTAGCTCTGAGCCAGAGACTCTCCCATGCTGGAGATCCATCCAAAACATGCTCCTCTCTGGTATCACCAGACACAAGGAAGGATTTTGTACAGAGCAGGCCAGAGAAGCTGATGGTTCCTGGCCTTTAGCAGGGTGGCCTCATATAAACTGTAGCTAGAGTAGAAATAAGGTGGAGAACCATATGCTAGCAAGCTTCATTACTCTAGCCCCAGGTGGACCAGAAACAGTGTATGTACTCCTGAGTGTATGGAAACAAACCACTCATGCTTTGGAAGGAGCACTGCCACTTACAATCGAGGGAGACTGGGATGTGTAAAACCCCCTCTCACCTTATCTAGGTTGTTGGACCCATTTCCCCTCTGCATCCCAGCTGGCCAGTGGCCTCCTCCTGCCTTCCCACCTGCAGGACGATGATCTCAGCTCTCCTTTACCATGGGGACAGCCATGAGATCACACATCAGTCGGGAAAGAAGGCGGGGAGCATCCCCAAACCTCAGTATGATCAGCAAAAGAACTGGAGGCAGAGAAGTTATAAGTCAGCTTATAAGCCATGGGAGCATGGATAAATTATGCCTTGCTTCAAGACAAACTGAAGACCTCCCTAGAAAAGTTAAGATGCAAACATCTTCATCGTCCTCCTTAATTAAGATGTTTGCATGGAAAGAAACCATTGCCTTTCTTTTTTCCTCCTGATTCCTGCACAGTCAGAGTTTCCACAGGCTTTCCCCTCCTGATCCCCTCCTGTTTCATAGTCCTGCCTCTCACAGCCACAGCAAGCTCCTTCTTCACGCCAGCTGGATGGAGAAAGCCCCTATTTGCAAGCAGCTGTCTTTAATAAACAGCCTGTTTAGGGCTAGGCTGTCAAAGAGAGCATGTTCAATGTACAATCAAAGGGCAACGATGCACAAAATTGCACACACACACAAAACAGGAATCTTTTCTCGGTGTGTGTTGAGCTTTGAACGCTTAAGTGATTCCACCTCTCTCTTCCCCATCCAATTATGTGGGCAACACATGATAAGATTGCTAAAGGAATTAGTGAGGGAAATCTTTACACTGCCTAATCAATATTGTTCTGCTCAGTACAAGGCATCTCCCCCTCTCCGGCCCCAGTCGTGTTCTCATTTGCCCTCTGAAAACATGAGTTTCACCTTTGCACTATTTGGGCTGTGGAGACAGAGAGAAAAATCAGCAGCAGGTCTGTTGGAAATGTTTGTACTGACAGACTTTCTTCCTTGCATTAAAAAAAGGAAAAAAAACAAACCCCAAAAAAAAACCCCCAAGATGTAACACAGCCCTCCCAAAACCACATTTCAGGGTTTAGAGGAGCTTGCTGTGCAGGCCAGAAAGACCTTGCCTCTTTCAGTTGCATGGCCTTACAGAAATGGCCAGCAACCTTATAAGCAAAGACACTGGATGATAATTTTCCTGAGCATCGCTGAGGCAAGACGCCAGATTTTATGGGCCACTAGACTGATCCAATATAGCAAATCCTGTGTTCCACTGTGGATTCTGAGACCAAATTATCAATTAATGTGAAGCATTAAAAAATCCAAATCCCTTTTAGTTCCCTGCAGTCATTAGTGACAAGATACAATATCTATAGCTCAAATGTTTTGCCAGCATCCCCTGGCAGCAAGGCAGAAGCTCCACTCCTATTTTTTTTTTCCAATACATACAAGAAAAACATATGAGATCAGTGTTTTTTTACAGTCAGATGCGGCTGCCTCTTCATATTTACTTAGATGGAAGAATAAATCAGGTTTGGGTTACTCTCTGGGTTAGTTATTTGTTATTGGAATAAATGCATGGTAATAGATCTGACAGAGGAAGATGTTTCTCTTTCAGCTCTGTGTTTGAGGTAGAATTTGCTTTGTTCTGCACTATATTATATTGATGTGGGGCTTTTTTTTTTTTCCACTGCTGGATGACTTCATTCGTTCTGCTTCTTTCCAA
Organism: Zapornia atra; assembly: GCA_013400835.1. Classification (NCBI taxonomy): domain Eukaryota; kingdom Metazoa; phylum Chordata; class Aves; order Gruiformes; family Rallidae; genus Zapornia; species Zapornia atra. Next base: position 127,714 of record VZTU01017000.1, on the reverse strand, counting down.
TGTCCATACCTCTGCCCCAGCTGGCTTTAGGATGTGGCCTGATGTGATAGCCCTCTCTTTTCTTTTTCCCTTGTAATGCAGAGGCAATTTAAACAACCATCATGAAACAATTTTCTAAGCCTTTCCCCCACCCATTTCCTACCTCAATTTTTTGGGAAGGGAGGTGAGGCAGTCATTCAGGGGGCAATTCCCCAAGCAGAATGAGCTGTCAGCTACATTTAGCAGCTCAATTTTCACCTCTGGTTCAGGGTGGAAAGGAGCCCAGGGTGATGACTAGCTGGACACGCCCTGAGACCATATTTTTGGTGTTCCTGGGGCAGCTGTCAGCCTGAGCTCCTAAGTCGCACGGCCTAAAGCCTCCAAACCACCATCCTCACCAGCTGCCCTTTGGTCTCAGGGTTTTGTCTCCTTTTTGTGCCAGTGGGAACACAGACACCTTACTAGAAAATCAGTGGGCCTTAGGCTCGTTATTTACTCTTAGTTTGCACACTGAGATCCCTACTCCTTTTCCTCTCTGCACCCAATTCCCCAAGCCTTTCCTACTTTGATACACTGGAAAACGTAGTAGGGCCATCTTTTTGCTTCCCTTTTTCCCTCCTAGGGTTCAGTTTTTGCCAGTGCTGGCAGGTTTGCAGGTGAGTGGAAGCTGTGAGTTGAGGCTTTTTTCTTCCTCCCCCAACCTGCAGTGGTACTGATGGGACAGAGACTTTTGGGGAAGTGTAGGGTGATGCACTGGGTTCTTCACTGGGACATTTGGCCAACAATGCCATTAACTCTGGCTAGCCTGAGCTTTCTTGAGTAAAGACATCAGACCTGGGTCTTGTCCTGCTAGCAGAGGCAGGTGGGTCCCTGCACCGTGCCCAGGAAGGCTGGCAATGGCCATGGAGCAGGATGCTTAAGTACCAGATACAGAGGAACCACTCAAGCCTCTTAGAACACCTCCTGTCAAAGAGGAACTCTGGATCCCCCGAGAGATGTAGCTTCACAGTCCAAGGAGAAGTTTCAGGAGGCCAGAGCACCCTGTGACTCTCACGCAGCACCAGTGCTCGCCCCTCGCCCTCCCTCTGCACTGGTGCAGGTGGCAGCATGGGGTGCAAGGTGTTGATGACCAGGGCCAGGGGGGTCTCACCCACCTCCCGCCCTCGCAGCAAGGGTTGTGCAGTGTTGGGATGTTGCAGCCAGTGAAAGACATACGGTTTGGTTAAAGACATACCCTTTCCCTTCTTGTCCCCTTGCTTCATCCCCCCCATCCCTCCCTCCCTCTCTCACCCTTCCCTTCTCTTTTGTTTGTCTCCTTCCCTTGTTTTCACCCATTCACTGTCAGGAAGGGCCGCGTCCGAAGGGCCAGTTCAGCGCAGCGTGGCAGCGACAGAGACTGGCACCGCCGGCAGCTGCAACAGTGAGTGCATCTCAACCCCCGGGGCAGCTGGAAGCAGGGGACCGGTGCCGCTTGAGCATGAAATGACACGTGGGGCTGAGCGGCTTTGGGACTAGGTCGGGCCTAGTGCTTTTGGCAGCAAGAGGGGGTCTCGTATGATGGGAGCGGCACATGTTTCTACCGTAGGAATTCTCTGGGGCTTGTCTGTCCGGTGAGATGATACGGGATGAATGCAGAAGTCCTCAGTGCAATCTTCCGCCGTGGGTCTTTGGGTTGTGTCTGCACTAGTGGACAGCACGGGCCGTCCTCTGGCTCTGATGGCAGTGAGCCCAGCATGGTTTGTCCCTGTGCAGTTACACCACCCCGTGCTTCCAAGGGGGGTGGCATTTGCACTGCTCACCAGGGACTGTCCCTGAATTGTGTCGTCCTCTCAACACTTCTTTGGGCACTGTCAAATTGGCATGGACTAAAACCAGACCATTTGAACAGTTGGACTGTCACATGCCAGCCCTGGTGCCTTCTGTTTGCTAGTCTAGACACAGCCTTGGTGTCTGACCGATTGGATGCTTGCAGCTGCGATTGAGTGGATGTCAACCATCACTGCTCCTCTGCTGCTCCCATCCCTTGCCTGGAGGAGTGACAGTGAGGGATTGGTGTGCGTTTGAAGCTTTGACAGTACAAAGGAGTTTGGCTTTGCCAAGGTGGCGGCTGGTGGGAGCCAGCTGAGGAATGGTAGCACCTTTGTTCACCCTGCCCTCCTCCCAGAGAGGCCACCATACTGTTGTGCTTACTGCATGCTGGAGCCTCTGTGTGGGGCTGCTCAGCCCAGTGGGTCCCCGGCTGTCACAGCATCCCAGAAGCTTCTGCCAGCAAGCTGCAAGGCTGCTGGAGGTGAGCTGCAGATGCCTGTGAGAGAGGCAAATGCTGCACTTGATTGTCCTGTGTGGTTTTGGTGCTGGCACACAAGGAATTTTGTTGATCCAGAAAGTTGGGGAGTCTTTGTTTATGTGCATTTGGTAGTGGATTGAGCTAATCCACTCAAAGACACTGTCTGTACAGAGCAGTTATGACTCCTTGTAAGTCAAGGCAGGAAAGTGACAGCTTCCATACTTTCTTTCTCTATAGCTTCCCTCTACCAGCAAGCCCAGAGAGATGGGCATTGATATTTGCAAAGTAGCCATGACTGGGTCCAATTAGCCAAACCTCCCTGTGGCATTTCTATGGGAGGTGTACGCTCCTGGCCAGGTGATGAAGGACCAGCTCTCCTGCTGCCTAGCCTCCTCCCAGCATCACTACCACCCCTCCTGCCCTGGGAGCAACAGGGATTAACCAACTGCCTATGTGGTGTTAGACAGCTGAGTGGATCTCACAAAGCCCTCCCAGGATGGAGCAGGGCTCTGGCGGTTCCTGACTGTTGCCAGAATCAGATGGGAGTGTGAGTTTAGATATCACTGATTTTACAGGGGATATGTCAGCAGATAAGAAGACGTGCCACTGGAAGGTGATTTTTGTTACATTCATGCCTTTCTGAGCCAAAATTGAATTGCAGGGTGTGGATGGGAATTTAGTTCTAAGCATTGATGTAATTCTGTATCCTCAGCCCTGAAGGCAGTTTTTAAAAAATTATTTTCCCCTGTGCCCTGACACTATTTTTTGCCTTTCAATCATGTCCTTATGACAGAACAAATACCGGGGTTGACCTTTGCAATGTGACATAATAATATGTGACTTCTTTATAGCTATTTTCATCCAAAATGCTTGGCACACTATGAATCTGATCCTGCAACCGCTTACCACTGGGCTTAGCAATCGCTGCTCCAAGCAATCCCTGGGGAAGCCAGAGGAGCACTCTCAAGCAGAGGTGTGCAATACCTGGTATTATTTGCAGGATCAGGCCCTGGAGAAATGTAGCACATGTCTGTGAATAGCCACATTTTGGAAAGAAAAGCCTTGCCCTTGTGATTTTTATTCACTGTCGGAGTGCCGTGCCCAGAATGAACGTGACAGCCTCCCCTCGGCTAGAATGTCATGGCAAGTAATGCTTGGGTCACATTTACAGCTATCATCTACAACCCTGTTGCTTCTTTTTAATACTTTTTTGCCAGCCCTAAAAGCATGCTAATTTATAAACTCCCTTAGCTTATCCTGCACCATTTGATCCTGCAGAAATCACAGCATTTTATCTTATTAGCAAGTAGGAATTAAAGAATTAAAACTACTCAGGGAGAAAAAGGAACGTAACCACTTACCCTGTGCATCCCTTCTGAAACAACCATGCACTGTACTCTCAGAAACCCCAGGCTCGGCACCTTGGCTTGAGAGAGGACAGGAATCCCAAACCAGTGAATGCTTGGGCTGAAAGAATACTTTCTGCTTTGCTATTCCTGGTCTGAAAAGGAGACGCCAGTTAGGTGCATGGAGAAGAAGAGTCCCAACAGTGAGATCCCAGCCTCAGATTGGATTGTAGGTCCCTTCCATGCCACTGATGTCCTTGGTCATCATAGGAAATTCAATTAGTCCTTCCATGCCTCAGTTTCCTGTTGTTAAAAGGTGATCTCTGCTCATCTTCATTGAGGAGATTGCCATGAAAAAAAAACTGCAAGGGTCACAGTCATGATGTTGGGAGACAGGTAAGTGCATTAGAAATGCATAGGGAACCTGTGAGCTGTGACTTTTGTGGTACTGGTTCAAGGCCAGTGAATTTTGGAAGTCCTCAGTAGTTGGAAAATGCAAAGAGAGAAACAGGCGGGATCCTTGCGCCTACTTCTGCTTGGTATGTTCAGGATGGGCAGAACCAGGAGAGAGACCTGCTTTACCTTCTTGGTGATGGGAAGTGGTTAAATCTGGAGGTGGACACCCACAAGCTATCAGCAGGTATCCACATGCTTCTCTTCGTTGTTTGCCATCAGTAGTGATGCATTTCCCCTCCCCACCCTTAAAAAGTAAATTCATTAGAAGTAGAGAGGGCTGGAAGGGATTCCCTGGATCATCAAATCCAATCCCCTGTTGTATCAATCACATCAGTTTTATCCTTTTCATAATCAAGCACCACTATTAAATGTGCTCCTAAGGGAAGACAGTCCCAGAATCTCATTGCTTTAACTCGTAGATGCTTCTAATTTCCAGTCTATGCTTAGTCATGGCCCGTTCGTTAAACAGCAGGTACCTGGCACAGAAGCAAGAAATTTAACACAGTTTCCTTAAAATAACCACCCAGAAATCCTATCTGAAAAAAAAAAAAAAAAAGAGTAAAAATTTTAAAATGCTGAGATAGCAAGAAGGAACATGCAAGGTCAGGTGATGATAATGGGGAGGCTCACACGTGCCTCTGCCTTGTAGTACAGGCTTTACACCATCACCTGCCGTTAATCTTGTTGAGGTACAAGGCAAAAGTCCTCACAGAACAAAGGAACTTCTTTGCTATTCTTCTCCATCATATTCACTGCGTAACCCTCTGTGTCTTTCACCAGGGATAACTAACCCTGAGCTAAACATTTGGCTATTTTCCCTTTTCTTGGCAGTCTGCTCCGTGCCGTTTGTTGCTGCGCTGTACAAGCCGTTACCTGCACAGCATCTCTGGGCAGTCAGTGAGTTGCATTGCCCCCATTTTACAGGTTAGGAAACGAAGCATGGAGCTATCAGCCACCTCAACCCATACAGTCTTGGCCCTGTGCTGAATCAGAGCACGTGGTGAATGGGAAGGTGGAGGGAGAACTAGGTGAGCACCGGCTGAGGTACAAAAACTCTGTGGGACCTATTGGAGCCCCTGTTAGCTGTGGCCCAGCCCAGAGACAGCAATGGTACACAGAGCTGTACGCCCTCCCTTTGGGTCACAGCTGTGGCATAACCAGAGTAACTAAGGAGGACGGCTGACTTAACAAAAACAGGTTTGCAACTAGGATGCCAAAAATCCCATGTTTGCTTATTTAACTTGGCAGGTGTTCAAGCGAAACAGGCACGGAGGGGAGGTGTCAGAGCTGATCTTGGTACCAGTGTGTAAGATTTTGCCTTTCTATTTCAGTGCTCCCCTTTGGAAAAGAAATGCACTCAGAACCCCCTCCTTCTTTTTTTTTTTTTTTTAAGCACTATTAAATGTCATAAGAATCACACACTGCCCACCTTAATGTTCCTAACAAATTAAAATACTTTATTAGTCTATAATCTGAAAATCATTACCGTGGTTACTATAAAAACCTGAAGCTCTCTAGAGGGAACGATGTCAGCGTGTCTAAAATGTATGCAAATATATTTCATTGCCATAAAGGTACCAGGGGTCAGGCAGGCAGCCCCCACCCCAGGGCAACAGGCTGTTAGTGAGGGAGGGAATGAAGAAGAGGGAGAAATCGAATCTCTCAGCTGGTCTTCCCAGAGTTTTGCAGTGTGAATGCCTGGGGCTGTGTCTGGCTGGTTTGGATGGTTTCAGCGGAAGGCGTTGGTGCCGTTCCCACGCACCTCCCTCATGGTGAGGGTAAGGAAACGCTCCAGACAGCTCACCCCCATCAGGGATGAGCCTCTCTGAACCTCTCTGGTCTCATCCTGCTAAGGCAGACAGGGCGAGTGTCTGTTCTCCTTGGGCATCCACATGCCCCTGGTGCCCCCTTCCTTGTGCAGATGTTTCCAGATGTGTCCCTCCAAATAAGTGATGCCTATGGCAAGGAAGGCAGGAGACATCTGCATCCAGCTCTGAGAAAGCAGTCCATATACGCTGCCCCAGGGAGCTGGCATCGGGAGAGGCTGAGTGGCAAAGTGGCCTCTGCTTTGGCCAAGTAACACCAGACACTCCCAGAGCGGTGGCTCCTGAGCCGGTCCTTTGCCCCATGCAGAGCCAGTGGGCATCTGCTGGTTCCTCCTCATCGGCCTGGGCAAGTGTCAGATGGTTCAAAGATTAATTACCATTTAACCGGCTGTGTTTCCATCTCTGCAGAAGGCTGCAGAGGAAAAGACAGAAGTACTGGGATAATTTACCCTGGTATTACACAGCAGATTACCCTGTACTTACAAGGTCGCCAGTTACCATGTAATTAGACCTCCAACGCAGAGAAGTCCGCAATAGGTTTCCGATCCACTCTTCTTCCTGGTGTCAGAGAAGCAGAGGGATGGCAGCAAAGTGCAGACTGAAACCTCATTAGGTGCATTTAAAGCTGTTAAATAGTTTAAAATTCAAGCTGGGGGAGGTGCAATGAGAGGGCAGCAAGGCCACCTGTACCTTTCATTGACAGGGAGAATAAAGCACCAGTGCAGTTTGTCTAGGAAATACGGGAAAGCCAAAACTGAGAGGAGGGCTTTTGGGGGAGCCACACATGCCGGGCAGCTGGGGGCTGAATGGCAGCAACTGCTGCTACTCCTCAGGGTTCATCAGGAGAGCTTTGCCAGTGACTTTGCTGAGCCCCAGAGCTACAAGGCCGCATGTTCCTGTGGGATCCATGTGGGATGCCCCAGCGGGGATGCCCCGTGGGTCGGGACAAGGGGTGGGCAGTGGCACACCCTACTGGTGCCTGCTGCCTCCTGGCCTCTTGCTTCTCTTGCTGTCGTCTGGTTCTTGCATGCACCCAAATCAAACACCAACTCATGGAGCGTTTCGAAGAATGACAAATGCCTTTGATTATCGAGCACAAATTCCAGTAGCAGCTCATCGCCTGTCTCGGGTGGCTAATAAAGCACCGAGCTGGTTCTGATCAATACACAGCAAGTATCACTGTAAAGCGAGATTGTGCCCACCCCAGGCCACGTTGCATTTTGTCTTTATAAACCCCATCCTCTTCGAACCAAGCACAGTCCCTTGTGGGGTGGCAGCTCCCCAGCAAGCTTGTGGCTCTCAATGCACCAGTGAAACAAATGCTCTTCTGAAGCCATCCACGTAAAGAACCCAAGTCAAAGAGCAAAGCATGTGCCTCTACAGCAATCATTATTTTAAATACCCCTTTATTACACAGCCGCATGTCCCTGACTCAGCCCCACAAAGAGTATCCGTAAGGTCGACAGCTTCTGGAGAGGTACAGCAGAAACAAAGACAGTGAGAGGCAATCGATTACTGAGCATAGAAAGAGCTGTATGTAAATAGTTTGTCTAAAGAATGTCCAGAGCAGGGAGATGTGCCACCTGATTGCAAATATTTACGAAGCCGGGAGCTTGAAGGTTAGAAAACATTGAGAGAAGTAGGTAGAAGTTGGCATAGGCATGGCGTGGTGAGGATGGGGCTGGGGAAAATCAGTGTGGCGAGCGGGAAATTTCCATCATGTAGGCAAGATTTGCTTGTGATTTCCTGAGGGAGGCTGTGGGTTGCCCACTGGGATATATGGATTGGCACCCATCAATACCTTCTGGGGCCTCTCCTACAAGGAGAGCAGAAAGAAATTTAATAGGCTTTTTTTTTTTCAGCTCCACTTTTCGGGCTGTAAAGCTGTTTCATACGCAGACACGCATGTCATTGCCTGTGCACGCTGCACACACACACATTGAACACTGTCCGACTCGAGTGGCCTCTCCAGAGGCAGTGAAACCAACCAAGGCTTTAAGCCCATCATTTGTAGTCACGTTTCTCCTTGAAGTAAATGCTCCAACAATGACATAATCGAGGCCGGTCCTGTCTGCTCAGCATATGCCTGCAGGGGTCATTCATCCTACCAGACACTGCAGAACATTAGCGGTTTCTTTAGACTCACTTTCTCCTTCCGCCCTTCCTCCTGTGGCTAACCCTAATGGAGAGCTGGTGTCTAGAGACTGCTCTAGGAAAACTCGCTCGCTTCAGGGAGCTGACCATCTAGAAGCAGTCCTATCTTATGGCAAAAAAGAGTCAGATGTGTCCTACCTCCTGCTGGGTTTGTGCAGTGGTCCCAGCGGAGCACACTGGGGAGGGTGGAGCATCCGGCTGGCTGCAGGAAGGGGAGCAGGAGGCAGCCGGTGGTATCTGTAGTGACCACTTAGTGCTCGAGGGCTCTAATGGCATCTGGGAACCAGGTTCCTGTGTTTGTGGGCTTGCTTATTTATTTACGCTCCTGGCAAAATGAAGTAGGGAGGAGGAATTTTAACACAGTGGTTAAAATGCATGGGACTCCAGCAGCTCTGTCCTACTCAAGGGCGTGCAGAAAACTTGATAAAGAATGGAGGAAACTTCAATGCACAGGGTGTCTCACATGGAAAAATAGAGTAGAAGGGAATGGAATGTGTGATTCCTTCAATTTTAGCTAGTTTCCCAGCAGGATCCTGCAGCTCTACCCTTCTGCACATGCCACCAATTTGTCTGTCGCTGGTTTTAGTTCTGCCACTTCCCGGTGCCCCTGCTGTTCCCCCACAGCCTCTGTCCTCTGATGGGTGCAGTCAGTCTCTCCTCCTCCTATGCCTGTCCCTCTTTGGCTGCTGCCACCATCTGCATCCTGGTGCCACACCACCTTTTGACAGGGATGCTTTAGACAGGTGTGGGAAGGGCATGTCCAGGGCAGCCTCCCCTATTTTAGGTCTCAAGGAGTTTAGCCATTAACATCATATATTTAATGTGTCTCTACTGTAGCCTAACTCTTGGGGGGGTTGGGGTTTGTCTCCATTGTGAAATGCAGCTCTCCCTTCAGCAGTGCCAGAGCTGGCACAGCTTTCCCACCGGCACTGATGAGTTTAATCACATCATTAGTAGGTGTGACACTGCAGCCTCAGATGATGAGCTCTTTATTTTAACAGGGCTTGCAACGTGTTTGTCTGAGATGCCATCTGTGCCTGCACTGCCTTCATTAGGAGAGAAAGCGTAAGCGTCTTCTGAAGTTGTTCTGTATTTCTGTGATGTTTCCCTGCTGAGAAACCACTGTTCAACCAGGGAGTGAGAACTCTTACCTGAAGGAAAGCACCATCACCCAAAATGCTTAAACGGGCCAAATAAACCATTAGGAAGCACACTATTGGGAGCACTCCTTGATCAACCTACAGGAAACTGGCTAGCAGGAACAATCCAGCTATTCTATTGCTTTGGTAAAGCACAAAGGCCCCACCCTTGAATCTAAAGTACTGTAAGTTTTCAGGAAAACAAGGAGCAGATTGCTATTTTTAAAATGCTTTCAATTTTTGTACATCCACACCATGACTGTGCATAAAAGTCTCTGGGTTGCCTGCCCAGTTTTTAGATATGACAGGTACCATTACATCTGTGGGTGCAGATCTAACACTGAACCTTCACCCTTAACAGCTCCGTACTTGGCTCTGTATTGGGTGGGGTTTGGACCCGATGATCTCTCAAGGTCCCTTCCAACCCCTACAATTCTGTGATCTCTATACCTGCCCCTTGATCAACTGATGGGCAGCATGCTCACAGCCTTTCACTCCTACCAAACAACATCCCAACATCCACAAGTGACAAACCAGGCAGGAGCTGCCAGGTCATGATCCAGCTGCATGTAAAGCAAGGGACCGGTTCTGTAAGGGGTTCCCATACCCTGGGCTGTATTAAATTTCTGTCTGTATGCTGCCAGGCCTTTCCTCAGTGAATCTGACATTAACAAGAAATAGATTTCCAAACAATCTAGCCTAATGAATTTTGAATATCATTATGATTAATGCCGAGGCAGTTGAACTGATTATCCAGCATCCAGAAGTTAAGTTAATGGAGCCTTATCTAAATCATGTACAGTCGTCAGTCAGGAATGGCTCTGCCCGCAGACAAAGACTGGAGCATTATTGGTTACCCAGAGGGGAGTCACTGTCAGGACGATGAGAGAGGGACATGGAAGGGGAGATTATAAAATACCAATCTGAAAGCATTTTAGCATAGAGTGATAGCACATGCAAGTGCTTTATTGGTCCTATTTCCTAGGCTGCATTTCTCAGGCCATTTTGAGACTTTGCTTTTCTATCACCAGGTTAAGATTTATTGGGCAAATCTTCTTCCTACTTTCAGAAGCCAGAAACTGAGCTGATTTTCATTCTCTGCATCGCCAAAAGAGCAGAATCCTGATGGACGCGTTTCTAGCATCATGATGGTTTAACTTAGCCTCTATCTGATTAGCTTTTGAGCTATTAAACACTTCTTGTAGTATTACCAGCTCACTGCAAAATAATAATGCAGATCAGTCATGGACAATTTCTGTTGGCACATGCTGTCTTTGCAGACTCCAGATCCCCTTTGAAGTCAGAACCAGCTGGCAGCTGGGCTGTTTCATGGGTGTTGCATGGCTTTGAGCTGGCCTGTCCAAAAAAAGTGTGGTGTGGTCTCCAGCTTAGTGGAGTTTTACCAGTTGGTAAAACCATGTGGTGCCTGATGAGCTCTCTGAGAGCTGTCGTTTGGATAGGTTTAGTGGCTTTCCCAGACTCTGCAGTTATCCAGGCAGTGACCAGGAGAAAGGTGACTCGGGTGGTAGCTTTCCAACAGCCCAGATGCAGTACCCATGTTGTGGCTGTGGTGCAGAAGACCTCAGAGGCCACCATCTGGATTCATCCCTCTACACAGCCACCCAGCACCAACCAAGCAGTGGGACTCCTGGGAAGCCACTGGGTCTCCCACCAGTGAATCATTCCCCAGTGCTACCACTGTCCAATGCTGTCTGAGATCCTAGTGTGGGGTCTTGTTGCTCTGGGCCACAAGAAGCTTTCAGTAGGTGGCCCAGGGGATCAGGAGGCTGGTCTCCTTCACCTGGGAAGGCTCTGGCAGCAACTGTTAGGAGAGGGTATAGGACCTGGTGGTGGCCTCACTGACCTCTTTACTAGGTGCTTTGCAAACTACTGCTCTGCTCCTACCTCTTCCCAGCCAAATGAGGCATGGCTGGCGTTTCATGTCAGTTTATGTCCCAGTGTTGGACATCGTGGCTTCTGGCCCATTTACTCCTGTGAAAAACAAGAAGCTGGCCTTTGTTCTTCATCAGGCTGGTCATGCAGCCCTTTCCTAGCAGTGGGTACTGCTGCTTTAAGTTCTGGGAAGAAAAGGGGAGGGGTGAACCGTGGTAAGGAGCACACCAAATAGATTATTGGCAAACATAATTAAAAATATATGTGCGATTACTCCTCTGTTTCCCTTTTCTTAACGTCCCTTCCAATTACCTCTGGCATTTTTAGATGGCAGATAATATAACTGAGAGGACTCTTGGGTACCGGCAGCTCTTAGAGCAGCAGTGATTTATCTCAGGCCGTTTTGAGGTAGCAGAATTTACCTCTAGCTACAGCCACCCCTCCATGTCTGCCCCCCTTCATTTGCATAAGTAATTGGCAGCTTGTTAATGGCTCATTAGGAATGCTGAAAACCGTGGGATTAAAACACACTCAGTGGAGCAGAGATGAGGGGAAGGGGGAGAAAGGCCTCCGTCCCTGCTTGCAAATTACACCGCTTGATTCAACGTGATTCAGAATTACAGGTCATAAAGCAACTAGATTGTTAAATGAAGTAAGGAAAAACAATGTCAATGGCAGGCTTTATTTTTAGACTCATGTTTAAACACAGTAAGTGCATCTGGGGGGGGAACAAACAGTCCCTTGCCAAACAGTCCTACTGACAGCAGGAAGGTCTCACCCCCTTCTCAGCTCTGCATTAACCCTGCCTGGTCAGCCTTTCCTGCGCTTGAGCAAGGCCATCTGGCTCCTTACATCACCTCACAACAGGGACATTTGGTTTCTTTCCCCATGCTCTCTCTGGGTAAATCCAACCTTCTCCTCTCCAGCAGCAGGTGATCTGCATCTCCCCTGCTCTGGGCAAGGCTGAGACACCCAGCACAGCTGCATCCAAGTAGGACAAACAGCTACGGGTTGTTTTGTGCTCTGTAAATCCCCGAAAAAACTCCCTGTGATCTCTTGCAAATTGCTGTGAGACATCTTCAGTCAGTGGCGAGCAGGGGAGCTGCAAGCCCCATGCTGCAGCACTGTCAGAGCTTGCGATGGAGGAGATTCTTAGGTGGAGAGAGCAAGGATTAGGAGAGGATCAGACCTGCCATTCCCGGAAAGCGGAGCAGACACATGCGGAGTGCTGCGTGGCGAGGACACAACCCCTCCAAGTGAGTCAGAACGTTTGGTGGAAGCTTTTCTCGTTTTGTTGACTGCTTTTAAGCTCACGATTGGCACTGGCTGTGACAGCAGGGACAGCAAAGGCACAGGTCCTGAGGGCGAGGACAGGGTGATGCTGAGATGCTTTTAATCACTTAGAAGAGTCTCAGCCTGGGGGTGGGTTCAGCCATCATGCATGATGCCTTTCACTCAGAACACCTTGGGGATTTTTTGAGGCCAGAGTAATTCTGGCAATGGGGCAGTCTCAGATAGAGCTAACACCCTTCCTTCTGGATAAGCTGAAAGGGAATTACAGATAAAGTACGAGGGAATCACTTCCAGGCACAGCTTGCACTTAAATTCAGTTACCTCTGATGTAAACTGCTCGGGTACTTAAGAGTCTAGCAAGGTGACAGTTAAAACTATGAAGTGCAGGACAGCTAATGTTCAGCCGAGCTCCGCTCTGTCTGGCGTGTCAGAGTTAATCCCTCTGCTCTGCAGAAGGTGCCCAGAAATCCATCAGGACTCACATAGGCAAACTACAGGCACATCTGATAGAGAAATGTCTCTCAGCACTGCTGGGTGCGGCACTGAAGGCAGGGAAGGGGTGTCTCCTCCTGGAGACCCAGCCATGAGCATGTACTGCCCTTTGCCTTGCTGCTGAGAACCACCTTCACATGCCCCAACCTGAGCTGACAAACCTCGACTCACAAAGACATGATCTACAGCAGTTTTGTTTGTTGGTTGTTTTTAATCCAAGAGCTCAACTTAGCCAAACAGAGAAGCTTTTCCTGCTTCTTGCTTGCATTACTTGGGGGTTTTTTGTCCTTCTGTCCTCTTGGGTGACCCAACCACCTGTGGCTCTTATTCATACAGGGATGTCCAAAACTGCTGAGTATCATATCCTGCCCGCAGCAGGAATTAATGTGTCCTGATGGGGACATACATCTGGCTGCTGGGGGAAGGTTCAGAGCTAAGTATCTTCCAGAGATCACCCAGCTCCTAGAGCTGAGGCCTAAAGGACATATGTTCTGGTGCAGCCCAGCCTGGGATGACAGCCAGGTCTGCAATTAAAGAAGATCCCAGGTCATCCCTACCTACAGGAGCAGGAACTGAGACAGCAATCAGCGAATGTGACTTATCACTAGGTTGTGTGGATTGAGTGTTGAGTGAATTTTCCCGGAGAGGAACCGTGCCAAGGTCTCCACTACTGGTATGTGATTCTGTACAAACTCAAATGTCCCAGCTTCCTGCACATAAAAGGGATGTTCAAATAATGCTGCGCCATATGAAGAAGACACCTACGGTGGTTCTTGTGACTTTCCCAAGGCAGGAGCAGAGGAACAAGAAGAAAGCTTGCAAATGACCTTTGAAAGCAAATGTCAAATGACCAAGGAAAACAAAAGCACTCATTGTAATTTTTTTTTTCTCAAGCTGGGAAGAAGACTGCATGCCAGAGACCTAATTCTGTTCTTAGCTGAGATCTATGAAGCAACCTTCAGCTGTGAGCACAGAGGGGATGGCTCAGTAGCTCCCCTCTGAATGCTACTTTGGGCTACTGCCCTGGAGCTAGTGTGTGAGCCAGGAGGGGGAAAACAAGGCTGCCCACCAAGAACTGCCTTGAACATGTTTGTATCTAGATTCCCCTAGTCTGAAGTTCTCATGAGGGTTTTTCAGCCCTACTCTGCATTTGATCTCCATGGTATCTCTCTGAGTGGCCCGAACTGCGGATATATTGCACAGTTGTCACTGAACACTGCAGCTCCACTACCTGCTGCTGTGCTGTCGAACTCATTGGGGATAACATGTCATCTTCTCCCTCCTAATCAGCTGGATGTCATTCAGAAAGCTGGGACAAGGAGAAATCTTTCCCCAGACACCAGCTTTCCTTGGTAGCAGACAAACCTCAAGCCTTACAATACTACTTGTACATAGCACTTATATAGCTTTACATCGTCAAAGTGCTGTACTAGCATTAAGTAATTATCTTTCTCCCTAATGGCCATTAACGCTGGCCTTTCATGAACCTCCCCCAGCTCCCCGAGGTTCATATCTAATACAGCAATAAGCTGCTCAAAGGGAGTGGCTGGTTATCTTGCAAGTCTATGGGCTTGGATGTATAATGAGGCCTCAGAGCAGGGGCCAGGTGCCCCGGAGTATCAGAAACATGTGTCTGTAGACCAGGTCATGCACTTGGGAGTATCCATTAGGAAGGGATGGAAATGAGTAGGTGATACTGTGATCTTGAAATGGAGACAGAAGAAGGAAACTTTGGCCGCTCAGAGGATATGCACTGATTGCTCTATTTATTACCAGGATAGTACTGCAAGCTGAAAGAGCAAAGCAGTGGGAATAACATGTCAATGTGGGCATGGGGAGTTGATCTAGGGAGAGAAAGTTAGAGCACTAAAAATGTCAAGCAAAGCTGGACAGCCATGGCAATGGGATAAAGAGGCCAGTCTGCAGGTCTTTGAAGCATTAAAGTAACAAGGAGAAAAGGCGAGTTTGGCAGCATCATAGGATTTAAAGAGAGGAACAGAAGAGGATTTGCTTTCCTTATTTGCTTGAAAGCAAATCCCCCTTCCAGGTTGTGTCTCCAGCAGTGATGTTGCAGTGCCACTGTCTGAGGACATTTCACCCTTAGGGGCCTTAAGAAGACAAACCTGCATGATGGCAGGGCTCGCCCATCCCTGGCTCCCAAGGGAAATGGAGGAAGGTGGGGTGAGAAGATGTCATGGCTGCTTTAGAAAAGACAGATGCTCCTGACAAGCATCAGTCCTGCATGGTCACTTATTTCTGAAAGCTGCCAGGCCCAGCTCTGAGCAAACAGAGGCTTGACTGAAAAAAAACACTTTTAGCTTCTCTCTAAAGACATGATAATGATGTTTTCCAAACCCAAGAACATGCAATGTAAAGTGGCTTTGCAAAAGAAAAAAAAAACAACCAACAAAACAACCCCAGACCAACTAGCATCCTTTCTTTTTTTTAGCCTGATTTAATAGCATCATTTTGCTTTTATGCTTCTGGCACTGGCTGGTCCTGTAAAAGAAGTATGTAGCCATGGGAATCATGTGCAAGTCTACAGTGGCATAACACTGATCACAGCCGCTACGTGTTATGCAAAGTATTTCTGTCACCTTGAACACACTCTGCTTCCTATGGCATCAGTAGCACAATCCCTCTGTGCTCAGCTCTGAATCGTTTTGCTACATCAGCAAATAACAGGGTACAGCTGACTGCAGGCCAGGAAGACTAGGCGTAGTGTTCACTTACTATATAGCTTCAGAGCAGGGCCTTTCCTTGCCTTCCTGCATCTGTTTCCTCATCTGTGAAATGGGAATTTTAATCCTAATCAGTTTGCCAGGGAAGCAGTAAGGAATAGTCAAAGGCAATGCTTTAAGATGTAATAGTCAGCCTTATGTGCTAGGCTAGACATCGAAGAGGTTTTATGGTACAGTTTAATTGATGCCTGTTCTGCTTGTAGCTAGCTAGTAAGGCTTAACACTGGCTCTCAAAAATGTGGCACCCTGTTGGAGCTGCAAAGAATACCTCTGCAAAGAAGACCTTCTTGTCTATGAGCATAGCATGCTTTGGGATCCAAACACAAAATATTTAATTACTAATTATTATCAGATTAATTTTTTGTAAAAGATACGTCTTGCATGACACGCAGGGCTGGGAGGAATGCTTTGGCAGTCCCTGGACTCCATCAAATGAGCTAAGCTAAGACTGTGTTGTCACATCCTTGGGACAACCATGGCTTGTGTATGTCACTTTATTGGCAGTTCATCACCAGAACGTGTCTAGAAGAGATCAAAGACCTCAACTTTATTTTAGCTTATATTAGAACTAAGATGGGGCTACTGGCTCTTCTGCTCTGCTTTCAGGGCCAGATCCTCAAAGGGTGTAAATCAGGGCCCTCCCTTTCAAGCAGTACTGCTGTAATTCCGTTTGTGAAGCTGAGGGCACAGTTCTGAACTGCTGTAGGACCTGTTCAAAAGGGAGTTAACCGAGCTCAGTGCATTGTACTACCTGTAAGCTTAAATGATCCTGCAAGATTCAGGATATTGCAAAGGTAGAGAGCTTTGCAATAAGTAATCATTTTGAGATTGCTGGAAAACCGAAGAGTTACTGCTGCTTAAAGGAGAATAAAATAAGCATTAGCACAAAACAGTTTTGCAACAATCAAGTTTGATGTATGTTCTGTTCTGTTGAGAACATTTCCTCAGAGCCCTTCACAAGAAGGGAAAGCAACTTGTAAAAGCTGGGAATGCAGGAAAGAGCTAAAATTGCAGCCAGGGTTTCAAAGGAACAAACAAAGAAAAGTATATTTCCATTTCCATTACAGGAGAACATTCTTGGGAGTTCAGAGCAGCAAGCCGAGAACACGCCAGCCAAGTCATCTCTAAATAGGAGGTGTAGAGCTGCAAGGAGCTTTTTATCTTTGTGCCTTGCAGTTCTGAGCACCTCTGCACTTAGGAAAGATGCTCCTGAGACTTTTAAAACCCCTTCTCTTTCCTGAGAGAGGGTCTGTTTCAGAGTTAGGAAAAGGGCTGGTCTTGCAGCCCTCTGAGTGCAACGCTGCTGTCAAACCCCAGAGAAGTCTGACTCTCCATGCAGACAGCCTGCTTAGCATCCCACCCATTTCTCACCCTATCCCAACGCACCTCCCCAGCACTATCCCTGTTGCTTCTGAGCACGGCAGTGTGTCCCTGTGCTGACCCTTCCCTGCACTAGTTCTGCTTTAATCAGGCAAAGAAACTCATGGCAGCTTGGGATAACTGGTGGCTCAGAGGAGAGCCTTTGTTCAAGAAACGTTTTCGTCCAAACAAGCGCAACAATCTCATTATTTTGAATAGCAACACATATGCTGGAAACCTAGACAGCAGATACCTTCTACCCTGGATCCTTCATAGGACCAGAGAGATTTCTGCCTGTTTGATTCAGTTGCGATGCTGTAGAGTTATTAGCACTTGCTTTTTTTGGTGTCCGTAATGAGACAAGCAGACTTCTAAGCAGTGCCACAAAAGCGCTCTTGCTCACCACCACTAAAACCTCGGACACTTTACCCTCAGCAGAAACAAGTGCTGGCTGGTCTTATCAATTAGCTATTTCCCCACAGATGGTGCTTCTTATGTAGAAGGAAAGAACAGAGAAAAACTTGGGGTGCTCACAGAGATGCTTGTTTAGAATTCGCTAGTGAATCTGAAGGTAACTCCATCTGCTTTCAAACTGCTTGCATGCATCCTGCAAACCTGCTGCACACCTGCTGGATTGGATTCATGTGTCCTAGAGAAGGGTAGACCCTGGCTGAAAACATGCCTTTCCCTGGCTTGGCGTGTGGGACTTTGCCCATGGGCTCTTCCATTTCCAAACTCTCCAAAGGGGCTGGCTGTCCTGTCTCCATTAAAGGCTGGGCACATTCCTGCCTGTACAAGCTTGTTCTTTACAAACAGACTGCCTTTTTGCAGTGCGGTCCTGCAGTCATTTGCATATTCAAAGCACTCTTTGAAAAGGCCTGTAGCACAGTTTTATGAGCACAAAATCGTTGATGCAATTAGGTGATGTGCAGATGCCTGTGCATGGCGTTTAGAAAAACCTTGCTGAAGAGGGACAGACCTCACGCCGTGTTTCTGGTGGGCGCCTCAGAGCACCGAGTTGCGGCAAACCTCAGCATGATCCTTTGCTGAACACAAAGGCTTCTTGCCTTGCCTTGCCTCCTGGTTCATCTGGCTGTAGGGTCATAGTATATGCTTGGCATTTTGTCATTTGAGTTCTTTACAAGCCCATTTTGGGAGGAGAGGACATCATTTATCTTGATACATTTCGCTCCCTATCCATCGTGTTAAGCAGGTGGGATTGGCGGGTAAGCCCATGGGCGGTCGGGGAGGCAGTAGCCAGCCCAGCTTTTCTGAACAGCAGCCTTGTTGACGTAGCTCACGGGGATGTCCTGAGTTTGCCCACATCATGTTAGGGCTGGCTCCTTCCTCAGGGCTCTCTCACTCAGATTTCCTTCTGCCTTTGCTCTCACCCAGGTTGGAGGACACACCATGCTGCCTATCCGTTGGATGCCTCCGGAGAGCATCATGTACAGAAAATTCACAACAGAGAGTGATGTCTGGAGCTTCGGAGTGATCCTCTGGGAGATCTTCACGTATGGGAAGCAGCCCTGGTTTCAGCTTTCAAACACAGAGGTACAACAGTGCTGAGACACTTCAGCTGGAAACTACTTTTTACCATCTCTCCTTTCCAGATTGCTTGCAAAGCAGTTTGAAGTAAACAGGCCCCTCCTTGGCACTCCCATGGCTTTAGCATGGGAGAAGTGTCGTTATCTCTGTTTAAGGGCTGGGGAGACTGAGGTGTGCAGGAATCAAAGGGCTCATTCTCAGTCTCTCCCTTCTAAGTTCCTGACGGACCTTGGGGTGCTGCCAGAACTGGGGACACCCAGGTGACTTCTGGGATCTGAGTTATTGTCATGCTCTGAGTTTCCTCTCCTCTCTTTCTCCTTTATAGCTGAGGTTCTCACTGTAGCCTCCAGTTTGTGAGAAAGCATTTGAAACCTGTTACAGAGCGCGTGGCACATTTCGGTGGGGCCTTTGCCATAGGGATATCTATTATGTGGTTTGCCCCAGTTCATCAAGGGTGGAACCCATGGAGCCAGTTTGTCCTTGTTATTTCTTTGAACAGCAAAAGTTGCTGCCCATCAGTGTAGGGCTACCCTGTAAAAATGTTGAGGGAAGGCTGGCTGGGATTAGCAGAGTGTCAGAGCCACGGTTTGAGGCACATCAGCAGAAATGCATTGGAAGATTTTTGCTCAGAATAGCAGGGGGTATTATAGAAGAGGAACAAGATGCATTGACATAGCAGTGTGTGGGAACCTTGCACATTTTTATCCTACTGTGTATCTAATGGATTTCAGAAATTTCACCTTTTGTAATGAGAAATGTGCATTTTCTGCTTTCTGGATACAGATCCCTTAATTAAGTGAGTTGCAGAGATGGCAAATCCAAGGTGTTGCTTTACAGCTCTAATACTTGCCCATTCGTGTGCTCAATGGGGCCTGACTGTATATCCCAAAGTAGCACACGCAAACATTTTAGAGACACAAACAATGGAATCGACAGCGACAGAAGTTATTTGTCACGCTATTTAATGAGCTGCTCTTGCATTTCCCTGGGAGGGTAAATACAAACACACACAAATGAGCATGTGTAGCTTGTACATGGGCGATAGGCACGCTGGAATATGACAGCTCAGCTGCCCCCATGCTGTCTGCCTCAGTTTCCTTTGCAGTAGGACTGAGGGTAGCCACCTCTGACCTTGAGGGAGGAGGGCTGGCTGAAATCTGCACTGATACAGCTGTATTAGCTTTCCTACCATCTGTGGAAAACTCCTTTATCTTTTCTGTTCCTACTGCTGTAGCCTCTTCTTTCTGAGAGCTGAAGAATCCTGCCCCAGACCATACTGTTCTGGTGGGAGGGAGCCACTTTAGCTCTCATCTGGCTCATTTGCACAGTCTGGGGAGAGGTGGGCACACCTGGGTGGTGGCAGGGGACTGACACCTCTGCCAGCCTGGCCGAGGCTGCAGAGCCCCACAGAGAGACAGGTTAAATCAATCTGTGCTGGGCTCTGGGGTGGCATGACTGGCCCATGAGCAATCACTAGGCTGACCCAGGACTGCCATTGTTGGGTGTGGGCATTAGCAAGGCTGGGTTGCTCACTCCCTCCTGTAGCATCTGCATGGCTTCATAGCACCAGAGTGTTTTTAGCAAGTTGGTTCAAGTCTGGAAGATGCTTTGCCTGAGTAGAGGGATGAGGCAGGGCATCACCTCATCTGAAAACCCCATCCAGTCTGTTAACTTCTGTCTATGCCCTTCCTTTGTCCTGGAGAGAAAGGGCCCAACACAAGGCTCCTGTGCCTGTCCGGGATGTCCTGTCAGAAACCATAAGTCACCTCCTCCCACTGGCCATGGCTGCCGGCAGCTTTATGGTGACTGAGCCTTCTCTGCATGCTGCATCTTCAGCAGGTCCTAATCTCTCCCCTCTGTGTTTATATGCAAACAGCAAAGAGATAAGTATCCCTTGAGCTGTGTGGCAGGCCCATTACTATTCAAAAATGGTAAATTCCAGGCACCCCTTGCTGGGTGGCTTCCTTCAACACACAGCTTGGGATCTGTGTTTATCTGCAGAGCATGGCAGGTCACTTGCACGCTGCAATGCTGGGACTCATCAACTCCAACCAAGGAGACCAGGCAGTAATAGCAGCTTTCTGACAAATCATACCCACCCTCCCTTTGCATCCATTCCTCTAGTGAACAAAACACAAACAGATGCTTAGGGGAGTCCTTTCCAATGGCATCCTTCTGAAGAGACTTTAATACTGTCCTAGAGATCACATTTCTCTCATTAGCAGCACCGACCTGACCCAGAACAGAGTGTTAGCACTGCAATTTTTTTTCCATCACAGATGTGATTTGGGATGAAATTTCATTCTTTCAGCTGCATTTCTATGTCAAAATGAGGCAAATCTGCCCTTGGAGATGGAGGTAGGAAAAGATGCTCTGAACTCTCCCTTGTAGAACTCTCCTGGGCTTTGCAATGGAAAGGACTCTTGATTTTTCAGGGAAGAAAAATATCATTTCAGCTGTTCAAAATATTGCTTTAGCTTGGGGACTTTAAGGCTTTGTTTTCCTTCTTTAATTAGCAGGAAAAACTGACATCATAAATTAAGACATCATTTCATTTGCTTGTGACCACCTGTTTGGAGAGTTCATTGATGTGGTTAGGTGTCAGATGAGGAAGGTTTTTGGGAACCGCAAGACTACAGCTGGAGACAAACTTTTCACTGCAAAATTATAATTAACAACACACAAACAGGTGAGCACTGAGGCTCTGCAGACCTCTTGGCTTCTCAATGCTTCCATTCGCTAAATGGCACCACATCAGCCAAGAAGTAGCTGGGACAGGACGTACTCCAGGAGCTGCCCAACTGGTGTTCAACATCTCTTTTCTTTTTCTCTTTTCAGGTCATTGAGTGCATTACCCAAGGCCGAGTTTTGGAAAGGCCTCGAGTCTGCCCCAAGGAGGTTTACGACATCATGTTGGGCTGCTGGCAGAGAGAACCTCAGCAACGGCTCAACATCAAGGAGATCTACAAGATCCTTCATGCTCTGGGCAAGGCCACACCAATCTACCTGGACATCCTTGGCTAGCAGTGGCCACTTGTCAAAAGTCCCTTCTCCTTCCTTCCAACCTTCCTTCCCTCTTTCCCCTCCCACGCCCTTTGCCCCTCAGCTCCCAAGCAAACATCTTCATATAAACTCAAGTGCCTGCTATACATACAACACTGAAAAAAAAAAAACAAAACAAAAAGCAAACCAACAAAAATCCCACAAAAACAACAACCTGTAAGGCAGTTTGGCTTATATATATTTATAGATATCTCTCTATATATAACTTCCACACCAATACAGAAAGAAGCTGCTGTTACAGAAAATTATGACTTTAAAAACAAAAAGAAACAAAAAAAAAGGGAGAAAAGAGTACTTAAAAAGATATATATATAATTAAAAAACAAAAAAAAACCAAACAAAAAAAAAAAGAGAAAGAAAGGAGAAGGCATCTTTCCCCTGAGCAAGAAAGCAGTGAATTGTAACCCTGCTGTGAGTATGGTTCGGGCTGCTGGGCAGGGCTCTAGACCCGCTATGGCTGTGGTGCCATCCTGGGTAGGAGCCCCAGGAGGAAAGCCTTGCCCTGGTTGTATCATATGCACTGAATGTGTGAAATCAGTCCTCCCTTTTCATCCTTGTGTCCCTCCCTCCTTCCCAGCCCACAGGTGATGGGCGCAAAGCCAGGGCAGTGCCCCTGGATGAACTCTCTTTTACCAACCCCTCTCCTCCCTCCCTTTAAATCCTTCCCCATCCCTCTTCTGCCTTCCTGCGTTTTTCCTCCCTCCAACATTTCAGGACAATTTTTCTAATTTGCTGATTCTTAAATGTATAGACTCAAGGCTTTGAACACACAGTCAAAGGATTGTGGCACCTACGGGTATAACACACACCAGGAACCAGTCGCCCTCCCGCAGACGGCAAGCTGGCCGGGCCCAGACCTCCCTCCTGTCCTGTGCCAGGGCCAGGAGAGCAGTGGGACCAAAGTGGCTGTCCAAGGGAGTCGAGGGAGGGTCCTGGAGACCCAGTCCTGAATCATCCCTAACCTATGTCAGTGTGCAAGACAGGAGCGCTGTTCGGCAGGGTGCCCAGCGCAGGCAGCGGCTTTGGGAGGAGCAACTTCTCATCCCCATCCTGCCTTTCTCTCCAGACCCTTCACATTTGCTAGTGGCCATGGGGCTGTTCCCCCTCCCTGCACCAGGGCTAAATTGGTCCCTGGTGTAAACCTTCAGTGGACAGGGTTGGATCCCTGCTCCCCATACAGGGAAAAGGCTGCAGCCTGCAGAGAGCTGGGAGCGTGCCTGCTTCTGGCTGGGCATGCCTGTGGGGTCAGCACTTCCCAGTCCTCTTCCTCCCCATCCTCTTCCCTTCCCTATCCCAGCCCCATGCCTCAATCCAAGCCTCGGGCACAAGCCAGCAGGGGACATGGACCGGCACAAGGCTTGTGAGATGGCTGGGAACCTACCAACACCTGCCTGCAGCCCCCTTGCCATTCTCCTCACGTCCCCATCCCCTGAAAGGATTGATGCATCTGCCTTTGAGCTGTTGTGAAATGCAGAGGCTGAAGAATAGCTCCACAGGCAGCCCCGGGAGAAGGGGGGGAAGGAGGGGAAGGTGCCTTCAGGAGCAGACGGCTCAGCGGATGGCCGCAGCGGCCAGCCTTGCATCTCAATGAGGATACAGGCCTGACAGGCAGCAACAGGGGGTGGTGGGGACAGCGAGGGAGAGACAGAAGCATCCTCCCTATAGCCCATCACCCTCGAGCAGGAAATAATCCCAACCTGGGGAAAGGCTGAGTCAGAGACTAAATCCTGTCTGTCCAGACTGGGCTGAGAATATGAAACCTTTCTGGGTCATTTTTTTCCTGTGGCTAATCGAGGATGAGGGGGAACCTCAGCTTGGCAGCTGCTCTCAGGAGGCAGGGAGCAGGCGCCACAGGCATTGTCAAGGCAATTTTGAGAAGGTAACAACAACTGGCACAGAAATAGCCTGTGCAGATGTGGTGCTTGCCTGGAATGGAATGCAGATGGGGCAAGACGAGATGGAGAAGGGATCTCGGCTCCTTCCCCATGGCCAGAGTAGTATTCAGGGTCAGGAGGCAAGGGGAGGTGGGTGACTCTGACTGAGACCTGGTTATGGCCAACTACTGAAAGGTGAGGATTTTGCATCCTCTTCTCATCCTTCTTGTCTCCTGCCACTCTCTACCTCCTATCCATGGCTCTGGCATGACTTGGCTTATGGTTTCAGACAGGGGCAGGGGGCACTGATACAAGGAGCTACAGTAGCTGTGGGTTTTTTCTGTGCCTGCATAGGGTGGGAGATGACGGGTGGCAGTAACCACGTGAGAGTAAGGATATTGCCTTCCTCTGTGTGTTAGAGATCTGAGCTAATGGGACAGGCTTGTGCCAAAGGAGGCTGGACAGATTGCTGCTGAACAGACACCAGTAGCTCACTGCATGGACACCAAAGATGGCATGGTCAGGAACAAGGGTGTGGCCCAGCACCAGGAGTCCCCACACTAGAATAGCATGCCATACCACCTCTCAATAGCAGGATCTTGCTCCTTTGGGAAACAGCATCTGGTTTTCTTCATCTGGCTACTTCGGTCCACCTTTGGAAGTGAAAAAGCTTGGTTGAAAGGTTGCTAGCCCTTGCTTGTCTGGCTTCCTTTGCATGCAGGCTGCTTTGACTAAAAGGACTGGAGACCCTGTGCAAGGGAAGAACAAGAAATGGTTAATAGCCCAAGATGTCCAAAAGAAAACCCTTCCCTGGGGCTGCTGTCTGTCTCTTACTCCAAATGTCTTCTTGTTTTGTGGCTCTCAGGCACTGCACCAGATTGTGCAAGGCCACTGTTTTTTCCACCCCTCTGTCTTGCTTTCATGTTCTCATTTCTCTTTTGGCCAATGTCATGGCTTTTAAACTATCAAATCACCTACAGACACTATGTTTCCATGTTCAGTCAGATTTCTCTGTCACCATTCTGGCCAGCAGCTACATCCTCCTTTCCCTCCTTTCCTCCTCAGCACCACCACCCTGTCCCTTTGGCCACCTCTCTGTATGGTCACAACAGCGAGGTGAGCTCAGGAGCTGAGCTTGACACTGAGCCTTGGTGCCACACTGTTAGGAATAAGTGGTCTGTAAGCTGGGTCCCCAGAAGATGTGAAGTGGCCGAGACCAAGGTTCAGGCTGTCTGACTGACTTACTGTTAGCCCCACCGAGCGCAGTGACTGCTTCAGAAAAAGGTCCTTTTGTCAAAGTTAATTGTGAAGAATTGCTCAGAAGAGCAAGCTGAGCTGCAGTTCTGTGGTGTGATGTCTCCCTGGCTGCTCCTGCTTTATACCCCTTGGCCTGTTGTTGCTGGATGGAGGCTTGTTGGAGGGGAGGAGGAGGTTGTTTTACGTTCGAAGACATGATGGAAACTGCTGCGTCCTTTTTGTTTTGGCATGACAGCTTTGGAGAGGCAGAGGGAAAACAGCTATGCTGAGTTCCTGGTGAACAGCCTGAGACCTTGTTTCCAGAAGCACCTTCCCTGGACCTGAAGCAGAGCTGCCCATCAGCATGGGTGACAGTGGTCTTACATGTAGAGAAGACGGGCTCTGGGGTGTCCCTGCTGCATGTGAGGGGAGAAGAGGAGCAGATCTGGGGGGGAAACTCTCACAGAGTGGCATAAATCAGTGCAGGGACTATTTGGAGACAGAGAAATAAGTTCATTCTCTTTCTCCATTTCCATGAGAGGTACTTCCTATTGTTCTGCCTCAACTAAGAGGAGAGAGTTATCCCTGCTGCCTGGGAACACCAACTAATTCCCAGCGTGCCAAGGCAGACGTTCCCACCTCCCAGACTCCTCCATCAGCAGAAAGGGAGCTGGGAGGAACGCCGGTCTGAGCACTGCTGAGAAGGGGACATGGGACCTTCCCTATCCCAGCTGCATCCTGCTCCCTAAAAACTCAAAGTATTATCACCAACTCAGTTGCTGAAATGATGTTTTCTGGGGGGGGGAAGGTGCTATTTTCGTGCATGGTACAGACACATGACAGGGCTGCAAGCTGTGGGCAGTAAAAACAGCTCCAGCCTTAGGGGCTCACCAATGACCTGTTCTCCCCTCCAGCTACTATTTTTCTTCCCACCCCAGTCTGTCCAGTTGCAAGATGAAAGCTGAAATGTGGCAAAGGGCTTGCCCATCCCTCAGTAAAGGTATTTTGGAGGTGAAAAAGAGCCTGAGCTGCCTCATTCCAAGGCCTGTCCTTGGTTCTACAGGGTGTTGAATTGCAGACATGTGGCTCTGGGACCATGTGCTGCACAGACAAATGTGAAAAATCTGGAATGCCTTTAGAGAGGCTGCTTGCTTGAGAGACATCATTAGCTTCGAGCTGTCTGCTTGTCCCCAGGAGTGGGTGGAACAAGGTGAAAAAATATGTGGGGAAATAAAAAAGCCAAGGAAAGGGAAAGGCTGGTTTTAGAAGGCAAGTGAGTATCTTGGGTTGGGAAATGGAGACTGGTTTGGGGAGTGTGGTGTAGAATTTTAAGCAGCACTGTGGATACAAGCAAAAAACAAAAGAAAATAGTAACATGCCAGTGCTCCAGGAAAAGTTAGCTACAACACTGGGCAAATACTGGCTTTAAAAGGAGGCAGAAACCAATGAAAGCAAGGGACCATTTAGACAGCCTAAAATACAATCTCTAGGGTTTGTGCTTTTCTGTGGGTTTGTTTGGTTTGGTTTTGGTGGGTTTTCCCTATAAGAAAATACAACTAAAAGAAGGCCTGGAAAAGTTCTGGTTTTTCAGGGCCACAGACAGAAGTGTAATACTACATGAGCTGTCTCCTTTCACATGAAAGGCTCTTATTTCCCAGAACTTAAATACATGAGTTTCCTTGAGTTCAAGATAGCAGGATATGCATTTAAGAATCCAGACCTGGGTCTCCACAAGCCCACAGAACCAAAAGGAGCTCTGAACACCTGATCAGCAGGCATTCATGTGCCAGTCTGCATGGAGACAGTGTTTTATTCAGCAATGTCATCAGGAGAATTTTTTTCAAAAACTTTCTAATCCTCCCCCTCACCCCCAGGGAAACATCTACATCCTTTGCCCAACTGTGTCTCCTAATGGCTAATGAAAAGGTAATGCAAGTAGCTGAAGTTTTGGTGCATCCCATGTCCATCTTTGCTTCCTGAGCTGGGCAGGAATCAGCTGAACCACTGCAGCCATGTCCCATGCCCAGTGTTTTCATAACAGCCACAGGTGTGCTCTGTGGTTGAAAGATACTGGCGAGGATGAGCAAGGTAAATAAATGGGATCCTGGCTCTGATTCCATGCTGTAGTGGCTCCCCTGATAATTGGAAAACTACGGGCATCAACAGGGCTCCACTGTTATGAAGATCAGCAGGCACAGGCACACTTTGGCACAACCCAAAAGGCCTACTCTCCATGTAGACTCGGTGGTTTTCTGATGGATGGCAGGGTCCTGGAGCCCTGACATCACACTGCTGCTAGTGTCCAACTGAGTACCAAAAATAGAAGAACAGCAACATCCCCTCTTGGCACTGCTTTCCAAGAGTGGACAAACTTGCCTAACTCTAAGGTGCTTTCTCCACTCCTGCCTCGTTACATCTCTTACATCAGTATGCATTTAATATTTCTTTAATTAGCTGCTAAATCCTAAAACAATCTTTTCCCTTTGCCACTCTCTGTGCAAGCAGGGCTATTGACTTTCAAGCTTGGAGAATGCAGGTATTTTCAAAACATCCATTCTGTCTGGCAGTGTCATAAATGACACAGGCAGAGACGTCAGTCGCTGCTCCAAGAGGAATGCAGGAGCATTCTGTATCTCCTGTTCCTCTTATTCCCTTCTAGTATATTACTGAGCTGTGAAATGACTCCCTGAGAGAAGCCATAGAAGTCCCACAGCTTGAAACTGAAAAACTGAACTGAAGAAAGAGATAAGAGACCAAAGAGAAAGGAGGACACAGTCTTATGGCTTTCTTCAGGGACTGAGCTAAGTGAGATGACGATAGGTTGATTTCATCTCAATGGCTTGAGTTTCTCACAGACCCAATCTAACAGATCTTTTCAGACTGAAGGAATGACCATTGGTTCCTCCTCCCTTCTGCTAGTCCACTATTTTAGCATCTCTCCAGGTTGAAAGGAGGCACAACAAATCTAAGCATCACTTCCTCACGCTGTCAGGACTTCTCTATAGGAACCAGCCTCCTGCAGCACAAGCAACTGATCCTACAGATGAAAACATGAGCAGTTGCTCTGGAAGGGTGTTTAACTGCTAAACCAATGGCTTCTTAGGACAAGGTCCCCGCAGCGAAGGACTGAAATTCTAAAGAAAGTCCTGGCTCTGAGAGGTCTGAATATCTCCTTGCATGCTTTCTCTCACTCTCTGCTGGCTTCCAACCTCCCCAGTCTTTGCTGCTTGATACTGAGATAGCTGAGTTTCTGCATCCAGTCCCTTTTCAGAGCACAGAGAGCAGGTGAAGCTGTTGGATTTCCATGTGGTAGGTGAGATAAAATTTCTCCCCCGCACTGCCCTCTTCTTTTTCTCACCATGTGGCTCCTGTCCTTGCAGTTCTGAGGACCTGACTAGCAGAGTTTTTAAATGAAGCAAAAGTCTTAATGTGAGGTGAATCCCAAGACCACAAACAGTTTGGACTTCAAACAGTGAGAAAATTGGCGCCGAATGATTCCGCACACAAAGCAGAAAACTTTCATTTCCTGCAGGCAGGATGGAATTGACTGTTATATTAAGACTTCAGAAGGAGCACTGCCCCGGAGTAATTTCACTGCTGTCAGGCAGTGTTGACATCTAGATTAACCTCTGTGCAGTGAATTTTACAGCAAAGCTCATTGTAATGCATGTGGGGTATCTCCTGTAAATCCCAGCTGAAACCCATAGTGTCCCACCCTCCTGCACAGGAGAAAGGGTCGGGGAGCAGCTGCTATCATTTTTGACCCCAGCAGAGCGTGACTCTAACCTCATCCAGGCCAGTTCTGCTGAAGCTGATTTTCTACTGTGCTAAAGTGACAGTAGCTCCAGCCTGGTTTTTTTGTTTTATCTTGTGGGGTTTTTTTTTTTAATTCCCCAGAGAGGTTTACATCACAAGGCTGACATTTTTGCCAGTGACAAACAGCTCCCTTCATGTATCCACCCAGTAACACAGTCCTAATTAAAAGGCACTAGTTAACCAGTGGCAATTAGCTGCATACGCTGATTAACTCCAACACATACAATCCCCACACACAATGCTCTGATCAGACGTGATCCAGGACTAAATGGCAGACAAACTCCCAGCTGATGTGAGATGACAGCATCTAATCCTACCCACCAGCCCACAGGCACACTATTAACTCTGTCTAGCAAACCAAAACTACATGAACTAAAGAGGTTCACACGGTTCGCTCAGTGCAAGTCAGAGGATACTGCAAAAGAAGTCTCAACTCCTGAACTCAATAGTCCTGCTGTAAAGTTGAAAGCATAAGCCAGACCACAAGCCCTTTAGTCTTTTGCTGTAAGAGTAGGTTGAGCAGAAAGTTCCCAGGCAGGAGCACAACAGCTACTTCACTCTTGTGTGGGTAGAGACAATCCTGCCCGAGGTTCTCAAGATATGTCTCTCAGATGTTCTTCTGTGTAAAAAAACCCAAACCACCCACTAGCATCTAACAGGAGTGGAAAAGGAAGGAAATGTTTTTTGTTTGTGTGTTTTTGCCATACCTTCTTATTCACACACATCTTTTCATATTGAGACTTTGTTCTGCAGTCATCTGCAGGAGGCTCTAGGCAAGAGACAAGCTAGGAGGTGCCAAACAGATTAACTACTAACTTTCAAGCCACAATCTCAGTAGTACTTCTTTTCACCCACAGCTCTTTGTAGTAGGCTTACCATTATATTTGTCAAAGGCTTTGGATAGTCTATGAAGAGGGGACATGCCCAAAGTTTTCCCTCATCTTCAGATGGAGTCATGTACCCCTGGCATTTCTGTGATCAGGCCTGTCAGGAAGATTGCTTCAAAACTAACATTTACTACCCCCATTCAGAATACAGCTGAAAAGGCTACCCAAGGTTATAGAGAAGGTCAAGCTGCTACTTTGGACTGGAATTTGCTTTGGAAGGAATTTGATGGACCAATTTAACCACCACAGCACATCAAAACCTGGTGGCTTCATTTAAAAAGTAATCCGTATTGTATTTCACTTTAGACATCCGTGCATTAGCGTTCTGCAAATATGATTTCCTCTTTGTTTGCATTATTGATGCCATAAAATGTCAGACACATTAAAGAACAAAAAAAAAAAGGAAAAAAAAAAGAGGCCAACCTTTGGGGTTTGGAATGATTCCGGCTGAATTGCAGTTGGGTTACTTTTCTTTTTATTTCCCATGGTAGTGATGCACTGTTACTCATTCTGCTATTGCTTTACAAAGTGTTCCCTGTAAGTGTATTTATTCAGCCAGCCGTATTTCAGGAAGCACATAACCTTGGTGGTTTTTGCTGTATGTGGCACTGTATGTATGTGTGGTAAGGGGCGAGGGGGGGAAAGGGAGGTGGAGCTTTTTACAAGAGCCCTCCCATTTCTGGTCGTGTGTTGGCTTTGTACAACACTGTGTGACTCCCTTCTGCTCAGGTGGCTGCTTTGATTTAATATCAAGAACTGAGTTTTGTGATCAAGAATTTGAGGTCTTCTGGTTTTGCACTGCCCAGAATCTGTCATCTGCTTTCACTGTTCAGCAGCCATCTGCTATCCACAATGGTTCCTAGATGTCTCTGCCACAGAGATCACTCAGCACTTGAATCTCAGGCATGTAATAGAGGAGTTTTCGCTCATTCCAGTCCTGGAGCAATGGAGAGTTTGTGAATTTAGCTTGGTACCTACACTCATCCCCACCTGAGGCTCACTGACTACAGCTCCCAAGAAAAATACTATTAACTGTTCAGGGCTTTTCTCCCAGCCCATTAAAGAGAACTGGCCTTCACAGCCATATGTTTTCTGCCTCACCTCTCCGTAGCAAATATTGATCCATTGTTCAATTTTCCTATGAACCTTTTGGAAGAATATTGTCCCTCTAAAAAAAACTCCCTTCCCAAGTTTTCTGTCTTCTTGAAAGTAAAACTGGAAATACAGGGTGGAATTATCTCCCTTACACTGGGATTTTCATCAGTGGTAAGGTTTCTTTTCAGCTTTTTCTTCCAGTGGCAGCAAGACTTGGGAGCAGGGGGAAAGGGATGCAATGGAGCAGTCTAAGGAAGAGACTCAAGTAGGACCTAGACTGCAAGGGCATCTGTTTATCTCCTAGGCCCTTGCCAGCTTCATACAGCAAGAAAACTCCAGCTTTTCATGAGTAGCTTCCTGCCCAACAATCTTGTTCCTACTCCAGTTCTGACCTTCAGATCCCCTCATATTCACAGATCCATCTCAAGGGTATCCAAACAGGCCAAAGAAGAGATGACAGGGGATGATCGGGTGTGTAATTCAATGTCTTTCTCCTCCTTTTTCATCAGGGGAAAAGACAGTGAAAGTGACAGAATAGAAATACTATTTCCCCCAATAGAAGTGATTCAGTTTCTTTTCAGACTCAGATATTTAAGATGCCATGCAGCAGTACCTATAAATATGCCTTGAAATGTTGAACGAGCACAAGGAGTCTATTTGATTTTGTTTTTATGCCTGTAATTTCTCTCTCCAAGAATTCAGCTGTTACTCAGCTCCCAGCAGGTTGTTCTGATTGCTGGAGAGATGGTTGGGATTGATTCTGGCTGTGATCCGTTCAAGTCCAACCTCATTCTTATGTAGCTGGATTGAGACAATAGAAATAATCAGCAAGAGACTGAATTGTTGTTCCTGTGTAACTAAACCTTCTGTTGCAACACCATGATAAACCTGAAAGGGGTTCAACACCCACAACTTTGTCTGAAGTCGATAAAGGTTGTGCATACTGAGAGACATGGAAGATCACTATGATGTTAGGAACAGAATAGCAGGAAAGAGGAAGAGAAATGCTACAAGAAAAAAACCCCAAACATTATATCAGAAAAGACACTGGTTGATTTATGAGACAAGAAAATCCACAGCTGTACATGAGAGAAAGACTCAGAATATTCACCCTGGCAACCAAGAACATTCACTATCAGGACAGGAGCAGCTCTCTTCCCTACAAACCTCCTCTCACTTTTAATTTCCTTTTTCTCCCTCTTCTGCTAATACAGAAGAAAAAAAAAAATCCTGGCTTATGGCTTTCTTGAAAACTGAAATTAAGAGGCAGATTTGGAAGAGGACAAGAGAGACCAGATCCTGCTGGGTGATATAACAGCTCTGTAACCCAGCACCTTTCCAGCAGCAAGCATCTGATGTGCCCCTTGTTTGGTTTTGATTGTGGATATTTTTTGTTAGGGTTTTGGTGGGGTTTTTTTTAATACAACCCCTATTTGGTGCACGTTGTGTTTACAATGAGGATAAACCAGTTCTGCCCCCGCTAATTATAGTGATGATTAAAAAACCCAAAGTACGCCGGATTTTAGCGGCCGAGGGAGCGCATCCCTTGGATCAGCACCGCGGACAGCGGCAGCGCCCGCCGCGTCCCTCCTGGGTCCTGCCCGTGTCTCCGGAGCTCCGCTCCTGGAGGAGGAAGGACCTCCGCTACCGGAGGAACTGGGGACCTCATGCCCACACCGGTCGGGGCACGGCTGCCTCTCCCTTCATCCTCTTCGATCCTTTTCTCTGGTGTAGAATCACGAGCTGGTATTTTGTTTTCAAGTGATGGAGGTGGGATGGTTTAAAATGCAAACCAATCAGTCCAGGGCAGGAGAGAAAACAGTTTTTCCTCCAGAATTAAATTCTCTGCCCCACTTCTTCCTGCACTGATGTTCCACCTATGAAGGCTCCGTTTCTAATTTGGGTTGTGAAAGGTTCATATCTTCTCATCTATTGGGAGAGATTGAAAAATTGGGAAATACTATATTGTTAGCCCTTTAGAGTATTTATTTTGTTGGCAGCATCATGTGATTCAGCTCTGGCCATCAACTAAATTTACCATTGGTAAAGGGTAAACAGACAAATCTCCTGGAAAATTCAAAGTAAGGGGCATATAAATGACAGGGCGGCCCCTGAAAGTTGTTTTGACATCAATCCCTAAGAAAGCCACGTTACTATGTAATGGAGAGTTGTCAGAGAAGACAGCCAAAGATGAAGAGCCACGCTGGCAAAAGCAGGCATCAACAGGCAAGGCTCCATCTACAGCAGCAGTCATACCTCGCAGCCAAAAGAAGGCAGGTACTTCAGTACCCAGCTTGCTCAGCCTGCCTACTTGAGATTTCATCCCACTTCTGTTCCTGGATCACACTGAAGAGGATATACCCTCAAATGAGGGTTGAGCATCTCCTGAAACCTCATAATCGTGGTGAGAAGCTATTGGCCAAGAGCACGCAGGTCCTTGAAGAACTTAGATCAAGGAAGAAAAGGCAGAAAAGTAAGTCAACAAGTTGGGCTGTTGTTACCCCTGCCCAACACATGCTGCTTCCCTCAAGCAGTTTCCTCTGTATCCCATCTCCCACATGCTCCTCAGCTGCGATTGGCAGTTATTACTATGGGATATCTGGACTGGCACAGGCAGTGAGGACTGGGAAGTGCCCGAGATACAAGACCTCAAAACTTGTAAGTGATAATAGTGAAAATGAGGAATTGAAGCCAGAGAGCAAATGGTGCTAAGGGAAGAGAGCAAGGAAGCCTACTGGGGCACAGGGAGAGGAAGGAAATGGGCAAGGACTGGTTTCCCAGTGACTGCTGAGCGATCGTGAAGGTAGCAAAGTATCAGATGTGAGCTGTGGCAAGGCAGATGTGGGTCCTGGCCAGAGAAGAACTGTTTGTGAGGAAGCAGTCACTCCAAAAAGGCATGTGCTCATCTAAATGAGTCCTGAAGGTTTCCCTATACTTTCAGCCTTGCTGGACTTTTCCCAGGCCCACCTTCTCTGCTTCAAACCTTTACAAATACCATAATTTTCTCTGCACTTATTCTGTTCTCTAATGGCTCTGGTTTCAGAATAAGTAGGCTAGATTGTTTTAGCTCCCCTCAGTCCCTTTGCTCAGCCCCCACACCCAGCCAATTCCCTGTGTGAAGGAGAACTGCCTATTTTGTTTCTGGTTTTTTTTTCTTTTCTTTTTTTTTTTTTTTCAGAAGTGTCCTTTAAATTTTCAGCTAAACTGGGAGGCAATTTCTTGCATGAGAGCTTCATATAGTTAGGCTTGAAGCAGAACAAAAATAAATAAATAAGTACACTAAATTACCTCCCCCTCCCCCACCTTGTCTTAACGAAGTGCTATTTTACATAAGTTATTTCAGCAGAAATGAAGGATTTTTGTGCAGGCAAATGATTGACACTGATGTAGCTTTCAGTGAGCGTTACAGCTTCCTCTGCCTCTTCTGTGTCAGGCAACGAGGCAAGGTTTCCCCAGGTAAAGGTTGAGGTTACACAACTGTCTTAGGTGACAGCTGCCTTGGGCATTCAGGGTGTGTTTGGGATGGTGTTTAGGGGCTACACTCTATGATTGCTTCCAGTGATTTCTCCAAGACATCTGTGTTGAAGTAGTGTTGCCCATCCGTGGCTTGTGTAGCAGTGTGATGGCCAAGGCAGAGAAACTGCTGTGGTTTCCCATGCTGGCCCTCCTGCTACAAGGAGAAACACCCACCCTCCAGAAAACTGCAAGGTAGGCTTAACTTTCAGGAACCTAGTCCTACTCCCAGCTGAACTGCCCTTCAACCACGCAGGCAGGCTTGGCACCCAGAAGGTACTGGTCCACAGCTCACTCTGGCAGGCAAGCTGGTACTGAGAGAAGGATGGGGCTACATCTCAGAGGAAAGATATTTTGACAGCATTTTTGTTGTTACTATTATTTGAACCATCTTATTTTAATCTGAGTTAATGTCACTGAAAGTCTGCATGAGCAGAAAACAAATCCTCTGGTGATGTTTGCTGAATTGATTTTTTTTTTTTTAGCAGATTTTTTTCTTTTACCCCATGCACTAACCTGCACATTTGCTTAGTTCAGATCTTCTTTTTCCTCTTTTGAATCCTATTTGCCATTTTGCAACTGAATTGCCGGTTTTTCAACCTCTTCCCATTCTGCAGTCTCCCCTTCTCCAAATCAAAACTCACCATTTTCCCCTGCTGGGAACAAGCCAGGTTACCCCTCAAGGGAAAACCTGGTGAGAGAAGGGTGGTGATGATCTCTGCCTGCCCATCCCACCTCCACTGGCTTCAAGTCAGAGGATGAGGAACCCTGCTCTGAGTATTGGCCAAGGTAGGGTCCCTGCTTCTCCCTTACCTGCCATATCATGTGCATCAAGCACGCTGCTACCCTGGAAGGGGATGACTGATACAGTGCTAGTCAAATTTACAAGAAAACTCTTTAAATTAAGGATTTGCAGTGAGGTCAAGGGACCTTTTAAAGTGCTGAGGTATTTTTCCTCCCCAGACCTTCCCTTCCTTCCTGCTTTGTCCCTTCCTCTCTCCCCAGCCTTGAAATGAAACAGAAAATTATTTTTTTAAAACTGTGTCGATAATTTATGTTTAGTATAAAGGATGATTTAATGGCATCACCAAAGGTCATTTTTTTCATCTCCACGTTACTGCCCCAGCCCCAGAGGCTGTGCATCCCCTCTTCCCCATAACTCCACTGCCCTCCCTTCCATTCACCTCACACATCCCTCCATCACCACCCCACCACAGCGTACCACACACCAGAAACCTGCTTCATGACCAGCCAACGACCGTTGGAGAACAGAGATTTCAAACTGAAACCTCCACTCCAGACCACCACTAACTGGAACCATTTCCACCTTGAAAATAGTCAGTTGCTGCAAATGAAAGGCAGACTCATTTCTTGAATTATGTACTTTTTTTTTAAAGCCTTTTATACCTATTTACATGTGCGCGTGCGTGCACCACGTGTACACAGTAGTACCTGTGTGCACAGATGCACACAAATCTCTCTCTCTCAAATATAAATATATTGTATGTTAGAGCTGTAAATATTCCTTGGTCATGTGTCTATGTCTTCTTCAAAGTATCATATCCTCAGTGTTATGTTAACAATTCCATTTATTGATTGATGAAACTGTGTGTAGACCTGTACCCTCCTGACATAGTTTATGTAGCTCTCTCTTCTCAAATAAAGTACAAAACTACCACTAGCAGGTCTTTCTGTCCTTTTTGTTCCATGCTGAACGTTCAGCTTTCGTTCATAAAATGTCTTATGCTGAAAACGAATGCAGCTTCCAGCTATCCCAACAGTGGGGGTACCTCCAGATGATGCTTTAGGACTTGTGCATTGCTGCTCAGGCAAGCAAGGATAATGGTTATTAATGAAATGTAATGTGGGTGAAAAAACATCCCAACTGCAGTAAATGAAGGTCCCACTATTGACCTGATTCGTTCTTCCCACCTATGCTCAGGTACAGCCTACACTAACCATAGTTTACTTCATCCTGGTACAGATGACAGGAGTCCATGCTGCTCCTCCCCTCTTGTCACTGGGTGTCCACGCCATTACATCAAGCAACCCTCCCACAGTGCAGAAAGCTCTCCTTGCCAGTCACCTCCCTGTCATGTTGTTGGTCTGTGGTTGCCTGGATTGCTCAGCATCTAAACTCAACTGCCTCAAGTAAATCTTGGGGCTGAGAACAGGACTCGGGATGATGGCAAAATCCACTGCTGTCACTTGCTTCTCTTTGACTCTTGACACTCTCTGTGCTGCATTCCCAGGAACCAGAGGATATTTACCATTGCAAGCTGAAAGGAAGCCTTTGCTCAGATACACTGACTTGGCAAAACCATAAAGGTGATTTGTGAAGTAACACTTAATTTACTGCAACTGACACCAGACTCAAGCTGCCAGGAATTTGACTGACAATTTCTATTTATTTATATCCTGCTATACAATATCTGCCTTAATGTTGTAAATTTTTCTGATTGGAATTTCACAGTGTCTGCCTGGATATTTATTGATCATAAAATAATCTGCACAACCCGTTAAAGTCAAGGCAGGGAGAACGGATGCCAGAGAAATCACTCGGCAGGATCTGGGTACCAGTGCCCAGGTAACAGAAGATGCTCAGATGCTATTTTTACACCATTATGTATTACTGAGAGCCAACCTTTTGAACTGCTTTTCTGCTGTTTCCTGAATGCCTCCTCTGAAACACTTCCAAGAGCCTGGTGTTGAGTTCCTACCAGAAACTCCATATGGACCCCGCAACATGCCTCATTTGCAGCTCCTCACCATTGAGAAATCCCACCTTTACAATGAAATCTGGTGTTTTCACAACTGTTCACTAAGACAGCCCACGAGGGAAATGTTTGGCTCTTTCTGCAGTAGTAAGACCACTTCTCTTTTTTCCTTTTTTTTTAATTATTATTTTTGGCAGGCAAAGACAGAAGCATAAAATTTCTGCCCACAGGGGAAAATTTGTGAAACTTGGTCCCAGCTGGGAGTTCCCATATTGCCCAGTGATCAGAGTCTCTTATTTAATTCACAGCTTCAGCTATGCAGCTTTCCAGTATCTCCAATGGATTTTGCCTCCTGAGTTGGGGCTTTTTTCTTTTTTTTTTTTTTGCTTTGTTTTAGTTGGTTGTTGCTTTTTCTGTTTCTTTGGGGTTTTTTTTAAGGGAGACCTTCTCTCTCCTGGAGAAATCAGAGGTATGTGGACTCCTCTGGCAGGGCGGGTGCACACACCAGCATCCCTTGGTTACAGCCAAACCCAGCCTTTCCTCCAGAATTCTGAACATCTCACCCCCAATCCAGCACACCCTCTTCACCTTCTCACCAACAGCGTGACACTCCTCCCAACCCAGTGCACATACTGCTACCCCACTACTCCAGTCCACCGCTCTTCTTCCTACTCTGCTCCTGTTCAACAAGAGACTGCTCATCTCCCCATAAATGCTGCTCTAGCTGTTCAATCTGCCACTTTCTGAGCCCCAACGCCAGACTGCACCCTTACCCCTCACCAAGCACACCTCCTTTTCCCTTCTCTACATCCGAATAATAAACCAGAAGTTGCTGATTTGCATTTTAGCAACATATCTCTGGTCAAGCAGCCTGAGGGACAAGGTTCCCTTTTATTACTGGTTTAAGACATTTATGTGATAGAGACCTTTGGAAATTCATTACAAATGCAATACAAATAATATATAAAAAAAACCCCAACAGCCTCACAATTTCATCAGCTTCCCTAGGAGTCCCCTTGTTTTGCCCCCTCCCAGCACCTGTTGCAATTTCTCTTTGCCTACTCAAGGTGATCACACCAGCACACAGCGGCTGGCAAAGCATCTAATGAGCTGGGAATAAAAACACACCAAAACAAACAGCAGCAGAAGCTGTCAGACAACAGATCTGTCAGTCTCCAGGCACACAGAGAGCACACTCCAGGCTCTCAGAGCGGACAGCATCCCTTGAGGGAAGGTGGGCCAAGGAAGAAGGACTGGGTCTGCTCTGGGCTCCCTGTACCCAATTTCTGCCACAGCCACCCTGACTCGGCTTGAGCACACACAGTAACCTTTTCAAGCTCCATAAAACCCTTCACAGATTACCCTTTAGAGAGCAGGGAAGGCAAGCAGACCCCCACATCCCCTCAGGGTGATGGGAAGGGAGAGGTCCTGGCCTTCCCCCAGGTTGCAGAGAGAGACAGATGAAAGGTTAACAGCACGATGTAATGGCAAGGTAAAAGTGCAGGGCAGGAGCAGGGGAAATTATTTCCTGTCGAATTGTGGCTTCTGTTATTCCCAGAGAAAAGCAGCAGGTATTCAGGGGTTTCTCATTAGCCAGCGTGATTTCCATTAGGCTGTCTATTAACATTTTGTGGCCGTAATAAACACCTACATAATTAACACAAAAAAGGAGCTCTCTCCAGGCTAACAGAAGTGGCCAGAACAAGCTGGGAATAGCACAGGCAGGCCGGTTCCTGCCTGGAAATTTCTGCCTGCAAAGGAATTCCTCCTTCCATCTTCCTGGGGTAAATTCCCTTGCAAAGAGTTAAGTTTTAGTGTTTCTGTCCTCCTGGCTCAGCCTAGGAGGATATCTACATCTAACGTTGCAGCTGGTAAAAAGTGTTACAGAGCAGGGTAGAAATTGTCCCTGCAAGTCCCCCAGGAGAGATGTGGGACACCCCACTATTCCCTAGCACCCTGCCATAGCTCTGAGGAGCCTTTTCCTGATAAAAAACTGGCAAGGAAAGAAATCCCTTAGGAACATATGCATGGTCCCAGCTAATAGACAAACCCCAGGAGCTCATACAAAGTCCCCATGGAAAGAAGATGGGGCTTATTATAGTTTGGGCTTGTTTATACCCATGAAGTGCTCTAGTACTTCAGGTCCTCTGAGAACCAATGAATGATGGGGAGAAGAAAGAGAAAGGTAAAACACCACCTTCCCAGTGCCTTAGTCACAGGCTTTCCATGCCTTTTCCATCCTGCTAAAGGCTTGAATAACATTTCTGAGTATGGTTACTCGCAGGGAGAGCTTACAGGTAGCTGTGACTCCTCCACAGCCCTTGCCCTCCTCCCCACCAACTGCCAAAGGTACCACTGCTAAGCCTGTGCACAGGAGATTGAGGGCATGTCATTTTGACAGGGCTGCCATACCTCCCCCCTCCCCCCCCCTCATTTCAGACTCCTGCTGCTAAGAATATGTGTGCCCTTTATCATGGCTTTGAAATAGAGAGAGACACTTTGGAATTCAATTAGTCAAACAGTTGCCACAGCAACAAAAACATATAAACTTAAATGATTTATACTTGCAGACACCACTTCAAATAGGAATAAATTTAATACAGCAGCTGGGAATGAAATGCATTGTACAATAAGAAAATTGTATTTTTTTTTCTCTCCCTGATGATAGGCCTCAAGGTCTTAATGCAATATAGATGAAAAAAGATATTTGGGCAGAAGGAAGCAGAATACATTGTGCTGTATGTACAATGCCTGCTTGGAGAGTACAACACATAATGAGCATGTA
Organism: Zapornia atra; assembly: GCA_013400835.1. Lineage (NCBI taxonomy): Eukaryota > Metazoa > Chordata > Aves > Gruiformes > Rallidae > Zapornia > Zapornia atra. The sequence continues at coordinate 88,215 of VZTU01017000.1, read as the reverse complement.
CATCTAATCACAGAGCTGCAATTCTGTTTGCAGACAGCTACAGATCAAAGATTGCAGCGAGCAAATTGCCTGCTTGGTTTCACTTTCTTTCTTCAGCTCTCTTCCATCTCATGAAACCTTTCCTGTTGCCCCCCTACCCAGGAGAAAAACCAATCTAGCCTTATTCCAGCAGCTTCTCCATCCCCTACAGACCCAGGTCCCAGCCTAGTAAAGTGAGATTTGTGGAGGTTTTTTTCCTAGCAGAAATGCTTTGATTTAAATGTCATTCTAGGACTTGAAGTAGAAATTAACTCCAAGGAACATGCAGGAAAGTTTTTCCTCTGCAGGCAAATGCAAAACCTTGCAAGGAAATCTAGAACAGCCCATCAAAGTGACAATCATCTGCAGCAGTTTTGCCCGTGGAAGACTGAACGCTTTGTGAATACTACCCTCCATCCCTGTTTCCAGCAAACAGGAGTCATCCAGAAACTGTGCAGAAGCGGCCTCCTTCCTTTCTAAAGCAGCAGCTGGTTTATCCCACAATCATGGCAAGTTGTATGCTTGCAGCTCATCTGTCTCTCTGTTGAAGTGCCAAAGCCAGCTGCTGTCAGACCTTGACAATGCCTGTACCACGGACAGCCAAAGCAGTGCCTGGAGTGCAAAAGAAAGTGGACATCCAACCCCTGGCTCTTCAGTTACCCCAAGAGAAATTTCCTGTGTTATGAGGAACTGTATGAGATCTTTCATCTGCTCAGATACACTGCATTTATGGTGGGAATAAGACCTTTATTTCCTGTCCGCATCATGCTTGTAGCAGCTTCGCCTGCACTTCACAAGAAGTTAAACAAGATGAATCCCACATACTTTGGGACTCTTTGTGCAAAGTCAACTTGTTTATCAATACACGACCTAAGCCAGACATTAGAGGTCTAAGTACATGAGAGAAAGGGCAGAAAGTTACCTTTGAGAGAAAAGAAATACTTTTTTCTAAGTACAACCAACCAAAAGCACTGGTTAGGCTATAGCTCTAACAGAAGTTGTGGGCTCCTCAATGTGAAAAATTATCAGGGTGAGTTTGAATGGGTTTTTTTTTTTTTAGGTAGGAGGTCAAGAATGCTTCTCATTATCAGAGTTGGCAGGTGGGGTAGAGAGTTCAGCATGCTTTGGGCACAAATTGAGATCGACACCTGCAATTCTCTTTGGCAGCTTTGGAAAGGAAAGCACACAGATGCAGAACAACAACTAAACAAAGCTAATAATGAAATCATATTTATGTAGGCAGGAAGGAAGCTCAATTGCCAGGAGAGTACTAAAGTCTACAAGTGTAAATACATACCAAATAAGTCAGCTTGACGAGATGCCAAGTTTGTTCAGCAGAGTATGGCACTTACTGCTGAAGTGCTTCTGCAGGAGGGAACCCAGGAAAATGTCAGAAAGGTCAATGGGTGAAATCCATAGCTCCATCAAGAAACTATGCAAACAAGCTCATGTCAGTAGGATTTAGCAGTGTCTTGCAAAGTGTCTGTTGGTACTGTCACATTAAAGCACAAGCATTTTGATCCAGAGCTTTGTATATTACTGATCTAGAGCTCACGAATCTCTTCAAATGGCAGAGCAGAAAGCCCCACCATTTATAAATGAAGGAGCTGATGTACTGAGTTTGCCCACTTACAGGCTCTGGATTTCAAGCATAAGCTCAGAGAAACAAACCTCCATCACCTGGCAATATTGACACCACGAGGCACATGACAGGACAAGTGTGTGAGAATTTGTAGAACTTGTATGGCTGGTGTTTGACTATGAAGAATCCAAAGCAATAAAGGAGATGAGGAGCTTTCCAGTATCTCTGAGACTCACTCTCAGACATGACTATCCACCGACCCCGAGTCAAGGTAAAAAAAGCCCTACAAAACAAGAACAAATAGTACAAAGTATCTCTGGAGATGTTTGGAATGGAAATCAGAGCCATCACAGTATTAGACCCCAGATCAACCTTCCACAGAGGTTGCAAAAGGCAAGATTCTAAACAGCTGAAGGATGGAGCTGGGCCAAACGTGTTCAGCCTGTGACAGCTAAAGTCTTGACTCAGCTGGGAAGTCCCCTTCATCTCCCTGCTACTATGAAGGTAACATCTGTTCTATTCTTTCCCTGCTCCATCCCTCTTTGGTACGATGGCACAGAGAACAGCAGGCTGGCGTGTCCATCCCTGCTCCGCTCCTTCTGGATTAGGGGATGGTGCAGTTCAGCAGCCGGCTCCCCAAGCCACAAACTACATTTATCATCATCTTTACACGCCTTTATACAGCTGGCTCTCCTGATGATAATGTGTTCTACAGTTTCCCTTGCTGGCGTGGCTTATGTTAATACTCCATTAACATTGCTAATCAGAGACAGACTTCTGGCAGCATCTCCAGGGGATGAGCAAATGTTGTCCTATGCCTTTTAGTTTAGGAGATCAGACTTTCAGATGAAATCCATTCCCAACATCTCTGATTTCAGCAATTAAATGAGGCTGCAACATCTGGGAGCTGTTCAATGCTGGATGCATGTGGTTCCTACTGCTCCAAAATAAGTCCTTTTAAACACCCTTCTATGCCAGTCCTCAGATATATGACATTTGGAACTTTAATTCGCTTGGGAAATCAAAGGCTGCTAGAAAGACAGGATGGAATCAAATCAAAGATAAAAGGTACAGAAGGTCCTGAAGGTCTAAAAGTGCAATAGGCTTGATCCTAAGAGAGGAAAACCTCAGTATAGCAAACCTTAGAAAAGATGAAAACCAAGACGCGTAATGCATGCTATCCATTAGAACCTCAAGCAGGTTTGCAGGGTTCCTCCTAATTGCAGTGTAGCTACTGAATTTCTTATTTCCCTGATGAAGAAGCCTCTGGAAGGAGACCAGCTGCCAGTTTTTGAGGTGACCCTACTGCCTTTTGGCACTGCTTCTTTCTCTAGCACGTTCCCAGTTCAACCCACCCCACACAGAAATCAAGGCCTTTGTTTGATCTATTCCTTCTTACATTTCATGAATACTTCCAAACAACATTTACTTTTACTTGAATTAAATTCAATAAGGCACCACGACACATTTGGTCTCAAGAAATTGTCTGGAAGTTCTAGCTAACCAGGTAAAAGGAAGGTAACTGCCCAGTAATGCAATTTCCAAGTCACCTTAGATTTTAGGTAGATTGCCATTCTCCACAGAATCCAGTGGGATGGTAAAATTAATGTTTGTTAAACAGAGAAGGAAAAATCAAAAGCCTACACTGTGGAAATAGCTTTATTTCCAAGGAAAATATTATAAATGGGTCAGAATGACATAGAAAAGGAGATGCAATGCCCATAAACATTCCCAACTCCCTCCGTAAAATGCAACAGCTGAGCAGGAGGATGATGGAGTTAAACTAGTGAAGTAATGAGTCTGATCAGCAAATTTATGCTCTCATTCAAACAGATGCATAAATCCAGCCAAAATTAGGACATGTTTCCTATCTACTTTTCCCTCTTCTCTCCCGTCAGACTCCCCTTAAACCTCATGGCTTCTTGTCTTAAATGGAAGTCACTTCCATGGCAGGAAGCAATGCTTACTGGTGATTCTCAGTGATGCTGATCCAAGGAAGAACAGCTTGGTTTTAACAAGCAGCTGCAAACCAGCTACATATCACAGCAAAGCCAACACTTGCCTTTCCCAAAAAAAGCCAACTCAATTTACAGAACAAGGAGGACTCACAAACAAACAATCTTCATCAGTATCTAAATGATTAAGTGGTATATGACTCATATCTATTTGGAAAGGCTTCTCCAAAGCCCTAGAGGCCTCACCAGAACCTATTTAGATGCACAGCTCAGACATGCAGTAGCTGCAGGGTTTATTTCAAACGCTTCAGCAGTGTGGTTTCTGTGCCCACTCATTTTAAAGGTCTGAATTCCAATTTCAGCTAAGGATGTACCACGTTCACTGAAGACAGGGAAAACTGTGTGAATATATGCAAAGTCCGTGGCACATGGATACGACCTTCAGTCACTGGTTGGAAGCGATTTCTAATACATCAGCTCATTGCTATAGTAATGTGCTTTGGAGCCATTAATTAACTCGCTGCTCTCTGAGGAAACTCTCATTCCCTCCATCATTCATGTCTACTTAGAAGAACTACAGACCCACTAAAGCTACCCGTGAAAGTGTGAGGTTTCTGGGGGATGGAGCTGAGCAGACCGTGGGCAGGTGCTATGAAAACTTCCTCATACAGAGCTTCAGTGCAGCTCCATCGCATCCTATGGCACCAGACCAGTGCTGCCAAGCAGCACTCTCTTGCTCTGCTGGACTTTGTTCAACTGCTTGCCCCCAAAACCACTGCCACTGGGACATCCCAAATCACAGATCCAGCCTCACATCCTGCCTGAATGGAAAATGCCATTTAAGGGGAGATGAGTGGGTAGCAGAAAACCTCTGCTCGCTCCTCCTTGACATCAATCATTGTCTCTCTTATTTATTCATTATTCAAATGTTTTCACGAGCCTCTTTATGAAATTTTACCACCTTGGACTGGTGCTTGTTTGCAAGTAGTTTAATACACATCCTCTGTATTCATCACCAGAGTGTAAGTGAAATGCTAGTTCGCAGATGCTACAACTCTTCCCTGGCAGGATGAGGGTTAATAACTGCCTTGAGCGAGGACTGAGACCCAAAAACTAGAGATGATGTGTGCCTCCTATGCTGTTCTGCAATATTAACTATTCTGCAATTCACTTTTGTTTTGTTTCAGCAGCTTCCCTCACTGAATCATCAGAGAACAAAATTGCTTCAAAATAATAACCAGCTACGTGGAGGGTTATTTGGAGAGAGAAAAAGCAGAGCTTTACTCTAGATTTACATAACTCTCAACTCACATATTTCACTTGCAGACTAGAGTGCACCTACACTCTTTCTACAGATCCAGCACCTCGGGAGCCCACCCTCTCAGCCTGACCTCTGCTTTCTCTCTTTACAGATTAAACACCCTCCCTTACGCAACAAAGATACCATTTCTGCAAAGACTTTCAGTTCAGGAAGGGAAATTTCCCAGGTTAGGAACAATCATCAATGGATTTTAGGCAAACTGAGGTCCCCCACACCCCATCTAATCTTGTGAGGCTGTTGCAGGTTAGTACTTCTGAAACCTATTATAAGACGAGTCCTGTCAAAGCATATAACATCTCTGGCTTTGACTAACATCACTGCACGCTCTGAAGTGGCTGTATCCAGTGGATAGAAAGCACATTTGTAAGACTTCCATTCCACCTGCCAACACACACAAATGAATCTTAAAGTACAGATTAATATTTAAACAATCAGGGCTACAAATATCTTCCAACCTTTCTGGACAAGAAAGTTCTTGTATGGAAAAACAAAGTGGGGAAAATGCACAGGGGAAAAGACCCCTCTTTTCAAGTGGGAATTTACTTTTCATTTCCTCTCCCTTTGATATAGCCAGGATTAACTGCATTTCATCCCCTTCTAAAGGACACGTTGGGTCCCCAGCTGTTTTTCCACTATCAATCCCTGGAGAACAAAGCTTAGGAAGTTAAATGAGTTTGGGAATCTCATCTTCGCTTTTAATTAATTTGAAACGAATGTATGCTAATGACAGCACCACAGCAAGATTGCCAAAACTTTCCCAGTCTGCATAAAGAAGTGGTGAACACTGAAGAGCTTGGGAACTCACCAACAGCTTTAACCCTTTCTTGCTGCTGCTATGGCCAAAACTTTGTTGCAGAATAGGGTCTGAAGGGTTCAGCAGTTCTCATCTCTATACACCCCATGGAGATATCCTTCTACCTCCGCCCCAAGCAGAGAATGGAGCTAACCTTGTTAGTCCTGTCCCAGTGGTTCTCAGAGTCCCTGCAAGAACAACAACCATCCGAAAGGCATCTAGCTAGGTTCAGACTGTGAGGAACCAAATTGCTGGTTTTTCCTGTTCAGAGCCACACTTCCAGCTCTTCCTCTTTGTTTTACATGAATTATAAAAGAATGATGCATTTCAAGTCCCTCCCATGGAAAAAAATGACAGAAAACAGTCTGGTGAGCTTATATTTCTACCATTTTCCTCCTCACTCATGGGTGGCAGCACTGGTGGCACCTTAAAAGGTTACTGCTTGTTTTTTAAAGGCAGAGAGTGAGGTTAGATTGAGACAATGAGATGCGCGTTAGGTTTCTTCTGGTGATGACAGGGTGAGCTACGGCAGGAATGAGCACTGGGAGAGGGACGCTGAAAATCTGTGTCTGGAACTGGAGGCTGTTATATCTGAGAAGAGCTACCTCTAATTTTGGCAGAGAGCTTTCAGGGGTTGGGGCAGCCACTCTGCCGAGACCACAACCCTAGCTGTCAGATGTAATAAAAACTGGGCTCAAACTGCAATACAGAAAAGGTTGAGGGAAGTTGACTGGATTTGCTGATCTTACAAGGAGATTCTCTTATAGTCACTCTTGGTAAAAGGAAAACAGAAATGGGAGCCCAATCTATACTGGAAATTAAGCCAAATGAAAAGAGAGGGTAACACAGGAGAAAGGATTTGTACCCATCAATTTCTGCTAAGGGTCTTCAGGAGAGAACTTAAGGACACTGTGGAAGGGAAGGAACGAGCTTAAACAGAGCAGTTCCCACTGACTGCCCTAATTCATTGGGAACCATACATCCATCACAGCTCTGGTTGCCATCTCTTGTTTGGCGCCTACAGCTTTGTGGGAATCAGGCTCAGGGCATCTGTCCCAGCAGAATCTACTTCCTTCCCTGCAGAGCTTTTGCCTCCAGTCCCATGCAGGGCCCCAGCTTGTCCATCCCCTCAGCGCAAGCATAAATACAGAGCATGCCTTGCTGTCCTACAGAGGAGGGCACTTGCTGCCAAAATCACAGAATCATAGGGGTTGGAAGGGACCTTGAGAGCTCATGGGGTCCAACCCCCCTGCCAAAGCAGCTCCCAGCTCATATTGCACAGGTCGGCGTCCAGACGAGTCCTGAATATCTCCAGAGAAGGAGATTCCACCACCTCCCTGGGCAGCCTGTCCCAGGGCTCTGTCACCCTCACTGTGTAAAAGTTCTTCCCCAGGTTGGTGTGGAACTTCCTATGCTCTAACTTGCAGCCATTGCCCCTTGTCCTGTCTCCACAAACCACTGAAAAGGGGCTGGCCAATTCCCCCTGCATCCCATGCCTAAGATATTTATAAACACTGATGATAAGGTTCAGCACAGGAACACGGGTTAGAGAGGTAAAGATGACCCCAGGTAGGAAGGAGGAGAACTAATTTGTCAAACAAGTTTTGATACCTTGTGTCTGGTTATGCATTGTGGAGCCAGATACTTGCAGATACCTGTAAGCACAGGCCGTAACCATGTGCATTTAGAAGGACCATGCCTGAGGAGGCTTTTGCTCAGTTAAGACCCATGGCATTAACACCAGGCTGGCTACAATGGGAATTTGTGCAGGTAACTGGCCTGCAGTCTGTGGCTAACATTAGAGTGCCCTTACAGATGCAGAAAGCGATTACCTCATGTAAATTAAACAACGATTCCTATAGCTGCTCCTGTGCAATTGCTTCCCCTCTGGAATTGAGCACCAGCGTATTTACGTGGGGGCTTTTGTGGTCGGGCGTACGTTGTTTGCAAGATATTTTTACTGCTTGTGAGGGAATCTAGGAAAAAGGATGAGGCAGAATGTCTTGGAATGCAAAGTACCGGGCTGGATTTTAACTGCTGCACAACAGCAAATGGGTTATGCTTGGCTTTTTACTATTCAGCTGGTAGCAATAAAACAGTGCTTGGCTTACTCCTTTACAGAGCCAAGTTCTTTATCTTGAAAGAACAATAGTGAAAAAAGGCCTGTAAAGGAAGGAGGCAGCTTTCTGAAAAGTCCCCTTAAGACTGCCTCGGAGCTGAACAGAGGAGACTTAACTCCTACGCCTCCAGCCCCGGCAGCAGCTCTCTCCTCGGTTCCTCGATGCACCTAGGGTTAGAAAAGCTACAGTTCAGCCTTGTCTGTGGTTAGAGAGATAAGCATGAACATGCCATTTACAGCTACCCATCTTAAGGGGCAGGGAAGACAACTTCAGCTGCTTCTCAAGGCAGCGTTCACCAATAAAGTGAGAGGAAAAATCCTTCCAGGCAGTAACGGTGCACGGCTTTGACTGCATTCTGGGAGCTTTCCACTAACGTCTGCAGAAGTACCTGACTGCATCATTGGCAGCACCGGTATCTGGAAGGATGATGTTCACCCAGAGGCTCCTAATCTTAGCATCCACTTAAGGCAGAGAAGAGACAGGCCTTAACAGCAATGAATAGAAAAGGCTTCTTAAGTAAGACTGATGGGCATAGACAGATCCTCTGGTGCTCTGCTTCACCAGCTCCCAGATCTGTATCAGCATCACATACATTATATGGTCATTGTAGTCTTTGGCTAGGGACACAGTCATGGTTCAGTGTTTTAATTAGCCTACTCCAGGCTATCTTGGCCATAAAGGCTCACAGAGAGAAAGATAAACAATATGCAGAAATCATGTTAATTTATAAAATATTCAATTAAAGAAAACAAACAGCATAAACTAAGGTCATAAGAGCTAGATGATGGGGAAACCATTCTGCTGGGAGTCAGCTGCCTCTGGCCATGGGCAGGCTAACAACGTACTGCTCCTCTGCACTTGTTGCACCAGGAGTCAGGGAGAAGAGGACTGACTGGGAGATGAAATTACAGGAGAAGTCCTGCAGCAAGAGGTTCTGGTAGCTCAGCCCCGGGCCCCTTTGCTCCCTCAGGGATCAAAATGCTTGCGTTTGTCTCAAGTCTTCTGCAAAGCAAGGAGAGATACAGCCCATCCCAAGTTCATTATTGTGCAAAGTTCTCTTTCTTTAAAGTGTAGCCCCACCATTTGCAGTTCAGGTGTCTGTACAACACTGAAGTATAAAGCTGACTTTCAGAGGCTTCGCTTGCACCCACACCGAACTGGGACTCTTGAGCCCTGCTGATGCAGGACATATTTCTAATGGGATGTGTGAAATGGGAGAGGATGCTGGGAACGAGAGCAGCAGCATGCTCTGCCCCCGAGGTTGGACATAGGATAGATCTCATAAAGGAAATGAGGAGTGAAGAAAATCACAGTGTTTAGGGATGGAAAGGTCCATTTGCTCTCTCTGCTAGCCCACCAGTGACAGATTGCTCCTTTGAGCTTTGTCCCGTGTTTAATGACCTAAACAACCAGGGCTTCTATCTTACTTTCTCAGGGAATGACTCTACAGCTTCAGGAATCTTCATCAGAAGAAACCTTAGAGTCACAGCCTGTACCTGCCCCAGTTAACTAAACAGGGAGGAAAGCAGGGATGAGGGAAAAGAATGCCTTTAGCCGGTGCTGTACTTCTGCTGCACTTGGGGCAGGCACATATCAGACCTCCTACCATCAGTGCTTCAGCAAAGTCCTCTCCAGTGTGAGTCCCAGCTGAGCCCTCACAATCTGGGCTATGGGGACTTGCCTCCTTTTCTGCCAGCTTGCAAAAACAGAGTCCCTCTGCGTGCGCCCCAGGCAGCAGCAAAGCAGCAAGCAGAGCCCTGCCTGTGCCACTGGCCCTTGGCATTTCTTCTGTGCCTTTTTCCATCCGTCTTGCTGTGGGGATGGCGTTGCCTTCAGAGTGGGAGAGGAAGCAGTGACCCTGTGAGTATTACAAACTGCTAAGCCTCTCTCTGGGGAATGGAGAGACAGGACCGCTCTGGCCTCGCTAAGTTGCACATTGTGTTACTATCTGAGATCCTCATTATCTCCAATGGAAGCTGTGATTTGTTTCTCAGTTCTCGTTTCTCTTTGTACACAGTTGCCTCTCCTTTTAAAGGCAGCTTTTCCTAGGAGCTCTGGCCTCAAAGGTTCGTTTTCTTCATGTGTGTATTACAGATGTCACAAACACCTCCGACATGGTGCATGATTCCTCATTCAAATGCAGACTAGCTGAGGGGGAAAACAAGTCCTTAGATCTATAGCATCCCCTGGGGATATCAGCACAGGACACATGCATGCCAGTGATAAGCCAAACTAGACACTGGATGTCACCAGTACTCCACTGGAAATACAGAGGAGGGAGCAGGTATCTGGCAGTAAAAACCTCCACTCTTAAAGCCAGCAGTCTGGTTGGCTTAAAGAAGAAGTGTTGACTGGGCACGAGTTAACAAGGATCATCTGATGTACCCTAGAACCAGAATAAATCCAGCAAAGGAGACCAGGTGAGGAGGTGAAAGAAGTTTGCTATCCTATCTTAGAGGGAAAAGCAAGACCAAGAATGGTGTAAGAGTCTTCCAGATATCCAACAGTCCACATGCCTTAACATCTGGCAAACACAATGGATGGTGGGATGGAGGAGGCCATCCCTCCCTTTGCAGATCCTGAGTACCAGCATGCCTTGAGGGGTCTCCAGAAGGGCCCTGCTTGTCAGTAGAAATGAGAAACCTGCCACCATAATCTGATATCTCCCAATGAAGAAAGCATACTGATGTACACCAGCACCTTGATTTCCATGCTCAGAGAAGCCCTTCACACTTCCCTTCACCTTATCAAGCACTGTTATACCCCAAATCTCTATGGCAGTAGAAGAGCAAGCTTAACAAGATCTCAATCTGGCTGCTGCTCAGCTCCCAGCATGGGGAAAGATGAGGAGAAAATTTATGGCAAAGCCCTGGCTCACCCTCAGTGGGATCCATGCACCAAGGGACACAGAGAGGCAAGGTGCTTGAGGAAGAGAAGACTTGCTACAGCCATGATCCTAAAACACCAGACCAGCACATTCACACCATGTCTGATGCTTTCTGGAAGGGTCCCCACCTCACGAACATGTTGCACAGTTGATATGGTTGTTTCTTGCAGAAATGGCTGGGATTCCAGTGCATGCAGCAGCTTGGGTAGACACAATGCACACCAGGCTGCCAGACAGGTGGAGGTCCTGGACAGATACAGAAGCATGGATCTCCTCAAAGCATGTTAGATTACAGACAGATTCCTCTGATCAGAGAGCCTGATGTCTAAAAACTCTATGTAAAATCAGGGATTCGCACCTTTGTGTGAGCATTGACAAGATTTTCTACTGGATGGAAAGAAAGAGCTCAACTGCCTGTTGTAGAGTCAGCCCTGCCAACAACCAGAATGGAGTCCCTTGTGAGTGGGCTGTGTTTTGGCAGCAAAAGGTGAGATTTTGATACACACCTCCCTCCCAGCTCTGCAGCAAAAGTTTGGGTGTGGGCTACGAAACACAACATGAAGCTCGGGATAGCCATGGCTTGATTCCAGTTCAGGAGGTGGAGGCTCCCACCATGCTTTACCTAACATGAAGAACCTCCTACCTGACTGTATAATTATGTTTCCATGTCCAGCTGCTTTGTTTGGTTGCTTGTTTTAAGTGTTCCTCTGTTTAATACCTGGCTTTGCCAGAGCACCGAGGGAGACAGGCACTTGAACTGACTGCCACCTTGCTTTCTCTCTCCATAAAGGAAAGCATGGGAGTGCTTCACTGACCTTCTAAATAGAGAGGCTTCAAATTAAATTATAACATTGCTGATAATCAGCAGACCAGGGATTAAACTGATTGGGTGCCCTGCCAGACCAGATTTAGCTTTCATTAAGTTCTGCCCACAAATTAGGCCTGCCCATACTCTTACTCTCCAAGTTATAACATGCACAAACACACAGGAGGAGAACAAAGCCCAAAGTACTTTACTGTTTAGAATTCTAATCCTTTCAAGGTCCGGAAATACCTGGGGTCCAGCTACCACGCCGTCTATCCAACATCTGCTGTTAGAAGTAAAAACCTGAAAGCAAGTCATTTACATGAGGGTTTAAGAGGGATGCAGGGAAACTACAAGAGCAGGGATGTAATCAGCAGCACAGGGAAAGTCTGAAAGGAGCTTGTCGATCCCTATGAAATAGAGCAAGAGGCTTATTTAATTTTTTTTCTTGTGTGTGTAAATTTCCTAAACAGCTGACCTAAATGAGTTCTTACCACGATCAGATAGCCTAGGACAACAGAGTAATCCTTCTAATAGGATTACAGGCTGTGCTAAAGGAGACTTCAGGCTTCTCTGCTCTGCATTGTAATACGTACACATACACACAATGCAGATATTGTGCCTGGTACCTGCAAACCCATCGTTTTCCCCATTCCCCATTTATTCCTCTCATTACTCAGACCTTCCCACCTCTCCTCTTGTTTGCTCCACGATTGCTATAAAGTAGTCACCAATAGTGGACTGAGGAGGGAATAAATCATAGAGCTGAAATCATAAAACTGGACAGATGGAAGTTTGGGGAAATTAGCATCCAAAAAGGCCGGTTTCAGTAGGGTTCCAGGGGGACTGGTATTACCTGACACCAGTCAGTCTTTCCACTGCTGTTCAGCAAGACAGCATAAAATCCCTGCCACTAAGATTTGCAGGCAGCACAAAAGCTGGTGGAGCAGCATATAGCAATACAGCAGGAGGTCCCACAGAGCTTTGCAGACCTCCCTGTAGGTTGGACCTGTGCAAACCAAACACCTTAATAGAGGCAAAGGCAGAGGGAACATCAGGGAACAAACAAAGCAGGACAAATCTACCTACTGGCTGTGGGTAGAAAGCTGCTGGGAAGTGTGAGCGAGTCCTGGAGCAGTGAGAACAAGAAAAGGCAGCAATGCACACACACACACTCACAAAGAGAACTTATTTCCTAATAAAAAAGTAACTGACTGTGAGCTCCCAGGGAAGGATATAGTCATTAGTGTCTAATACAGTCTTTGGTCGCATGCAAAGGCATGGAGAAGGTGGCTTGTAACTTCAGATTGCACGACTGAGCCCGATGCTAGTGTGCTGATAACAGCTTTCAGGAATACGTTTTTCAAAGGTTGCTAAGAAGCACTTAGAGATGGTGCTGGGGAGAACTACAAAAACCACGAGATGCAGTGGGGAAAACGCCTTGCTGTGAGGGAATAAGAGGAGCTCAATTCACTTTATCAAAAAAAAAAGAAAAAAAAGAGATAGTTGTGGGGATAGCAACTTAGCAACTTCCAGCAGCCAAGACCTCGGATATTAGAGAGGTTTCTGGTCACATGGAGAAAGGCATGGTGAGAACCAACAGCAGCTGAAAGATAAAGCAAGATGAACCCAAATGGGAAATCAAGGATTTATTTGCAATCATGAAGGATAAACGAAAGGACAGGTTGTTTGGGGGTTGTTTGTTGTTTTTTTCTTAAATGCTTTCAAATTAAAACTTGGAAGACACCTTGCACAAGGAGGAGCTGTGCTCCTCCACCTGTTACCTACCTACTAAAACTAGTTCTACAGAGAGGCTGAGTTCTACTTTATTTTTAAAAAGTGAATTAATGGAAAGCACCAGAACAGACACCACATTTCTTTCAGCATCACAGGCTTCACCTACCAGGAACCAAAATGAGATGTCACAGCACAGCAAAAGGCTGTCAAGCAAGCATTTAATCCCCAGACCAACAAGAAAAGGAAAGAGGTTTGAAAGATTTAGAAATTACTTGTTGCTTGCCCTGGAAAGAAGATGCTGAAGCCCTGGGTCAGCAGCTCTTTGTGCCTGTGATTGAGTAGGTGACATAATATAGATGACTGTAGCTGCAAATTAATTGATGTTACATCCCTTATAAATCTGAACCTGGCCTAAGCGTAATGCTCACAGAGTGACTGAGAACTGCTGAAATATTTATAAGAGTGAGATATTACTTTGGACTAGCTGAAACAGAGAATTGACTCCAACATTTCCTCCTCTCTCCTCCCTTCCCCAAAAAAATCAAAGCTGTCTCAAAAGAAGAAAGCAAACCTTTTCCATTTCTACCTTAACAAAATGTTATTTTGAAATCAGAAATTATTTTTTTTGAATATGCAATCCCCAGGGGCTGCATAGCCTCATAGGTGTGCCTACAATATATAATACAAGTAACACACAGGCTAGCACTCCTCATCTCTCCCCCAGAGCTGTACACACAGCAGCAGGACCATACTAACAGAATTACTTTTTAAGGGGAAGACAAGATGAGGATACGGGGTCCCTATTCAGATACTGCAATAAGCCACTAAAGTCACCTGTATGGTTGAAGTTTACTCTAAAAGTCACATACACAGCAGCAGAAAGCTTGGTCCTAAAGCTGATCTGTGCTTTGGGAAGGGGAAGCAGAGCAAGAGGAGATTCTTTGCTGCCAAGAGAAGAAAGCACTGCTGGAGACCTGTCCTTTCCACAGCCCATCCCCTAAGTGAACTGAGAGTCTAAAAAAGATGAAAATGGCACAGAAATCCCTGCAGGGCTCTAGGCCTTTCGTGTACAGATCTCTGTGGTGGGAGGGGAGGTGAGAGACTAGGGAAGCTGCAGTGATAACTAACCCAAGGAAGAGGAAGTGAAAAGGAGAGAGGAAATGAAGAGAGAAAACAGGTGAGGTGCTGAATGGAGAAAATCCAGGCAGGAGCAGAAGTATTCCTACATGTACTTGGTGTGGTCCAGCATCTTAACCCACACCTCTCCCAGCTGGCCCCATCATGTGCCTCCTTTTTATGACAGACAAGTTCCCGGTCTCCATTCTATCCCCTGTCCAGCCAAGCAGGCATCCCCATGCTTAGCAGCACCTACTTGCTCACACAAACCACGTTTGTCTTATGAAAAAAATCTATACGTGGTGCTATAGTCAGAAAATATCTTACAAATAATAAGAAGGAAGGAATTTCACCTGTCTTCTTCGTGCTACCCTGCTCTGTCCAGCACAACTACGGGCTGCCTTGCATTGTGCATGCAGGGAACATCATGCAGGGTGGCCAAAGGTCAGCAGCTAACTCTTCGCTGGTGTGTTTGAACCCTGGCAGGATAGCATCTCTCACCTTAGAGCTTGATCACTTCTCAAGAGCTGCTTTTCACCCTTTAGACAGTCAGAACTGCAAACAATTTCTTCACCAGTCACCTAGTAGCCATGGCAGGGTAGGGGAAAAGGGAATATTTTTGCTTATGGGCTAGGGGTGAAGCAACAATTGTAATTTGCCAGGGTTGAATATGCAACTGGATCCTCAGGCCAGGCTGCATTAAGTGCCTGTGTCCATCATCTACAGGTGGCAATGGCTGTGGCAAGTGCATTCAGAAGTAACCAATGCCCTGCTTTTAGCTCTGACTTAGCCCACTAGCTCTTGGCATCACGAGCCACTACTCTGAGCTAAATAAAGACATAGCCCATGCTTGTCAGCAGACCCAAGGTTCAGGAATGATCCCATTGCAGTCTTTATCAATAGCTACACTCAGCACAAGGAAAGGTCCAATCTCATTTCTTTGCTGGCCCATTTGGGTAACTGGGGAAGGAGTCTGTACCCTCTCACCCACACGACCAATACTAATTCAAGCCCAGATCTGTCCTTCTTCCATGCCCAGCCAAGCATCGTTTCTAACGAGCAGCACTTGCTGTGCAACCAAGATCCAGGACAAACCTGGTCCTTTTCCAGCCCCAAGCCCCAGGGCCCTTCTTGGCGGCTCCCATAAGCAGCAGGTCGATCGCAGAAAGGGTTGTTTTAATAATAACATCCCTCCCTTCATTGTCTGGGGCTCTACCACAGCTCTGAGCCACACAAAAGCTGCTGGCTGCAAGAATGACAGCGCTAGGTGAAAAGCTCTCCCCACTCCATGTGTGATGGGTCGTGCATCCGGCAGGCCCGGCACTTCAATAGCAACACAGAGAATTTTTAAAGGCATTTTGTTTATCGCAGTCATGTGCCACCATTTGATTGCCTGAAAAGCCCAGGAGGGCACCTAAACACAATATCTCCCAGAGAGTGACAGTCAGGGCAGCCATCACTTGGTATTAAACAGACACCTTCAATACAGATGGAAAAGACTACAAAAGAGGCATTAAAACAGCAGTTACATCCCTCTCTCACCCCTGGTGCCTGTTTCAACTTCTCAGCCTGTCATTAGGGGCTGCCATGGGGGACTGTATCACAAATGAGCAGCATGAACAAACATAGGCAGAGAGCAGCTCCAGCATGCTGCTGTTAAAAAAAGCCTCCACGGCAGCACAGGTGAATGGGATACAGCTGCTGGTACCCCTATATCAGCTAGAGACCTCCCTTTCCCCCCAAGGTGATGCTAAAACATAGGGAAGGTGGTTACTCAGAGGGTTTTGGATTTCTCATACAGTTCTGCAGATGCACCGGTTCCCTGCTGCTCATGCTGGGGAAGACATCATGATGGTCTCGCCTTCTATGGGTTTGCTTCCAACTATGGCTTTTAAAGCTGGTAGAAAGTTTTTGAAGCCCATCCTGCTTCTCCTGAGAGCTGTCCACCCACCCCAACTCATTGGTATTGTTTTCCAAGAGAAACAGAAAGACAGTAAAGTTATTCTATACTAAGTTTGACTTTTTTTTTTCCCTCCTCCTCTACTGCTAGGATAGGATGGAGAGGCAAAGCCCAGAAAATTCCAAACCATGAAAATATAAAACATATTCCTCACATGAACAATCTGGGATGGTTTAAAGCAATGAAAAATTCTTCCTGTTGAAAACCTGCAGGCTGTCATAACTCGTCACTGAGCCATTTTGACAAGCTCAAACTACAAACCCTGTAAGGTTCGCTGCCCATTAATATTCTCAGATGATTCCTTCCTCTGTTTGATTGTCACCAAATGCAAACATCAGTTCTTCCAGACATTCTCATGTCTTGTAATGGACAAAAAAAAAAAGTAAGCAAGTCAGAAAAATAATCTGAATATCCAAGATCCTGCAAACGAGCACTCAGTCTACCTATAACTAGATTGCCAGAGTTCATTATCCTCCCTGACAACTCTGTACAGGTAAACAAAACACACTTTTACTCAGTTTTGCACAACCAATTTTGCACAGAGTGAAACAGCTTACAAGGGCATCTCCCTCTCCAGCTTTTAGTGTTGCACACCTGGGCTTGTCCAACCAATATGGACAGGGAAATAAAAGGATCCCCACAGGGACCGTCACACCTGGGCTGGCTTAGTAAGGGAATATCAGTACCATCCAGCAGGATCTACCAGCTAATCTTGACTCCACGAGTGCTCCTGGAAGGAGCCCACGGGCTGCACATTGTGTACAGCCCTGCTCTATCACCTGGAAATATTTATGGAGAGGAACAGCACATTTTCCATATGCTGTGAGACACTCTGAAGATCTATGCTTTGCACTCTTAAGTATTTTTAGTCAGTGTGGATGTCTGCAAGATGGACCAGAAGTACCACATGTCCCTTTCCTTACGCGATGGCCTGTGCTTCACAGTGAGATTTGGTTGACAGCGTTAGACAGCAGCATAGATCAGCAAGGCTCTGCACTCCTGTGAAACTGCATCAATAAACGTACAGCCAAGACAAGGGAGCAAGGGGACATAAATATATATGATTAGATTCCCATTGGCATGAAAGTTTCCCTGCACAGCCTGCCTCTGGGCTGCACCTTCCCAGCTAAGTTGAAGCAACAGACACATGAACTGTCAGGGCTTTGATATATTAAAAAAATATATAAAAAATAGGTGTCTGAGTCCACTTTAATTCTCTTCACAAGACTCATTTGTAAACAGGATGTCTCATAGAGGCCATCCCAAGGACATCTCCTCCAGCTGAGTAGAGGGACTGGCACATCCTCAATGCACCAATGACTGAAAAGTGAGGTAATTGGGGGAAAAAGGCCTTTTTTTCCTCTCTTTCCTCCCCAAAACATATGACTGACTGCTGCCACCGTGGCTCCAATCTCACTGTGCAAAGAGCAGCCCCTGAGCTAGCCAGGGAGAACCATCACCTGGATGCTGTGGGAACAAATGGAAGAGAAGTGCATAAATAAAACCGATAAAAAGTTTTAGGACTCATGGAATGTGCATAATGCGCCGTATCAAAGCTATCGGCTCCAACGCTTACACACTGCCAGTGGCTGCCAGGGAAAAGAAAAATAAAAGGTCTCTTATAAAATTATTACCCTGTCACTTAAGTCAACAGCAGCGATACCATGATAGAAGCCAGCAGTTATGTCACATTGTTTTATCACTATAATTACATCAAGAACATAGTAACTGTCTGAGAGAGATAAGATGAGGGAAGCGGCTCTTCTGAAGCTTCCTGCTCACAGCACTGGGATTTGCAAACTGGTTTGGGGTTTGGACATTACATTCAGTTACTGTCCTCGAGCTCTGAAGAGCCACATCACTGAAGAAATACAAACAGACCGCTCCCTTGACTCCTGCTGCTGCAGGTAGTTTTGTAGGAGCTATGAAGGTCAGTCCTCAGGATCACAGAGGACCAAATTAGTGGAAATTGGCCCCCAGAGGTTCCCCGGGCTTCTTGGGCAGCCTAGGCTCCTAGATGTCCACAGCAGGGTGGTGGAGGAGAGTGCATAGCCACGTGTGCTGAGAAGGAACTCACCTCTCCCCATGCAGGAGATACGTACCTGGGACTACACCCATTGTGTGGGCCAGGAAAGGGCTTGGCATGAAAAAGACAAACAATTCTGTGTAGCTCACAGAAAACTCTTTTCCTCACCCCAAAACGACCTGCAGCCCTCCATCTCTCACGCAGGCTCCTAAACCTCCCTTACACCACACCACGCAGCTGCGAAGTGGCACAATTCCTGCAGACCCTGCTAACTCCACAATGCTCTGAATGCAAATCCCTAACGCATCGTGAGCATTGTCACTATTTGCTGTTTTCTCATCCTATCTTTCTTCTTTGTTTGGAAATTCACTGCAATGAGGTTCCCTCAGAAATCTAGCAAGCTCCCTGCTCCTATATCATGCTGACAACTCATCTGTTTTTATCCCTCTTTCCCATGGATCCCTCTATGCATTGTAAATTGTTCTGAGGCACCACAGCGTACAGCACATAGTACAATGGAGCCTGGAAAGCTGCAGTTGCTACAGCTTTTAGTTGTCAAGTGAGACTGTGAAAATAAATAGTAAAAATGAGTCTCAGTGAGTAAGTAGTTGTTCGGGTTTGGGGTTTTTTGGTTTTGGTTTTGTTTTTTTTAAATAGGAAAAGACATGTCACAGACTATTGTAAAAGGAGAGAAGCTGCCAGACTGGCCCCAAACCTATTTTTCCACTACCCCCATTACTCAGAAATTCATTGGGTCATACAGTTATTAGGCCTTGCTGCACTTGGACAAATAGGATTCAGGAAGCAAGTGTCTTCTCCTACATTCTGATCGGCAAGTGTGTTCTGAACGCAGTTAGTTGTCCTCTGCTTATAGCAGGGGGAAAGCCTCACAGAAGTATTGCCTCTTTCATCCCAGAGTCACTGCTATTCAGGGTTGGGTGGAGATTACCCTGCAGAGTCTCACACTGACACTCAGCAGGAACGCTGATGGGTGGGGTGGTCACCAGCAGGGTGGGCACATGCCTTAGAGGACTAGGGTGACACCTAACTCCCAGAATATTTTCAGTTGAAAGGCACCTGCAATGATCACCTAGTCCAGTATCCTACAGAAGATACTGTCCACCTTTCAGTACTTCATTAGTGTTATTCTAGGCTGCAGAGAAGTCCCAAACAGCACTGTAAGATGGACACAAGGACCATCTTCTCTGCCAGATACAATGCAGAGGAAGATGGTGACAGGGAAAACAAACCTGTTGCCTGTTTACGACCCTTTCCACGGAAGTTTGAAATAAAATATCCTCTTGCCTGAAGTCAAGAGCAGCAGTGCTGTAAAGGATGAACCGTCATGCCACAGAACTTTATCATGGTAATTACATCAGGAACAAGTTTACTGTTTGAGAAAAGAAAAAAAAGATTACAAGCAGCAATCCACCAAAGTAGCAGCAGTGTCACAGCTGAGAGATATGCAGAGAAGAGAAACGTATTACACGGGAGCAATCAAGAACAAATTCAACGTGGAAAGGGCTACATGTTGCTAGGCTGTGTTTACAGCACTGGTGAGCGTGTCTGCTTACAAGGATGCAATCAATGGTTTGTCAAGCACAAGATTTACATTTGCATCCACATGTGCACTTTTGCTAATTAGGCAAGTGGATTTCCAGAGGGGCCTTCAGAATAATACAGAAGCACCTGAGATTTTTCAGGATTCCCAAAGAAATTAGCCGAATCAAAATCCCTGACAGATATGCAGGCTGGAGCTGTCATGCATCAAGACAGGACTGTGCTTGCGTGCCCCTTGTCTCAGACTAACAGCACGACCATCGGACTGGATGCTTGCCCTGTCAGCAGCTCAGGGAAGGGACTTCTGTGGAAGGGACCTTCCACAAAGCCCTGTGGAAGTACAGGGCAGATGCTAAACTGGCATCTTGTATTGATCCTGTTTGCAGTATGGCAGGAGGAGACACCAGTGAGACAACATGCTTTTGCTGCCTGCAGAGAAAGGGTTGAGTGTCACTGAAACAAAATTATTCTTTCTTTCTTCCTCTTTGACTCAGCAAATTCTTGAGGGGGAACCTCATACAGCCTTTCTGGGACAAAATGAAGGTCGTTACAACCAGTCCAGTGCTAAGCTCCCACTAGCAGTTATCATTTAATGCTATTTCCTCTGCCCTGGAGTCTAGCTCATCACAGAAACCTCCCCTGATCACCCTGTGTGAACTGCCATAGGAGGTTTGGAAAGAATGGCTGACATAGAGCCACGTGGATGATGATGATGATCCAGAGAACAGAGAATGCAGAAGGAAGGAACAAACACAGCTTGCTATAGGCTACTGCAGGCTCTAAGGTGTCCTGCTTGGCAAAGCCAGGCTCTGCAAAACTGCTACATCCTACAAAGCACTTGACAAGCTGGGACATGTCCATACACTTTCACTGAGACATAGTCCTGGTGTGTCTTAGGGGGTCACCAAGCACATCCAAGTGAGAGCAGGATATGAGCCCACAAATGGCTGCCCTCACAAGGAACTGGTCAGGAGTTTGGAGTCCTTTGCAGGGCTTGCTTTACGGCCATACCCTCATCTTTCTTGACCAAGAACCACAGAGCAAAGACCTGAGTGGAACAGTCCATTGGCTTTTCTCGGGCCTGGAGCAAATCACCAAGCAGCCTGTAACAAATCATCATCCCAGTTAATGAAGATTCTCCTCTCTTTGCTGTGCCTGACCCTGATCTCACTAAGCAACTGCAAGCAGCACACACCAGTTAGCAGACTCGGGTCTCACCTGCCAGCTACTACGATCCTGGATCTTTTCCAGACCAGCTCCAGGCCATAGCACAATGCAGAGAGAACACCCGTTGCTGCAGAAATTGTACTGTTGTTATGACAGACAGGTTTGCTCACAGCCCTTGGCCTTGATATTTCTATGGCATCTCTAAATGCTGGTCAGCTGAGGATTCCCAGCCCCTCTGTACACAATGCCCAGGAAAGCTCCCTGCCGTGGAATACATCCTAACCAGTGACACAGAGTACAGCCCCTCTGATCTTCAACACCCTTTACCTCAGTACCTAAACAGGGCCCAGGATGGGCAGATGCAGACGCTCACTTTTGCAAGTTGTGGCTGGAGGAAGTCACAGAAATGCAGAGTTCATGGGAGAGCAGAAATGTCACACTTGAAAACAGAGCCAGGGCCCAGCTTGCCCAGGAAAAGAGCCCAACAGCCAATTCATCCCCTACCCGGGAAAGTTTTGTTCATGCTATTTCAGGCAACACGTCAAAGGTTCTGTCACTGGTGGCAATAACTTTTAAGTGCCAAAAGCAGCTTCTAGAAAACCAGGTAGATTAGGAACTGAGTCAGAGTGGGTGGGGGGGAAAATTTCAGTTGAACAATTGGCAAAGGACAAGCTTTCTCATTTTCTTGTGCAACCTCCTGTTTTAAAAACCATCAATAGACAGGGGAAAAAGGCACCTTTTGCAAATGTACACAAAAAATAAGGGGTGTAGGAAATCAGCGCTCTAATAGGATAGCTGTAGTATTCCCCTACAAAGAGAGGCTGAGGGAGCTGGACTCGTTCAGCTTAGAGAAGGCTGCGGGGGGACCTCACTGCAACCTTCCCGTACCTGAAGGGAGCAGAGAAACAGGAGGAGAATCAACTTTCTAAAAGGGCAGACACTGACAGGACAAGGGGGAATGGATTGAAGCTAGAGGAGGGAAGGTTTAGATTAGATATTAGGGGGAAGTTCTTTATAGAGAGAGTGGTGAGGTGCTGTAACAGGCTGTCCAGAGAGGTGGTGGATGCCCCATCCCTGGAGGTGTTCAAGGCCAGGTTGAATGGGGCCCTGGGCAACCTTGTGTAGCTCCAGGCTTGGAGGTTGGTGGCCCTGCCTGTGGCAGGGGGTGGGAACTCTGTGATCCTTGGGGTCCCTTCTGACCCAGACCATTCTATGATTGTTTCTTAAAAGCATGGTAGACTGAGGTGGGATGTGTGATAGAAGGTGTCAGGTAAGCTGGGAGTGTAAACCACTACCCAGCTTACAAAGTATTTAAAAAATTCCTCCTCCCTAGTAATAACAAAATGCAGATGAGAGACCAATTCTCTAGGAACCAACTTTAGTTATGAGACCCTGTCCCATAACCTCTTGATATATGGCAAGTTCTCCACAGAGCTGTTTTGAGAAGCGAGAGGACAGCTGGCTAACCGAGCCACCTCATGTTTGTAAAGGCATCAGAGAGTTCACCCTAGCATTCAGATGGGTGAAAACTAAAGGGACAGACACAGGGGTGAACCTGCCACAAGAACGGTTTCTGCTTCCCCCAAAAATCAGATCCTACCACAGCAGAGACCAGGTTGCAGCCCAAGTTACAACTAACCCCAGGACAGCTGGGTCCTTGTCCTGTCTGCATCCAGCTGTGAAGGGCAAATTCAAAGCCTTTGAAGTCTTTCTGGACCTCAGAGCTTTACAGCTCAAGCACTTAGCTTCCATAGTCCATTGAGCTTGTAAAAATAACGTCACATTCACCCTAACAACATCACTTGGACTAACCAACAGCATCCTGACAGCCTCTGGTCAGGGCCCAGACAGACTGACAATATGCTTCCCATGCACATCCTCTGACAAAAACAGCAGCTCTCAGTACCCAGGGCTTTCAAGCCAATACTTTCGCTCAGGCTTTAATCTCCAAAATCAATTAAAAGCAAAGTAAATAAACCCAAGAGATCCTCTCCCCGGGTTTCTTTCAGCTTCACAGGCGGGAGAAAAATTATCCTTCATAATATCACATTGAAAGCACGTACTGCAGATGGCTGTCACTCAGTCATTAAGGCAGCTTTGCAATTCCACCTATCGCTTTATGAACCAGGATGATTTGTGCATACTCGATGCATGAGTAACATACTGGAGCATTCTGCATCCCTTATGAAAAGCCATTATAGATAAAACAGCCAGATCTCTGATAAGGCTTCAAAAGGTCTGGGAGTGTATTACCTTCAAAAACATTGCCAGTCCCTTCCTGATATCGAGTCCCACTCGAACTCAACTCACACCCAAGCCCAACCAAGCTCACTTTCACACTCCAGAGCTCTGCTCCTCATTGCTGTGACTAAACATGTCATCTTGACTACAAAGCGAGGATCTATGAACAGGGAAGAGGTAGAACTCTTGCATGAAAATGCCTCTCCAGTCACAAACCAAGGGACTTTTGTGATCTGCAAGGCACCAGTAGGTTTTTACATGACATTAAGCTGAGTCATTATGGAAATTTTAACTCAAGTCTTCACCTTTTGGTACTACCAGGTGTCACCTCCTGGGTAGTTTGCATGCAACACTGCAAGAAGGCAGCAGTTGAGTCATCCCATTCATTGCGTATCACGCTGTGACCAGTCTGCTGGAATTACTCTCGCGGATGTATGTCCGATTAGTTTGTGAGTCACCGTTCACAGGAAGCTTCTAGCCTCAACTACAAGGGAACAGTCGTCTACCTCTCATCTGAACAGCTAGTGCTTATTTCTGGCTGCAAGTGACCGGCCAACTAACCACATTGTATGCCAAGGACTGGAGGGAAAAGGAGCGTAACACATGATGCTTGATAACAAAACTAGTGTTTCATCTGTTTTTCACAGGTGAACACCTCATATTTCAGCATGTTTTATGAGAAAGCATCTTTCTTCAGTAATAGCTGGGGTATCTGCCAGCTTTTTGAGAAAAGCCACTAGGACTTCATAAACACCACCACAGTTACACCACTCCCATGCTCCGTAACACATCCACAACACATTTCTGTGTGTTCCCTTCGAGGAGAGCTGCAGAGACACCAGCTTGTTAATTATACTAAGATAAGGAGGAAATTTGGCAATTAAACTCCCATTTTTTTCACATGTCCCTGTTAGGCTTTTGATAACGCTGTCTGCTGCCTCAAGGCAACATTCCCCCACACAAGGTTTCCTGGAGACCCACTGCTATGACTAAGCCTTCCATCACTGCCATGTAATCATGAGCTCACACCAGGAGGTAAAGCTGCTCAGACTGTGGCAGCCATTGTAACTTGAACTTTCCTCGCAGAGCATCTTAGGATGAGTTTCTCTAGCCGCTGAAAGCTCAGCAAAGCAGCTTTTAATGACTCTGCCAGCAGGAGCTGGTGGAATTTTTTTGCCCCTTCATCTAGGAGAGATGAATCTCAAGGACCTATGCTTGTGTATTGGCTCCGGTGGTTACTAAGGTTTGATAACTGCAAAAGGAGAAGAGATGGAAAAGAGCAAAGCTGGTGATTTAAAGTCTGCTCACTTGCACACCAAGCTTCCCTGAGCACACGCAAACATGCAGATAAGCATACAGTGCCAGCTGATCTCACCTCTTGCCCGTCTGTCCCTATTCAAGAGAAGTCAGAGGCCATTGGGGTGACCCGAGTACAGTCCTGAAGTTGCTGCAAGGAGCAGCCAAGCACAGAGGACAATTTGGGAGCAGGAAAAGCAGGAGACACAATACTGAATATTTTGCTACCATGTTCCCTCCTCTGGTTTCACAGTTGCTACAGGACACAGGGTTTCATTCTGAAGGTTAATAACCCTCGTGAAGCAGCCACTCGTGTGCCACTTGTAGTGATGAGATGCAGCAAAACCCCACCCCATTCCTAGTCCCTAGCACGTGCTTCCCAGTAAAAGAAGGTAAACTCTGAACTGAGGCAACAGGACAACGGTGAAATCTAAGCCAAAGGATAGGTTAAACCTCTCCACATCCCAAAGACACTGAAGATGATAGGACAGCATGGTCCTATGCAAGGTTTGATAGTAAGCAGGGCTTGCTCCACCAGCCCAGCAAAGCAAAAACGGCTGTTTCTTGGCATGTCACCTCCAACCAAGCACCAGCCTTTATCCAATAGCTCAGAGGTGTTAAAGATTCCTTTCATAATTACTACAGGATTCCCCCAAAGTGGCCCTCATCACAAGGGCAGCCATGCCTTTGAGGGAAGGAACTGAGATTCTCTGAGCCATTAAATAATGACACACTGAGGACAGGTTGAGGAAAAGGACAGTGTTCGAAGGAAACATTATATTTTATTTAACTTCTCAAATAGAGTAGTACTCAGAGTTTAAACTGTGGGCAAACACATTGTCTTACCTCAAACATTATTTAAGTATTTAGCTAGTTTCATCCCTTGGCTGCCTGTGGAAGATTGACTTTTCTTCTACTTAGCTGAATTAAAAGGTTTTTGCTCTTTCTCTTACTCTCCAACTCCTCACCAAGCAAACAGGCTGTTTTCTGAATAACCAGTATCTTCTGCTAGTCTCACCTGAGTAAATTCTGAAGTTTGAAGCTTCTTCTGCTTCCATCAAATTTGACCTCAGAGATGAGTGGTAAGTTGGGGTTCAGGAGATGGAAGGAACATGCTCAATTAAATTAATTTAGAAACATCAACCATCATGATCAGGAGGTGAATTTAATTCTTTTCTAAGATTCAGGAGAAAGAGGATAGAACAAATGAAAGAGACAAAGGCTTTTGGTATTGCACAAAGTGACCATCGAGAGGCCAGACTAAATTTTCATTATACCCTGATAGTCATTATAAAAGCAGAGGGCAATTCACCACCTCGGAATAATGAGGAAAAACACTCAATTTGAAGCGTCCATAAATATCCTGTACTTTAAGGCTTTGCACTGCTCAACATTTTAAATGGCACTTTAAAAAGAAAATAAAGACATGAAGGAGATGGGAAGATGTACCCTTAGGGGTAAACAGCACACCTCGGGGAAAGCAGAAAAACAAAAGATCTGTGTATCCATTCAACTTCGGGGAAGCTGTTGCCCTATCAGGAACTAATTAGCAATGGAAAAAAAATAATGTTTCTTACCATTAGGATTTCTGTAAACGCTGATTTGTTACAAGCAGCATTTGCTACAGTGAAATCCAACTACATCACGGTCTGACAAGCGCACGGCTAATCTATAACCTTCATTAGCGCTACACAGGCTGCTGCTTCCACCCGGGTTCGGGCATCTCTCTGCTCACTCGAACGCAGCAGCACTTGAAAGCCCCCTGCTGCGATCAGGGGTCTGTTGTACAAAGCGCTGTACAAATACTCAATAAGAAATACTCCTTGTTCCACGAGCAACCAGCCAAACGGGCAAGACAGACAAAAGCAGGAGGAGAACTATCGTGATCCCTATTTTTTTTCTGTGTACAAGGAGCTGAGCCACGGAGAGGTGAGCGTGTACTTAGAGCTAATCTGCTGTGCCAGTGATATAATCAACATGCCTTTCTTGTTTACCTGTACCTGCTAGGAGGTCCTGATGCCTTTGTGATTCCTGGTGTTAACTGCATAGGCTCCCAGTCTTGTATTTGTTCAGATTTGACAACAGGCAACAAATCCCCACACACCCCCAACTCCCACGCATGCCACACCACCAGTAACTGCTAGAAAGCCAGCTAAATGTAAACTGAAACACACCAGTGATATTTAAACAAATATTCAAGGCCTTGAGTCAGAGCAGAAATGAATCCTTAAATTGATCTCCAATTCTGTTCATCCTAAAGCTCTCTTGGAAATACAGCTCTTGCATGCTGCTCTGATGGGCAACAAAATTGGGCACTTAAGAGATGTGCTGAGTGGAGATTTTCCAGCCATGCCACCTACCAGCTCCCTGCCATGGGATCACACAATCCCAGTCTAAATGTCTGTTGGGAAAAACTGCAGAGTGGAACAAGCTCCATTAGCAGGAGGTTTCAGGACCTTTGCTACGTTACAGGTCATACACACCTGCCATGACACACATGCAGCGAGATCTGCATCTTGGCTCTGAAGTGGGATGCTGCCAGTGGAGACATACCCTGGATACAAAGCAACTTAAGGATAGCTTCAGATTCTGTGCACGAGAATGTCCTGCTCAGTGTTCTGCCTGCCTGAAGGAAAAGCCCTCCTGTCTCATTTAAGGACACTTGGCACACGTAGGATGCCCTTCTATAAGTCAGTCTCTAGCTGGCTTGTGTGGTAGAAATGGGCTCTTTGGCCATGACTTGAAATGGGGCCAAAGTCATCAGGCTTAAAAGAGATGAAAAGCACACCCTCTGTAGAAGACATTATTCCTGCTATATCTCCCCACAACATTCGCTTTTATTACGCCAGCACCAGCATATGCTGGAAGAAGAGTCTCAGCTGCAGAATCCATGTCAGAAAACAAAAGTCACTGGAGTCACCTTAACATATCCTCCCTGCTAATCCTCCTTCCTCACCCACATCGCACACATTGTCCCAGGGAAAGCAAAATGGATCCCTCAACATCTCAGACATAAAATGCCCCTGGGAAAAGAAAGGGAATTGTTAATATGGTTCAGCCCAGGGTACGGGAACCAGCCCTCCTGCTCTTCCTAGCCCTCTCTCCATGGTCTCTAACCACATCAATAGCTTCATGCAACTAGGAATACCCATGAGAGCTGATAGGTCTAATAATCAGTCTCACCTTTCTTGCAATTACTGGAGGAGCCAGGAGCTCTTATCAAACTCAGCTCTACCTTATCACCTCCTCACTCCCTCCCTCTTGCTTCTGACATCTTCTCCTGGAGGTGTTTCACTGTCAGATTTGCACAGCCAGATGCTTTACAGACCTAATAAGAGCAGACAAACAACGTCTATGTCTGACTGATTAGCTGATAATCACAGACGTGGGCTTTGCCAAGTGTTTTTGAACACAGAAGCCCAGTTCAGCCTTCCTTCACCCCAGCATCCCACTGTCAAAGCCCACAAATCACATCAGCGCAAGGAACACGCGAAAAACAAAATCCAGCTCGTATTGTCTGCCATCAAATGACTGCTAAATAATGCAAAGAAATGAAAACAATTTTGTTTGGATGATTGATTATAGGGAAATTGCTCATACCTCCAAAGCGTGGCACTTCCAATCACATCTTTGTTTCATTTGTCAGCAAAAGAAATTAAGTTCCTCTCCTGGCACAGAGCCTGTGCTGTCCTATTAGCTCCCTTTGGCACACCGTGTTGCTTTGCAGCAGTTTCTTGCCCCACATTGACTCCTCACCCCAGCAGAGCTGCCAAGCAGTGATCTCCTAGGACATGAGGTTCAACTCCAGTTTAGCAGAGGATGGTACCTCAACTCTTACCCCAGCAGCAACCCCAGCTGCTTCCATTAACCCCAAATGACACTCACCCCAATCAGCACAAAACATTTGCAGCCTTGGAGAAGTCAAGAGAACACCCAGCACCTGAGGGTTCATGGTCCCCTTCAAGAAGGTCTTCCCAAACTTAAGTTTCCCTGCTTCACTCCTGTGTAATTCTATGATTTTAAACAGATATGTGACCTTCACGGCTTGAAAGGAGTAACAGACTCACACATGAAAAAAAGCACAGGGATGAAAGAGGTACACTTGTGTCAATAAAGAACAGGAAACAGTCCCACTGGCATAAAATTACTTTTCTTCCCCTCTGCTCCTGTAATACAAAAGGGATCTCCTAGCCCTGGACTCTGCTATGACAGGTGGCAGTTCTCTGCAATACTTTGAATTAATTTAGCAAGCTCCATTTAAAAAAAACAAGTTCGGATTTTTGCCCCCAGCATTCCCATTATGAAAGGCTATTTCAGAATATCTCTGTTCTGACAGTTCAAAACTTTCTTTCAATTTTCTGCCTAATTTATGCCTGGCCAGTTTTATACTCATGTTGCTACACCAGTGCTGTTCTTTAGTTTAAAGAGTTCCCTTTCCTCCTGATGTTTGCTCCACAATGATCTATCAACAGAGCTGTCACATGAAGCACGTTTAACCTAGTTTTACCACTAAAAGATAAAGACTTTATCTAATTATAGATGGGTTTTTAACTCCTCGAGGAAGAGGCAGTGTTTTTATATTGTGCTTAATTATAGATACGTATGGCAGAAAGGCATTTCATGGGATCATCAGAGGCAGGATCAAATATACTTAAATAACTATTTGTCCTGATAGTTCTTTGTCTAGACCATTCCTAAAATTCTCTAAGAAGAGGTATGCCACATCTTTCCTAGACAATCCACTTGAGTGTTTTACCCATCCACGGATTAGAAGGAATTTACTAATAAGCATCTTAAATCATCCTCACTCTGAAATCAAGCCTTTTCTTTTTCTTACACCAGTGACCATGGAAAACAGCTTACCAGCAGCTTTTTTTTCTATAAGCACTATTTGTGTGTAGGAAGACTGCATCCCATTTCCATCCTTTCTCTCCTAAAATGAACAAATGGATCATAGCGCTTGTTTGCTTGACCTCTGATCATTCACTTGTTTTGTGTTTGTCGGGGTTTGGTGGGTTGAGGGTTTTTTTTTCTTCACCCTGGACTCTCTCTCTGAATTTCTTAATGGGTGTAGATGAAGTTTCACACCAGTTCTGGACACCCACACTTGGCTGAAGCTCTGCCAGCCCCAAGCAGCTTGTAATAATTGCCTTTTGTATCTGGCAAAGAGCACTCGTGTTCGTACAGTGTTGGATACGATGAGTTGTTTTGCAGCAGGATCGCGGGGTTGATTCATATTCTGCTTGTGAACCAGCACAACCCTGGTCCTCTCCTGCTGTATTGTTGCCTCATTGCATATTCCCTTGTTTGTGTGCATGTATCCTGCCTTGCCTGCCTAAGAGGAGTGCTTTGCACTTGTCTTTATTTAATCTCTTTTGCTCTCAGGCAAGATATCTCATTTGTAAAGACTGTTCTAAGTGCTGAGCCTTTCTAGCAGGGTCCCATATTTACCTGACACAGTGGCAGGCAGTGCTTAAGACCTCCAGACAACAAGGCTATGATGTAACCACTGCAGAAGCACACTGTCCTCCAGCACAGCTCAGCCAGGATATGGATGCAATCTCCACACCTAGTTACATTGCCCTTCCAACTAATATTCAGGTAAAGTTAACATAGTCCTGATTTTTAGAAACTACTCTCTCCAAAAGTCATTCATGTACCCTCTTCTGAGCAATCTTCTATCACAGCATCATCTAATGACATTCCACAAGATCTGCTTTTCAGACCTTTTCTTCAACTATCTAAGCCTTCCCATCTACCACATCACATCTCCTCCCTACTCACCCCTGCTTTTACCCTAAATCAGCCACAACCTTGAGGTGGGACCTCCACCTTTGTTGAAGCAGCCACATGACAGAGTTCAAAGCTGGAATACACTAATGCAAATTTTAACACAGGTTTCTCTTCATGACCAATTAAATAAGTGGTCAGAAAACAAACTTACCTTCTGGTCATTGTGGCCCTACAGCACAAGGTCCTCTTCTGCTCTGCTTCCTAGCAGCCTTCACTAGCCCTCTGCAGCCAAGTGTCCTCCTTCCCACCTCCACAAAAATTGGCCAGGGCTTTGCACAGCTCTCAGAAGTCCCCCAGCCTGCACTGCCCCAGGCTGAGCAGGTTCAAAAATAGGTCTCCAAAAACCATCTTTGGAATAGAGCAAGAGCCCTGGGGTCCAGCCAGTGCCTTTTAGCAGAAAAAAATCCTCTGTGTGATGCTGAGTCAGGGAACAAATTAAATGCTTTTGCCACCCCACACTTTTGCTTGGTTTTGCACCAATTCTCCTCTCCCCATCACTTCACAGCTCAATTTTGGCAGCAAGATCAGGGACCTGTAAAGCTGGTGGGTTATGAAGAGCAAAATTTTCTAAATTACATTCCCCTGAAGCACGCAGCCTTGTCCTGGCACTTTGATCTGAATATTTCAAAGCACATCCCAGGACTGTACCTCCCTTGGCACCGCACTCAGGTATGGAGTCACTATAGCCTATGTACAAAGCACGGAGAGGTTCCCTCAGGTCATTCTTTTTGGAGGCAACGGGACCAACAGAAAGCTGATGAGCACCAAGCTTACATGGGGTACTAAACTCAGAATTAGAACTAGCATGACAGCAGGCTTAAATTGGAACGTAATACAAGTTAAGACTTGGATTTGACTTGTCAGTCCTCTTGGGGATGGCTGCATCTGCTCAGGTGGTGGGGGAATTAGAGGCTGGATAATTGCATTCTTTAGTTCTTGGAGAGGCCTTCACTGCAGAATGAGAGCCACAGGCCTTCCCTAGAGGCTATCAGATGGTTATCAACCATATGATAAAAGCCTAGAAGTCATAGGGCAGCTTGGTACTGCTGCTCATGTGCCTGTAACGAAGGGGAGCAAGGAGCGTATCAGTGGAAGCGCTGGGTTAAATGGAGCAAAATGAAATCAGGTGGCTCTGCTGCTCCTTGTAAGAGAGTGATCCTTCAGGATTTGGCTGGGAAGCTCTGAACCATGACTGTGGACAGAATGCTGATTCCAAGCCCAGTGCTCTCACTCGCTGGCATTTTCCAAATGGCATTTTCTTGTGCTTGCTCAAGCATGGAGCAAGAGTTCCTCCTTTCCCTCTGGAGCTGCCTGCTCTCGTTCTCACGTCTGCTCCCCATTCACGCTAACATAGGGCAGGATCTTTCCTGCTTGCCAGAGGTGTGAAGCCAATGTAAATTACTTTCCCTTATGCATGGAGGGAAAGTCTTATTATCAACCTGTCAGATCTAGACAGCTGCCAAGATGCTTTATAAGAAGAATTAAATCAGGCTCAATCTCAACAGATAGATTCTTGTCCCTCTTCGAGGACCCCATGCAGGGCTGTGGCCTTTGCCAGCAGCAGCAATGTAGATCAGCAGGGTTTTTTTCCTCTCTTAGCTGAGCTTTATCGGTCAAAGCCAAGTGTGTGGGGGAGACTGCAGCATCATAAAACAGTCCACTATCATCAAAGAGTAGGTCATAAGAAAATTGTTTCCCAGGCTTTTAGCCAGAGACATCTCACAACAAGCTGATTGAGGAATTACTTGGTTTCATCCTTGAAATGCAGCCTGCTCCAACATTAGAATTTGGTGGTCAGTAGAAGCCAGCATGGCCCCCAAAGCAGTTGGCATGCCAGAAGACAGTACCCCTCACAGATAAAAGACAAAAAGAGGGAATTTTACATGACAGAACGAGATCGTCTGCTTTGCAATCCAGCCAAGACAGTGGAAGGAAACACATCTTCCACTCTCTACCTTGGTGGGTTCCCTCCATGGACTCCAAAGTGGAAGCGTGGTTCAGGCACTGCTGTGGCAATTATCAGGTAAGTTTTAGCTATTCCTTCTGTGGGATGGTCAGTGCTCAGTTGACTTCTCTAGTGCTGAGTATCAACATACTTGCTTGTGTTATGAGGCCTAATGAGGTTCCAAGCTGTAGTTCTGAGGCTGGCATTAAAATCCATGTAAAATTCAGCAACCTCAGGCTCCATAAGCTACGTGCATTTTGTCTTTCTCTACAGGGGTGGGAAAAAATGCTTACTGAATACAAATAAAATTAATAGATCCTCAGATCCCTTCTCACCTTCTTCCCCCATCCTCCAAAGCCTCTGCAGCTGCATGTTACCATGAACTAGCTGTATGTGAATTTGATTTAATGTGATGACAAAACACTTTGCCCTCTGGGTCTGGAGTCCCACTGGGTATTCTCCACTCTGCAAGGTTTCACCTATTTTGCATTAGGTTTGACCTAATTCTCAATGAGGTCATGATGGTGTACTGGGGCTGTGCAGGAACAACTGCACTGCTTTTCCCTTTGAAAGGTTAACCTGAAGTTAAAGGTTTAGAAAAGAGGGATAAAGTTTGGAAATCATGCCAACCCCTTCAAAAAAGACAGGCCCAAGGTTGGCAATGTTGGTCTCACAACCAGCAGCGATAGATCCTGCATGTCCCACCTCTTTGGCAGGTGGCAGCAGTCACATTCAGAGGAGCAGAGTGCATGTCCAGATCTTCAGTAAGTTCCTACACCAAATCCTAAAGGAAGAAGGCTTCCAAATAGGATGCATGAGGTTTTTTATTTCCACAAATACCTGGCTTGGATCTAAACCCAAAGGGACAGGAAATGGATCATGAGCCAGCTATCACCAAGCACAAAAGAAAGAATCAATAACTGAAAGGCTTGTGGATACTCCATGTAGACTGGAGGGGAAAAAAGTCTAGAAGGCAAAAAATTACAGTTGTCTTGAAAGCAAGCTGCAATTTTGTGCCATAGATCCTGGAACAACCAAAAGAAGTCAGCAAATCATCTTCTTCACCCTCTTGAACACAGAAGATTGATTCAGTGCTAAGAACATGGAGTTCATGGACAAGGGACATTTCCCTCATCTGTAGAAGCCGGATATAACCAGCTGAGTTAGTTTGCCATGGTGCCCCTGGATGATATGGATGCATGAACAGAGTATGACTTCCGAACACCACAATGATTTAGACTAGCAAATCCACTTTGTTTGACCATCCCTCCTTTCCCTGCTTCTGTGGTCATCCCTGGCCTCCTCAGCAACTCCTCTTCCCTAGGAGAAGCAGCCTCCCTCTTCCAAGCATGAAAACCTGAGACAAGAGAAGCAGCAGAAACAGAAACAACACAGACATAAATTTTTTGTTCTCTCAAAACAACTCAAATGGCAATTTATAACCAACAGCTTTTTTGATGGGAAAGGAAGGCTGTTGTTTGAATACCCTTGTACCCCGACTGTGCTCCTCACCGCCTTTACAGCAGCAACACTGGCTGAAGCTCTGTGGGGGAAGGTTTTATGAAAGTCAGAAGCAGTGAAGGCAGCAGAAATTAGTAGGTAGCTAGAGTTCCTCGTTCTTTCATCATTTCCATCCCACTCCTATAGTCTGCAAACTGGGATATGGCTATGCAGGGTCACAGCTGCATTAACTAGCTCTTGCTCAAATCACACAGATGCACACACGCTCACACTCCCATGGAAACATGCTCCTGGCCAATGCTGATGATTCGTCTCATGCAGAAATGACACATTTTAAGATCTAATTATTATCGCAAAGCTCTAAACATTGTGGAGCAGACTCTCAGCCTTTGCTCATCAATGCCCAACTGCTCCCACTGATCTCTTCTCTTGGAGCAGCAGTTTGTTAGCTGCAGGAACCGTCTGTCATTTTGAGCTTGGAAACTAACAAACAAGAAGGGGTTCAGCCGAGAATTTGACATCTCCCTGCCAGAGGCTCAGATTTGATGCCCAAATCTAAGTCCGTGACATTCTGGGTATTTGGATATTAGTCCCATGGGAGCCATGACAAACCATAGCTCCTGCCAGTCAGCTCATGTCTGTAGGGATACAGTTTCTGCTGGATCAGTGGCATGTGAAACTGGATTGGGCAGCTGCATGCAGATGAAGAAGATCTCACTTTATTTCCTTCCTTATGTCTTATAGAATCATAGAATGGTTTGGGTTGGAAGAGACCTCAGAGATCATCTTGTACATAAACAGCCACTGTCCCATAAGCCCTGATGCTGGATGTCCTGCCTTGTGTGCAGCAGTGCTTTCTGAAGGAAGCATACTCAGCTCTTCCCCGAGAAGGTAAGTGAAGGCATCTTGGATTCCTCCAGAGCTGCTGCTCCCTTTGAGCTGGCTGGATTAGGGCCATCTGAAAAGGAAGAGTTCAGCTATAGTTTTTACAACCAAAGTCTAATAGGAAGTCTTCAGCTGCCAGCGTGCTCTCAGGAGTCTGCAAGACATCAGCCTCCATGCAAGCTGGCTGGATGCTTCTCCAAAATCAGCCTACACACCTTGGCAGCACAGCCTGTCACTAATCCCAAGAAAACAACCCCCTTTGAGAGCTAAAAATAAACAGTGTTTTTAAAAGAACAAATTAATTGTTCCTAATTTTCTGAGTACTAGCACTATTAAGTCTCTACAACTGCCCTCAAACTGGCTTTTCAACTTCATTTCCCTGTTTCCACACACACCAGTGTTGGCAGATACTGGAGTATCCAGACAGAGCCTGCAAACTAAATGGGCTGTGAACCTTCTTAAGCCACAGATGGAGAAGCATGAAGGTTGTGTGCAGAGACTTGTGCCATCGGTTTGCTGCTCACAGATGAGCAGCCCCGGATGGAACAAAAGCATTCAGTCTAACCAAACACCAAGTTGGGTATTTTAGCAAATAAAACTCAGATCCCTTTCCCTTGTTAAATTTCTCCTTTTCCAATGGTCACAGGCAGCACTAAGGTTTTCATAGCAGTTTTTAACACAGCAGAATTTAATGTCCTGGAACTCTGGTAAGGCAAAAATAAACCAAATTGCTCTCTCAGCACAACACACTAGTATTATCTAGCAATAGGACTCTTTTGTATAAAAGCTTTATCCATTAAGTACCTTTCATAATTTTTAGCAAAAGCATTCACATTTTCAGAGGCATGAAACAAATTTTCTTCCTCTACTACTTTCAGTTTGGCTTTTGTAGTACACAAAAGGAATGAGACCTAAAAGCCAGGGATGTTTCCACTGAAGTCAGCGTGTTTGCTCTATTGAGAAATCACATTGGATCAGCTCATAACTAGTCTACTAATCACCACAAGATGAACCTTTTTGTGAGCACCATCTCCTTAAGGGTTGTGTCAGCTTCCAATGAACTTAACTGAAAAGTTCTCAGATTTCAACAGAAGCTTGATCTGGTCTGTGGCAGAAACCTCATCCCACCCAGGAATCCAATTCAAATCTCTGTGACTTTATAATCACATTGCAAAATATCATTTTACTTGTTATACATCTTCCCTTACATTGTGGTTCTTAGAGTCCATCCCCCAAAGATGTCACCTAGAACAGTCTTATACCTGTTTGACATTTCTGAGCTTGGTTGGAGCTCAAAGGCCAGGGGTAAGGAAAAAAAAGAAAAGAAAATAATTTTTTATTTGAACTTCAGTTCTGGTTCAATTACAGCCTTGGGCAAAAGCTCAGGTTGATTTAGTTCTATCCCAATGGCCTATTTCTTGTTTAATCTGCCCCCTTGTCCTTGCACCTGTTATATAGATATACAGAAATCAAGAAGGCCTTAAATCTGCAGTCCCTCATTAAACAAGGCTCAGAGGCTTTTCACACCAAGCACAGATGTGTCTTTATTTCGTTTCATCTGCGCATAGTGGGGCCTTCAGTGACTTTAATCAGCACCATGACACTACAACGAAGATTATAAATTAAAGAGCGTTTCTGAAACCCTGCCTGGTTTCCCTATGATAAAAAAGCATAAGTTTAAAAACATGAAGAAACACTGCACTGTATTGCTATCAACAGACAATCCCTCTAGCTCAGCAGTCTTGGGCTTTATCACACACACACAGAGCTCACAAGATAGTAATCAATTAAGCATTTTGCTAAAGCACTTAGTCAGAATGGGAACATCTGGAGCCAAGATTCAATTGTCCAGAACTAGCTGCCTGATAATTAATATTCCTTCAAATGGCTCTTCTATCAAGGTGTCCCTCCTGTCTCACCAGCCGTTCCCCTGTGGCTTGGCTATGCTACTGATTTTGCTCAGCCCAAGCCTTGCATAGAAACAACGGAGGCAGGAGAGCTGGAGAACTCATGTTTCAATATTGCCTCTGCTTCAAACATCCACCAAGACTACTTATTAAAAACAGCACCTCACAGGAAAAAAAAAAACAAAACAAAAACACTTGAGGAAATGTTCTAGGAAATACGCTTGTTTTGCCTCCATAGGACAAGTGTGAGGAAGATCACTTCATCACCGTTAAACTTCATGAAGATTCACCTCCAGTTCCCATATCTGCCTTTTACAGCTCTAAAGGTTCACGCCTCTCGATGGCCTTTGGAAGGTGCTCTGGTGCAACTCAGATACCTTTTGCCATCACTAGTCAGACCAAGCCCTGTATCTCTGTCTAGCTTATATGTGCAAGTTCAGGCTCTTCAAGCATCAACTGATGTCTGTGTAATTGTTCCATACTTAAATAGTGGCTGCTGCTCCTTAATGCAGCCCTGAAAGGATGTCCAATTGAATTGCAAATATTTCACTCACCCTGAGTGCTGGGCAGCAAGGGACACCCTTTCAGCTGTGTGAAAAACATCTTGTTTCAGAGAAACCTTGCTTTCTAGTTGCAGGGAAACAAAATAACTATACTGGAGGGAATGCACAGACCCTATATCAAGCAGGGATGTGACCATAAATATCGATAGTTCATACACTAAGTATCGAAAATGAGCAGCTGACTAGCTTCACCCAAGAAATTCTTGGTACTTCTCAAATTTAACTGAGGTTGCTCACTATTTTCTCAGGTTAATTTTACTCCAAGCCATCTCTCCTGGCAGGTCTGCATGCTGGTTTAGAGCCCAGTCCTACCTTCCTGAGTCAGTCCCAGGGCATCTTCATTGAGCTCTGCCCTGGGGAAGGCCAAGAAAAATCAGAACGCCCAAGCAATCTGCAAGTCCAGCTATGTCTGTTTGGTTTCCAGTGCATTTCCAAGCTCTTTAAATTTCCAGCAGGGAGAAAGGGATCAAATTCTATATGATCTCATTCGCACCTCTTTTCCTACTGCTGTGGAAGCACAATACTGACTTCTCAGCAAACACAGCCCCATTCCTCAGGGCCTCTGCATTGCTTGCTTAGCTGAGCCCCATCAAATTATGTTCAAATCACGCTAAGACAAGAGAAAAAAAATCAGAGTTTGCCTCTTTCATACCCGGCTTTTTTATTTATTTGCTTCTAATAGAATTTATTATCTAAAGGAATTTCAGTTCTTACAGAGCTGCTGCTTTTTCCCAGTGCAGTTTGGGTCAAATCCTATCACTGAGCTCTGCTAGATTTGTTGCAATGTTAGCATTGCTGTCCCCAGCCTGGTGGGGATGTGACAAGTAAACATTGCTGAGCTGTGCCCCAAATCCAAGCTGAGAACACCAAAAGGAAAGATGCTGAGGCATCCCAGGCTAGCTGGCTCCAGGGGGGCTGAGGCTGGAAGGGGATGAGACAGGCAGAGAGCAAGTACTACCCAGGCTTTGCGTGAGGAAGGAGGGCTGGAACAGATACCACAAATGCCCCATTTCTGGGGATGGGCTCTCCTCTGCACGCCATGTTCTCTCTGTCAAGAGATATGCCAGAATCATCAGGCTCTAAATCACAGCAGACGTAAGGCCAGGATGAAATTGAGGATGACGATGGAAGGTCAAACGGACAGGGGAGGTAAAAATCACAAGGAAATAAAGAGAAATGGGGCTTTTTATTGGGCCCATTCTGAT
Source organism: Zapornia atra (assembly GCA_013400835.1). Lineage (NCBI taxonomy): Eukaryota > Metazoa > Chordata > Aves > Gruiformes > Rallidae > Zapornia > Zapornia atra. The sequence continues at coordinate 49,872 of VZTU01017000.1, read as the reverse complement.
GATGCACAGGTGGGAACATGACAAGGGCTGCTCTGACATGTAATTCAGGCTGGCTGTTGCTTAGAAATGGCTGTGTTTCTCTAAAAAGGAAGCTGCTCTCCTCATTTTTGTCTGGCTGGAAAAATGGACAGCATGGAAAAGAAAAGGGCCAGGAGACATTACCTACTTGGGCCAAGAACTTTGGAACAACAGCAACACAGCTCAGGTCACCTTGAGGGAAACATTTGCGGGCAACAGCAAGCACACCTTGCCAGAGACATCTAGCCCCTACTTAATTCAAGCAACTACCATTTTATTTAAGCTTTGTCAGCATGGAAAAGGACTCTTTCAAGTTTACTACCCCCAAAGGACACATTGGGCAGCAAGTGGGAAGAAAACAGTTCCCTGCAGCAAGGACACCACCCTCCCTTTCACCTCATTCCCACCCCTCCTTCCCTCCCTGTGTCCAAACTCAAGAGGAAGAAATGAGCTAGGAAGCCTCCTATTCCTGCAGCTTAGGGGCTCCATGCAAGGTTCATCCCTCTTGCTCCCTTATTACATTTATCATCTTCCTCATTATTATCCTGATGCCTCAGAGCCTGTGTGGAACCTTGAGGACAGACCCCATATGGATAACATAAAAATGACTCAGTCAATACGTGGAGGACGTACACCTTGGAGCATATGGCACATGTGCTGACTAACACTGTAGATAATGTCAATAATAATGCTGTACAGCACACATGAGCTGGGCTGCTCAGCCTTCCAACTGAGGAGATCAACACAGGCCTGGCTGCTGTGCTGTATTTTTAATGTGCGACATAAAAAAAAAAGGGAAGATGTAATGGGTTTATGTTTTCAAATAGGCTTCCAGCTGTGCCACCTGGAAGTCAAGGAGAAGTGGGAAGATGAAACTCAAACCATTAGGCCATAAAAGCTCCAGGAGAAAGTCAGCTAGCGTTTGATAACCCAGATCTCTGTTCTCCAAGGCGCTCAGCGCACTCTGCAATCTATGGAAATGCTTAGGGTTTATTCCCACAAATTGCTACAGCCAGCGAGTTTCATGCTCTTGGACTAGGCCCAACTTGGGAGGGAATAACAGGTCCTGAAGACAAACCAAGAACTACTTAATACCTCAGCACTGTGAGACCATGTATATTTTCTGTATCAGTCCTGGAGCTGAGACTCGCCACCTTCCTGCCCCTACAACAGTCTCACTCTGGAGGCAATTCGCATCTCTCATAAGGGGTACTTGAGCCAGAGGTTGATTTAGCAGCTAGGGTTTTGTGGTCTATAGCAGGGAGAGACTGGTGGAAGATACTTGGCAAAGTAAATAGTACTGAACAGCCAACAGATAGTCTTCTCCCTTTCACAGCCACTAATGAGTCCTTTGCTTCTTATCAGAACAGCAAGGGAACAGACATCCCTCCAGCACATAACTGGCCCCTCTCTGAGGGCCATGAAATGAAACCATAAGCAATGAGTTACAAACATGGAGTATTTCTGAACTCATTTGTCTGTTGATAGGATTCAGGCCTTATTCCAACCTCCAAATAGGATGTGCTTCACTAATTTTAAATCACTGAGCAGGTGATAAATGGTTAACGCCTGGAGCCCTGAGATGCCTTCAAAACATAATTGTTTATTAAAATAAAATAATAATTAAATGAAAGACATAGAACCTTATGATTTCTGAAGACTGGATTTATTTTTTAACAATGAATCTCTGAGGCTGGGAGCAGACAAGATGTAGCCACAAAGCAAGGGAGAAGGGCTGAGCAAGACCTGAGGGCACACAGTGCTCTGGCAGGAGCCATTCAGGTTTGCACAGCAGGAGACAAGTTTCAGGCTCAAACAGTTCAAACCCCAGAGAATCATGGCATCTTTTTAGAGTGCTGGGGAAGAGGATGACCACATATCCTGTAGTCATGGCCTTGAAAATATGGATGGAGGGTGATAGCTTCTCAGTTCCCTTCAGGTTCCAATTAAATAGCCTCAGTAACTGGAACCTGGCTCAGGCCCTTCTGGAGCCTGTGTAAATCAAATTTCTCACTTTCCTAGCACCATTCATCAATGATTGATCTTGTCTGTGTGGGGATCTGTATGCCAGAATCTCATAAAGAGGACATCCCTCACCAAGTTTTGGTATTTGAGGTCTTGGGAGATGTTTTATATACCCACACTCCCCCTTCACTCCCTCCTTCCAAGCACAGAGACCAGAAAGTCACCATTTCTTCTTCAGACAAGAACTGCCAAATGCTGCCGACCCCCCAGAGCTTTGATTAGTCAGAGTAAAAACCACTGCATTAACAACTCAGTAAGTAAATACCTGACTGCTTTCATCCTCTTCTCCACAGTGTGAGCTGCAGAGTTTTAATCATGCCTTTGGGTTTAATCCCGATTATTTCATTGCAGACAGCAAGAATATATCATTACTTACAGTGCCATTCTAGGCTATTACTCAGTCCTTCAGGTCAGCAGGTGATGAGGGAGTCCTCGTGCATTACCAGATTTCTGTGCCCTTGCTTCTCATATGGTGACAAACTCATGCAAGCCCTGAGCTGAGAACTAACAAGAAAGCATCAGCATAATCTAGGTCCTAAACTTGCAGCCCTTCCAATTTTGAAGGAGCAGGGATGGGCAAGTGAAAGTGTTACCATGCCCCCTCCAAACATACACCTTGTTTGTTCTCCACAGACAGTAATGGGGAGCAGGTGTCATGCACAGGGGTCTGTCCCAGACACCAGGCAGCGTATCAAGCTTAGCTTGTCTGTGTAGCAGCTTTAAAATGTCTTATCTGAATCCAACTCCAGGTATCACATTACAAAACTACTTGGTGTTAATTGGCCCCTCATTAACAGCCTCTGCAGAGGGTCAAGGCTGGAATGGGCACATTGCCTCCAAAGTGAGCTTCTTACTCCCCCCCCCCTTCCAGGCCAGGTTAAAGAGAAAACCAGACCTCACTGCGTACCCTACAGTTGTCCCTGGAGCTCCCCATACTGGCAAGAGATGCCAGACAATTTTGGCTTCTAAACATTTCCACATTAAAAATTACTGCCAGCTCCTCAACAGATCTCCGGCCTCAGCGAGCAGGAAGGAGGCAGCAAGCAGCTAAATGCAGAGGCTATTTTTAACCCGGGCTTGTTTCTTAGGGAAGAAATTATTCATAACCTGTATGCATGCAGTGCATCAGATACAAGACAGGCTTGTCTGCGAGCGCTCATTAACGGAGCTGCCAGCTCCCTCCTTTCCACATTGGGAAGCAAGGGCTCTTCTCCTGACTCCAAGAGATTGCAGGGAAGGACTGAAGGTGTGAGATTACATGTGCCCACCTGCATGGTGGCTGCCGTGGTAGGAGATGCAGCGAGGCCTTTGAGGCACATCCTCATTTGGTGCTAGCTGCCCATCATCCATTCCATCCCTGCTCATGCTCAGAGCCATCCTTGTAGCTTTCTTGCAGCTCCCAATCTTCTGTTCTCTGCGGCCACATTGCGAACACACTGGGTCCTGCACCCTTCTGGGAGGTCCTCTTCTGAAACGCAGACATAGCCTAGCCTCAGGGAATTCACGGTTTTCTCCAGTCTTTTCTCTACATGGGGAAAGCACAGGCTTCCTGAACTTGGAAACCCTTTTCTTGCAGCCCTCTCACTTCCCCTAACACTTACATCCTTTGCCATAATCAGTGGCCAAATGCTTCTGGCCCAGCAAGTTCACTTTGAACTGCAGTTCTGATAATTGGGTTTGGCAGGCAATATTTGGCTTTAAGACCTTTCTCATCTTTTTGATTTCACTTTTATAAAGCACATGCTCAAGGATTTCAACTCTGAAGGTAAAAAAGACTATTATGATCATCTAATCTGACCTCCCACTTACCTGTGGATGTAAAAATTCACCTGGTGGTCCTTTACTGAGCTCAGGAACTTCTAGTTGAGCTGGATTGCCTCCTTCAGAAAAGTGATCTGAACTTGATATATTGGATTTAAGTAACAGAGAGCTTGCTGCATCCCTCAGGCAACCACTCCAGGGGATCATCATCCCGTTGTTAAAAACATCCACCTTGTTTCCCAATTGGAAATCAATGTTAGACAAACAGAGACATTGGATCTTGTTATATCCCTTTCTCAACCGGTTTAAAAAGCCTTCTAACATTCGTTATTGTTGCATATTTTCTCCTGAACTGTGAAAAATCTACTCCCACCATTTATGTGTTATGCCAGCTTTAGAACAGGATACATATAACAGACATACAGCAGTTCTAAAATATGCTGGTTCTTCTACAGTCTCAGCCCAAGCAGGTTGGCTGTTCAGTGTTTTTCTGCTTGGAGAGCCCCACTCCCATGCCTGTCCCTAAGATCTAGTGGCTGCTTTCATGCCCTTGCATTCTCAGAGGAACTACGTGCCACTGACCACATCCTAACAGCTCTATTTTTTACATTAATTATGAAGGCCAGGTTAGCAAATGCACTTTTGGTTTGTATTAGCCTAAAGCTCCTGCCTCATTTCAGGCTCCAACAAACCTGCGACAGCATTGTGAAAACATTCAGTTCATTTTAGCTGCTTAAAATTAGTCTGGGAGTCTCTAGACCCCTCAAGATGGATGCACATAATGGGGAAAGGGGAAGAAAAGAGGAAGAGGCAAAGCTCAGAAGTCAGCCAAAATACTCAGGCTCCGAGCTCAGCTCTCAAGCAATTGCAGACCATGTTTTCAATCTGCCACTTAAGGACTCCCGGGATCCCCAGACCACTTTTAAGTGTTCATAAACAGTAGTTAAGAGAGCAAATAGATCCATAAATTCCTACAAAAAATTTCAACCTGCTACTTAAAAAGAATTTGGGGCCCACATTGCAAGTGAGGGTAAGACCCATTGGTTACAGGGCACAGGTACAACACCATATCTGAAGAGGAACTTGTGCTCTTTTACCTCAAATACAAAAAGAATCAACTTNGGGGGGCGGGGAATGGTGGGGTGGAAATCACACCTCAGCTAGGAAAGAACAGACACCCCAGCTATTCCCAGAAAGCAATTGGAAAAATACATGTATCTAATCAGAACATAGCTTTTGCTAGCTGCTCACACCAGACCAACAGCCCTCACACATAGCTTCCCCCAACATAACACTAAAGTAAAAGAAAAAACATCACCAGCAACAGAAAAAACCCAGTTACTTAAAGGACATCAAAGCCAGTAACACATCTTACAAATAAAGTCAGCTAGAGCTTAGGGGCAAATCTACCACAAAATCCAATTAAGAAGCCCCTGCCCCAACCCCACCAACTCCAAAACACAGACAGACACACAAACACACCCCTCCACCCTGCCCTCATGGGTCTTTTCAGCATGCAGAGGAAATTGAGGTGGGTGACAGACTGATGCCCATCACCTGGGCCACTTTGCTAGCCTGGGAGCCAAGTGCTCAGCCAAGCTGCTGCATGCCCTATCCCAGGCAGCCAAGAGGATTGCAATTAGCCTTTTCTTGCACAAGTTTTTCACTCCAGTGAGCAAAAATACACTGTACGTTGAACTTGCTTTCATGTGGAGGGAGGCAGTATAGGTGGATGGATTAACCAGAATATACATAAAAAGCCTAAGGTGCAGCAAAGCAATAATAATAAAAATCCACCTGTATCTCAAGCTCTAAAGAATCTCTCCTCTCTCTTCAGATATTGTGCTGTATTCACACCTCCATCTTTCCCATGGCTATCAGTCCCGCGCTGCTAGCCTAAAACATCTTTTGCTGAAAAGAAATATGAAGCAAGTCCTTTTTTTTTGAGAAAAAAGGCAGAAAAATCTTCATATGAATCCATAAAACATAACTTTTATTATCCCTCCCCCATCTGCTTTCCCACCGGATGGCACATATTTGCAGAGCAGCCCTTGGAGGCAAGGGGAACGAAGGAAAGAAAGTTGCTGTGAAGAAATCCAAAGTGATGGGAAGATCTTAGGGTAGCTGTTGTAATTTATAATCAGCCCATTTAATACGGAACACTAATGCACAGCTGCTGAGAAAACTTGTCCAATATGTTTCTGCAACAGCAAAAAAGGCCTCTGAGGTCATCTTGGCGTCTACATTATGCTACAAAGAAATTGTCTAATTGCAGAACCTTGTGTAGTCTTCAGTATTAACCTCTTTCCCTCACAGCCAGCCAAGCAACACAGCTCTCTTGTTCAGAAAGCCTGGAGGAAGAGGACCAAGGGAAAATGGATTCATAAATTCAACAGTCTTTTACTGTTGATCCTAGATTTATGCCGGGGAATAATCTAGTTTTTCCCCAGGGCAGAGTACTAGGCCAATGACGTAAAAGACTCCCCTTAAAACTAACGATGTTTCCAAGCTCTGTTCTTCCACCCAACTTGCCAGTCTCCACCACAAGGCCCTGGCTCATTGGGTAGGGGCTGGACTTCTAAATTCCCCTGGCTGTCGTGTTCCTAGGGTTTTAAGGTGCTCGATGCCTTACAGTTTCAGGTTCAGAAGGACTTTGACCTTGCAGGCAAGAGATAAGCAACTTCAAGGAGGGCCCAGGACATTGTGGAGAAGAGACAACAGAGCCCAAAAGAGCATTGCAGTGCTTAGGCAGATCAAATGCACCAGGGTCCAGAGCTTTAATGCACCATTTAATCCATGTGTGCAGGCAGGCGTTCAGGCCGCTCTCGGGCTGGCTGCCGATGGAAACTATTAGTAAAGTGGCCCGGGGTCTCTGGAGAAGCCATAAACCTTGGAAAGTAACTTTGAGAGATGGCTTAGGAGACCTGTGAAGCAGGAGTTTCTCCTTGTGGTTTCTAAAGCTTCATCACCACAAACTGAAATGAAATGACTCTGTCTCAGAAGCCTGGGAGGTATCTGCAAACCTGAGGTTATATGCAAATGGTCCCCAGCTGACAGCCAGATCACAAGGAAAAAAGCAGGGAATGCTGTAATTTCAGTTCTTAGTGGTCTGTGTGAGAAGTTCAGTTCTCAGAGCTTCCACTTTTCTCAGCCTGCATTTCTGAAAACTGGGTCTGAAACAGGTCTCAACACTAGCTCATAACTTCCATAACCTACCTGGCACCCACCCAACACTAGAAACCCTTGCTGTCTCTCTTGAAATTTGGCTCAGACAAGGCAAATCCCAGCTTCAGGCTAAGTGAACATTTTGTGAACCATTCAGCAAGGCTGGCCTGAGTTCCAGTTTGCAGATAATTTGTTTTCTGTGGGAAGAGACTAGCCAAACTCACCCACGCAACCTGAAAGCTGGTTGCTCAGCTAGAGTGAAGGTAAAACTGAAACAGGCTCTCTGTGCCTGAAGTCATGAGAATTTCAGGATTTCTCAGAGAAATGGTGTAGCTGGATGTTGATAATCTTTAAAAGCCATCAACTGTACAAAGAAGGTGGAGCATGTTAAATAAATATCATGAATTAAATAATCTTGTCTAAATTGGATACTATCATAACATAGTCTTACAGAAATACCAAGTTTCTTAGTAACCTCTCAGAAGCCTCTGGAAGAATACCAAAGTGACAATGAACTTTGAACCCTTGTTAATGCAGATGCTGCTGAAATTGTTAATCAGAGAAGAACAAAAAATTATGGCTGTGCAGGCACCAGTCTGTCCACAAAGCCTTCTCCAATTAAAAGAAAACAGATCATGTCAAGATAAAGCAAAGGGTTACCAAGGTATTAAATCTTGTCTAATTAGCAGTTGCTTAGAAGTGAACATTTTGATTTGGATGAGTTTGGAAAACTCTTTCTTAACAAAAACCATATTAGGAATGGAAATAATTCCAAGAGATCATGCAATAGCAAGCCATAACCAGACTAGTTGTTCAGTCTGGAAAAGCCAAGACATTCCCCAGGGGAGTTAGGTATCAGCCCATGGAACATATTTGGTTGCATTGGAATAGCTATGGTGTGACATAGAAAATAAGGGGACTTTAAATAATAAATCTGCTAGACTACTCCTGATGTCTGTTTGTGGTCTCATGTTTGAACTAAGGTCACCAGAACGGTTTTGACTTTTATTTTGGTGAAGCTGCTTCTTCTAACACACCGAATCCCTCAGCTAATTCACAATCTCCACTAAGCATCATGGGCTCCTTTCCATTTGATCCCACCTGCTGCCAGAGCCATAACAGCAATGGGACCCAAAGATTTTTTATTTTTAATTGGTTTGTTGTTCAGTGATTTGATATTTACTTTGTATGTTCATGACCACAGCTCTCAGCTTGTGTCTTCAGAGCCTGTGATCCCCTCTTGCACTCCCAGTCCAGTATTAGCCCAGCCTGGGACTAACGGGCTTCCAAAATCTGGACTGACTGCAAGCAGTCTGTGACCATAGGTGGTTGTGCTACTACAAAACTTACGCTTGCAGTTGTTTTCCTAGCTACAAGAGGGTGACATTGTCACACATAGCTCAGCATTAATGCAATTTTAACCAGAAGAAGACATGTTTCCTATCTCAATTTCCTCACAGTACTTACAAGGCAAGAGTGATTAGATAAAGTTTAAAAAGGCCACAGATTTCTGAGCCTGAACTTGAAAATTTTGGGAGTAAGGATTCCTGTTTTACTGGCACTTCTAAAATTTACCTCCTTCTTAATCATTGTAGCAATGGGTTAATTTCAAACTCCAATAACTTACAGAATAATTCAGTCTATTATTTTTCCTTTGGAAATACAGTTAGAGTCCACACATGACGTATGTTAATGCTTGGTCCATTTTCTCCTCTTTCTGGGAGCTGTTATCAATTTTGTCCTGACAGATATTTGGCTCCATTCTGCTATAAAGGAAAAAAAAATCATTAAAAAAATAAAGATAAAAGCATCATTAATTCTTCATCTCCAATAGTCAAAACATCTTTGCTTGGATGTCACTGCAAAAGTCCCAACACCAAAGTGGCCAGAAGAACAAGGGTCATTTTAGAGATATTGGTAGGTAAAGAAGCTGAAAACAGGATTTTGTGAAACCACTTTAAAGAGGATATGAAGTATCCATAGGGAATTTATTAAAGCCAACAATGCAGCTATTCTGCAGCTTTTTGAGGCATACAGAGGATCAGGTCTTCAGCTTCTTTCAAGCTTGTTTCCGCTCTTGAAATTGCACTTGTTATCCACAAAACTGGCTGCAATTGCCCTGCTGGAACAGGTTGGGTTGTGACTAACTGTATCTTTGCACACCCAGCCTCGGGAAAATTAGGTGCACACACAGACAGTTTCATTTTTCACACGAAGATTGGAATTTTCTATTAAAAAATTGTGATCCTTCCTGCCTCACCCCGTAAGTCAGACAGTCTGAAGTGTCAAGTGAGAATCAAAAAATGGATCATCTATGGCTGCTTCTAGTATTGATTGCATAAGCACCTCAAATGAGGCATTATTCTCTTCCTTGTACTTCAATTTGGACATAAGTATACACTACTGGCTCTGTAACTCACAGCAACTTTTAGTTATGCCTGGGGCAACTCTGAAGAAAAGCTTCTGCAATGGTCTGAGCTTGATTTCTCCTCCATCCTTCCCTGGGTCCTTTTCATTTTTCTTTCTCTTCTTTTCTTTGGGCAGCTGGATCCATGTGTTTTGCTTTGTGCACCATCGCCACAGGCACACGTTGCTTGCTTCCTATGTTCTGTGCCTGCTTCCCGGACCTGAAACAGCACAGATGAAGCAGAGAGCATCACACTCCCTGCTAACTCACCCTGAGCCATGCAGCCTTGATCAAAGCTGTGGCTCTGACTTTCTTCCTTCCCAGCCAAGCCTGCAGCCTAACAGCTCTCCCACCCTTCCCATTATACCCTGCTCACATATCCAAGTGCAACAAGACTTTAGATGCGCTGTTTGGATGTCGTTTCTTAGACCTAACCACTATTTATCTTCTTGCTGTGGTTGAAGCACTGGTTCAAATCCACTATCATTTCCCAGTTTCTAGAGAAGCAGCTGTTTACATCCTCTTCCCAGTAGCATTTACTGTGACATCTTTTGCTTTGAATTCTGTGTGGAAAAGAATATAGCTATTTTTTAACAAAAGTTTCAGCGTTTTTAAATTTTAAAATATTTTTTAGATCAGCTAACAGTGGGCTGTGGATGGGGCCCTTGGGTCGAACGCAGCACTGATGTTTCCTCCTTCCTCCTCTGCTTTCTCCATACTCATTCAGGTGTAACATGAGAGAAGCAAACAGACTCCTCCATCTCTTTCGGTTCCTTGTGCTAGCATTTACCCACAGCTTTATTATTTGAATTTATGGTAATCACTTTTTCAAACGCTTTTTCATTATAATGGTGGCCTGTCTTTATCTTCCCAGATCAGATATGTTCACCCTAGCAGAGCCAAGTCATGATCAAACCCATTGACCATTAAAGCACTGAATTGTATTTACTAGCTTGAAAAGTCTGGCCGTGCCCTGGGAGTGGGGACACAGAGGGGGACCCTGATGTGCTGCACCCTGTGCACACACAAGGGCACAGAAGCGAGACACTTTGCTCCAGACCCCTGCTCAGTCACCCGGATGATTTCAAAGCATTAAAAGTCTGATATATTTTCTGAACTTGCCTCAGTTTATATGAGAACTCAGAGGGTTAAAGCTACCAGTTTATTCCTCTCCCTTTCTCTTTTTTTTTTTTTAATAGTGACTCTGAGCTTCTCAATTTCTGTATTATTCACACCTCAACAAATCTTATTTCATTAGATTTTGGGAACTGCTATGGTAATTTTGGTGATTAACTTTAAATTGGGGATAATACACTAGCAGACATTAACATAATGTCAAAACAATTTTGTACAATTGTTACTTAACCTCGGTCAAATCATTTCCACCCCCAGCATCCTCCCAAATGGACCTTTATTAATATGACACAGACAAACACGAGAGAACCCTGGGTTTTATGCAGGGAAATGATTAAACAAGAACACTTATCAGAAATGATCACGCAGGGTAACAAGGCAGCAGGGCAGATATCTGAATTCTCATATTCTTGGGGCTGCATCTGGCCTTTAGAGGAACGATGCAAACAAGCCCTTGACAGAATGCTCAGGAAAAGTGTAATAAATTGTCTTGCCTGGATGACAACTGGCGGAAGCTCAGCAGCGAGATGCTTAGCTTCTTGCATTTATTATATACACAGGTGATTTTCAAGCTAATGGATGGGTATTAATTACTGTAGAGACTGAAGATCTTTATTCCTGTCTTGATGCCACAGCTAAACCTGAAAAAAGCCAATTTTTAGGGCTGAAGAAGAGTTCATTCTTTGTGGACTCTTCAGTCTGTGGACAGGCTGGGAAAAAAGGCAAAAAACCCACAAGGAGTGTTGTGTCAGGGCCCTGTTGGTGCCTTACACACCCAGGGGATGTATGTACTCCTGCGAAGACTTGGTTCCTCCTTGCTGCAGGGGACTGGTCATATGAGCTCTGTTCATCACTGCGCAGGAACCACATTCCCATCATGTGCTGTAATTGTTGGAGAATCCTCCTGGGTTTTCATCTCATTAACTGTCAGGGGAAAGTAAAAATGTTCAGCCAGGTGTCCAACTTTCAGTCTCACTGGATTTCCTAAACCCTCATCTTGTAATTCCCACAGCTTTTTTACAATCAGTACACCAGCTCCCACTGGCATCAAGGGGAATGGGATAATTCCCTCGTTGCTGCAGCTGGGATGGAGGCATGCTGGTCTTGTTGCAGCCATGTTAGGGGACTGGCTGGCCATGTACCTATTTTGCAGATGTTTTTGCATGAACAATCACTTAAACAAACTGGACTATGGCTAAAAATTGTGGCTTTGATCTCCAGCTGGGACCATTCAACACAAGGTAACTGGGAAAAAAACACCCTGATTTCTCAACCAACCAGTACAACCACAGAGATTAATGCTGTTTGCTGGAGAACTTCCTTTTACCATCTAGCAGAGATGCTTCTGACCAGTTTGGTGTAAGTTTGCATAGACCCATATTTTTGGAGAGGGAATCCTTCCCACAAGCTCTGTTTGGTACAACACCTAGTAGTCCTTCAGGTCTAGACTGTGGAGACTATTCCATCAGAAACATCAGGCTCTAAAAATGTTTCAAAACTTGAAAGTGTTTGCTCTGTAAGGTATATCCTCTTTTGAGTGTCCAGCCAGAGACACCCAGCTTCCTAAGAGAGGAAGAAGCAGGTAATCACCTTGTGATCGCTGGGAAAGTATCCACAAATCACCTCCTGCAACTAAATTCACTCACAAGAACTTTCATTTAGACCCTCAAAGTGTGAAATATTTAAGACAAACGATTGCCTTTGACAATGTTGACTTGAATTCATTCTGACATTTATTCTAAAAGTGAAGGGGAAAGAAAAAAAGGAAGAAAGGATTAATAACATTTTTTGTTGTTTTAGCTCATGTTTTTGTTAGGGGTTTTGGGTTTTTTTTATTTCACATAATCGGTCTGAATGGAACATAATAAATCTGAGAAGGTAATAAACAGCTCATAAAAAATCACTTTTCAAACTGTTGCTAAAACAACCTCACAACAGTTGGTGCTCTAATAGCTCACTGGAGGGATCAGAGAAAGCTTAGGTGAGCTGCAAGCTTCAGGGTAACAAAAAGTACTAGCTGTTAGCGCAGTGCCATGGCTTTACATTAGGAAGTCAGCACCAGACCATGTAGAAAGCATGAGGTAACTGTTAGGAGCTGTTTGCTCCGTTCTTTGCCTTTGATCTCTCCCATTTTTCCCTGTAATACAGAGCAGTTTTGAAGGTTTTGTCTTTTCTACACGGGGTCTGAAGTCTATTGCGAGGTCTTGCAGGGAAGTGTTTTGTGGCTTGCAGCAGGTAGAGGATATGGCACAGATGTTCTGGGGAATCATCTGGACTGAACATCTGCTAAGGGCCTGGCAGTGATGTGAGGAACAGGATTTAATGCATGGAATGGTCTCTTCTCCATTGGCTTAATAGCTCTTTTTCCATTTGGAGACCTTTTCTGTTTCAGATGGATGTGACCAATGCATATGCATATACCACATTTGCATCTTACCAAAACCAACCCCATTTCTTAGGGGAAAAAAAGAAGGCATTTATACAAACTGTAACAGCAAAGAAGTGTTTAGTTGAGAAGCCCTTGTTACTGCCAAACCTCACTGCAACAACATGCCCTCAAATAGAGAGACCATGTGTTAAACAAAGAATCACGTTGCCTCTGCAAGCACCCGCGCAGGGAAGGAGGAACAAAGCATGAGTCACCGTGACGTACAGAAGTGAAATTATGAATGATATGCTAAAAATAAAATGCTTTCAAATATAGTTGTGTTCTTACCTCTGACTGAGGAGCGTATTTCTCCAGGGGAGTTGATACCTTCCGATCTCAGCTGGGCAGCACTGTCAGCACATGCAGAGCCCCAAAGCAAGTAGCTCCCTAATTGCCCTACAGCGCAGGACTTCCAGCCTGCTCAATGACGTCAGCCATGCTCTTCCCAAGGATGGGGCACTCTCCAGTTGTGGCATCATCACTCTGAAGTCCTTTGAAGGCCAGACAACACCCGTTCAGAAGAGGCACCCTTCGTGTCAGCTCTCCCTTAAAAGGAGACAGAGCATCTTGTGAGGATGTCAAAATATTATGTGTTGAGCCTGCACTGAACAGAGCCGAAAGTTCAGCACTAAATGCCGCCGATGATAGCCTTTTTCTCTGGTAGGTACTGTGAGTAGCTAATAAGAATACATAAGCCTGGCTGTCAATGCAATGAAGCTCCTCCTAAGCTCTTTAGAGCGTTGATATTTCACAAGGTAAGTTGCATCATCCCGAGACATGTACCAGCAATGCAACAACATGAGCAGATAAATTCTAAGGTCCTTGCTTGGTTTTCACAGTTTTTACATAGTTTTTAGCCACCTTGGCTGTGTAAGAGCAGGGTAAATCCTAGACAATGACTTTAGCTCCGCTTCTTTAGAGTTCAAAGAACCAGTACCTCCTGATAACACTTCCGAGTATAGAGCAGCTCCTGCTGGATATTACCCAGAAGGGGAAGAAGGCAGAAACCAAGATGGGCTCCTTTAAAGCTTATTTGCAAGCTTGAACACCTCTAGCCATCACCAGCCCATTACTATCCCACCAACAGCATTCTGGCAAATACTGGGAATTTTACATGTACTCCAGACCTGGGCCAGGATGACATACAGACCCAAGCAACTATGAGCGAGCAGAAGCAGAATATCAGAGACAACACTGTGCAGAACTGGATCCACTTTGAAGTAGGGAAGGAGAGTGGATCTGCAGTTGAGTTTCTGGTATGTATTAGTGCTGCTGCCCTCCTGGTTTTTCAGGTGTAGTAGGAGCACTGAGAAGGTGACAAATGCACACCAAGCAACCACATTAAGTGACTCATGAACATCTGCAGATATTACTATAGGGCACAGGAGTGTGAGACAGTCCTTAGTGAAGAAGACAGCTTTGCCTTGATTTTGAAGACCACACTGCTAACCTCCATGGGTTGGGAAGGGGATAGTTCTCAGATCTTTAAAAGGAATGAGGAAACAACAGCAGTGTCTGACTCATCTTTTTTGCTAATGATCCATTATAAGTTGGTTTTGAGCCATACTCTTTGCCCTCATTATAACTGTTCACATAAGCTTTGCCTGTTGTAATGAGGAGAAATCTGGACCAACGCACAGTTTTAATGAGATACAGTGTAGATGTAAAACAGAAAGACTAACATCTGAAGGAAGACCTCAAAGTGGAGTAACAGAAACAGGTAGAGGATTTACCTCAACACAGAAACCTGCATTGGGGATAACAAACATTTTCATGTCACAGGCAGAACAGACAGAACTTCCCCCCCAGAATTAAACGTGAATTCAAGAGGTGATATCCAGAAGGACATAATTCACCAAGAGGAAAGGAGAGAAGCTGAAAAGAGACCCATCAGCTAATGACATCTAAGAGTTGAATGGTGAGAGGAAACGCTCGCAGTCTACAACACCAATGAGGAATGAAACAGCCAGCGGAACATTTCTTTTGTTCTTGTCTCATATCTTTTCATGAAAATTAAAAGGGCAGTTTTCACAGCTGGTGAAGGACTTTTTTTTTCCCCCTTCGCTCTGCCATCTGATGCTGTCTTCACTTTGAAAACAGCAAATTTATGCCTGAAGCTGAACGGGTAAAAATTGGACTCTGTTGCCTGTGGGTATTTTGCCATGAAGAGCAGCAGGATCTGATGAGAGATTTCATCCAGATCAAATCAGAGAATATTCAACAATGTCTCTGCTCTCACAGGAGACTCTTCTGAGCAGCGAGATGGAGCCAGGAGCCAGGGCTCAGCTGGGTGCACCCCAGGATGCCTAAGACAGTTTGTGCTATGAAGGGAAGAGAACAGGGTGCGACTCAGATACTTTTTTTGCCTGCATTCTGTGAAGCTAGTGTGCCAGAGTGAGAGATCTGTCTGAACCCAGAGGGGAGGATTTCTTCACCATGCAACTATGTTATGTCTCGTGACGATAAGAGGCAGGGGTAAAACCTGTGTGAGTTCCCACCTTCTCAACAAAGGTCTGTCTGTTGGTGCTCTGCCTGTGCACAATACCATCCTCTCATCTTTGTTAGCAGTGTGTTTCTTCTGGAAAGATCAGTAGCAAAACATTCGCCAAGAGTCACCCTGAAATATTTCCTGTCAAGCACCATGACAGGTCATGGTTCTTAAGACAAGTATGGAACAAAACCAAACCCCTTTCTTTCAGGAGTAACTGAGATTCTTTTCTGAACCTGGATTTACACCAGGGCAGGACTATTACTTTCTCCTTGTGCTTTGTACCTGCTCAGACTCAAGCCTGCTGCTTTGAGCTACACATAAGCATATTCATATGAGAAGTGCTGCAGTGGCCATGTTCTGGAGATAAGTCTTGCAGCCATAAAGACTAGAGATTTCTGATATTATCTTCAATGAAATTTTAAACACTGCAAATACTGATTATGGCTGGCTCAGCATCCCAGTGCTGACTGGCTCGTTTAGACTCTGACTCAAAATGCTTCAGTCCCTCTGTGTGTCCTTGGGAAGGTATCTGAACTGGGATGACCACAGGAGAATCCTGTGCCTGGAAGGGTTTATTCTGTGAACTCCCCAAACTGCTCTCATTTCCCTGGCCGTACTAAACTGTGGTCAGCTTTCTGCAGCTTCTCATCAGGAGAGAGGAAGCACAGACATTAAATGCAGGCTGCTTTCCACACTACTTGGCCAGCTGTGTCTCTCAGTCCCTGAAACCTGTTGTGGTGCATTTCCCAGCCTCTGTGTCTCCAGGGACTCACTCCTCACTGAGAATTGCTCTGCTGTGACAGTGTCTCTCATTTTGCAATAGGACAGCCAACATGATATTTTCACATGAAGAGGATTGTGCTGTCCCTCAATGCAGCCTTTGGAAAACCCAGGATTGCTGTGTTTTATTTTTGATCATTACATGTCAAGGATTCAAAACTGAACAGTTCTGAATGGTTTTGTTATTGCAGATGCTGTTGGTTTGGGATGTAAAGCCATGCTCTGCATTCCGGCATTCCACCTGGCATGAGTTAGAGGAAGCAGACAATGAGAATGCTGCCTTTTACTAATGATTTTCCCCATTAGCAGTCATCAGAGCAGCCACTGGCAGAAGGTTGGTGCATACACTGGGGTTGGTGCACAAATGCCACAGCGTGTGAAATAAGTGCATGTGCTTGCATTGGTAGAATGCATAAGGCATGGGTCAGGCAACCAAATATCAATATGCCCATGATCCAGGGATGTACCTGTGTGCATGTGGGTGCCTGCACTACACATACATTTTTATGTACATCTTTTATTTGTGTGCACGAATATGTCTGTGCGTCTGAATGTAGCAAGGGGGAATTATGAAGAGTCACTTTGTGTCTAAGAAAGGGTCACTATTATTGTCTGTAAAAATAGATAGATATACTCAGAAGAAGCCATGCTTCTGAAGGCCAGGGGTCTGTTTGTGTATGGCTAATGGACTGAAGGTCTGGATGGCTTGTAAAGCCTCCACATGGCACAGAAGGAGTGAAGTGAGGATAGACCTAAGTCCAATTAAATGGAGGGGCTGTTCAATTGTGCAACATGTTGTGTGCCCCAGTAATATAGAATCATAGAATCACTTAGGGATGTGTGGCATGCACTGCCCATGGGGCCTAAACCAGTCTTGCCCCTGTGCCAAATCCCCATTAGCAGTGTCCTGACCCCCTTTCAGACCCACTGGGATGCTATTTGTCAGCTCCTGCAGCATGATCTGGATGTCGGTACCCACTCAGTTCTGGAGCATTTCCACTCTTGGCAAGAAGCTGTTAAAAATAAAGGGGTGGTGGGGAGGGGGAATGTATCACCTAATTGATTAGCTCTGTGAATCACAGAGATGCCAGCCTGTCAAAGAGTAAATCACTGAAGCTGTCTTTGATGTCTCCTTCGGTCAAGGACACACCAGCCTGCTGCAAATGTTGTCTTTCCTTTAATGTGCTTTCTCTCCTTCTCTCTGTCTTTTAGACTTGTGCATGTGCATGCAGGGTGGCTTTTTGTTTTTTTCCACTCAATGCTTGCAGCTGCCATACCTTGTGTTTTGATTCCTTGAGCAACAGCTAGCCAAGCAGGGTTGGCTAGGACAGGCCTGCAGAGGAGAGATTACTAAGGAACGGGAAATGCAAGGAGGGGTATTAGAGAGCCCTCAAGGGCTCTCTCACCCTCCCACTGCAGTGCTGCCACTCACTCTGCAAAATACCTCCCACTGCAAATAATCTTCCTGAAGGTAAAGGGGACCTCTAGTTAATCCCATTTTGGGGTAGCATCACTTGCTGGAGGAGAGGGGAAATGCAAACAGAGGTGGCTGTTGGCAGAAGGACATGGTCTTTTTGCATTATCTAAAGATAATTTCCATTTCCAGCATGGCTGGAGATTCACTAGCAGTCTACTGCTGAAAGACTGTAATAAAAAGCTAAGTGATGATGCACTTTTGTGATGGAATTTCAGCACTCCCAACAGGAGCTGAAGCCAGAAGCTGCATGCAAAAAAAAAAAGAAAAAAAGTGCTATTCAGACAAAACAGAACAAGTTAACCAAATTTTCAAGCCTGAGTTAGTTCCAAAGCTTCAGAAACTGTTATAAGGCACATCTGATCTTGCTGCCAATACACACCACATCTCCTATCACGTGCTATCTCAGATGGAAGAGTATTCCTAAGGAATGAACTGCTTTTCCTTGGTTTCTTGCCAATGCCACCTGTCCGGCTCTGTCTAGGTAAAGCAACACAGCGACAGTGAGCATTGGCTCAGACAGCGAGTCGGATCCGGGCCAGGCTGGGAGATGGCCTGTTAGTAGCTGTCGCTCGCTTGGCTGGGTTGGTTGTGTGGTGCTGGGAGAGGGTTCAGCAGGCGAAGGTTTCTGCCAAGATTTTCTGCATGACAGCACCCTCCTTACCGCAGTCTGTGGCCGGACTGAGCTTCTTTCTGTGCTTCCCAGGAGCAGGTCTGTAAAGGAAAGGAGTTCTGACATTTCCAGGCTGTCCTCTTTGGAGGTCCCTGCAAACACAAGCTGCTCCCTGTCCAAGTGCATTCAGTCTATGTGTTAACAGCAAAGAGGAACTGTCCACCCAGGTGAAGAGAAGTCTCTGGTGCTGGCTTTCTTCCTCAGAAGGTGGTCTGACCCTAAAAATGCTCGTAGGGGTCTTGCAAGCAGAGGCTGGTGCTCCCAGAAGATGCCATGATGTCATTACCTCTCACTCCATCTCCCTGAAAAGCAACTCGGGGAATGTCATCGCTCAGCACAAGTGTCAAAAACAGATGAGAGAAACAACTTAAGGGTTGAAACAACAACAAAGGTACTGGTGAAGACGGGTGAGATAAACAGTACTGACGGAAGGATGCTATACGATAGATGTGTTAAAATGCGTTCTCTAGCTCTTATTTCAAGCTACTGTAATGGGTTGTTTCTGTCTTTCAGGCTGAGTGTTTTGCCACAAATTTACCTTGTGTAAGAGTTTCCAAATTGTGGCCCAGTCAGCCCATTGGCTCATCTTTAGTGAGTTGAAGATCTAAGTCTAAGGTGACTTTCTGGTTTTGAAATAATTACTACAGCTTTTTTTCTGAAGCACCTTTCATTTGCCAACAGCTTTCTTGAACTGTGAAGACCAGCACATGGCACAGCTTTCCGGTGCAGATAACCTGGAGTCAGTGCCAGCTAGCTTCTTTCTCTTTGTCTTCAGCCCATTACCTTAGAGGATGCTGAACATGTTCCAGCTTGAAGTCACCCATGAACATGTATTTCTGGGGGTCACTGCTTTCCTAGAGAGCTAGAAATATCAGCCCTTGCAGGTGAGCGATTCCCCTTTTCATTCCCTGTCTCCACTTTGCAGTCTGTCAGGTTTAAATCCTCTTCAACCATGCCACTCTCATCCTGCATTGTTCTAAATTCCTCCTCAAAATGACAGTCAGTATCTATTGAAATGCTTCATACAGCAATCTTGTTATCATTATCAACCAAACGTGTAATTTTCTCCTCCTCTCCCCAAAAGTATATGATCTTAGTTTATTAGATTCTATTTCTATAAAACAAGCCATGGTATGAGGTACAATAAAAATATAGAGAAAGGTGATGAGGCATCTTATTGCCACCTCTGACATGCAACTGGCTTTCCAGATATGCAAGATATTAAGCCATCATTAAGAACAGATGTGTTAATCCCTCTTAAAATCTTATCTTCCAAAGCTGTGGTGACCACTGGTGGCTTTTTAAGGGCATAATACTGTTCACTTAACAGGAATGTAACTTGCTGTGATTTCCTTGTGTGTCTTTAGTGAGAACCCCCTGACAGGATGCTAATGGCTGGATTCATCTACTGCAGAAGAGGTGATTATTAGAAATGTGGAGATGATGGTTTAACATTACAGTGTATGTGTAAGTTCTTTATCTTGGACTTGAGATCTTAAAGATCCTCTCAAAGGTAATCAATGGCACTTTAGTACCCTTTGAAGCTTTTATTCACAACACTTGCATGGTACTTTGTGCCACATTGACTTTACTATTTTCCTCCAATTTTAAACAAAATTACTCCAGACCTGCATTTAAGATGCTGTAAATGTGGTGATCTGTCAGCCTCATTCATGCAGTGCAGGGGGGAGGGGGGTGCTTCCTCCCTACAGCAAAATGTTGGGTCGTCATTACATTTTCCTATGCTGTAGGACATCAATGGACTGATCGTTTAACACCTCGCCTGCCATTCTGTGAACTGATACACTGCCCCTTAAAAGAACGGAACAGGACTGGCATTGACCGACCAGAGAATTACAGCACCTGAAAGCAAAATTGATGTAACACTAAAGTAAACTGGGCTCCAAAGCTCTGAGTGGGCAATATTGTATGTGAGAAGTGATTGAGGGTTGGATGTTCAAACAGCTTCTTTAAAAATGCAAAAGCAATTTCCTAATTTTAAGCCTGCACATATATTTAGGGGTTGATCTGGGGCCTTAACCAGTTGCATTTGCTTTTACATTAATTTTTTTTTTTTTAGGTACAGCTTTAATCTCACACAGCCATAGGAGCTAATCAGCATCAGAAACAGCAGCGTTGGTCCAGCCTGTAATATCCTTCATGTGAAAGAACTGCAAGAGAGAGAAACTACCTGTAAGAGGTATTAGTCACATTCCTTGGTGTAATACTGGAAGCACCCAGCTATAATGCTGGTGAAGGTGGTGTGACACCCAATTTAGAGCAGAATAAAATAGTTATGTGCAAGTTCTTTGAAGAAGAGACTGTAAATGTGCAACATGAAATAGGGAAATTGTTTTAGTTTCCTTATGATTTTAAGCTGTATTTCATTTGTTCTGCTAGCATTGCTATCACCAAAGTAAGAGCGTTATAAAACCTGGCAGAAGGAGATGAGAAGGCTTCTTATAGCACAACTCTTAAAGACTCACTTTTCATAATCCCTAAAACCCACGGTACCCCATGAAATGCCACCACCTTTTGCGTTACATCTCCACCATTCAAGGGTTTGTAACTCACCTCATTGATCCCAGGCTGCAATGCCTAGTAACCTCTTGCTTTTCTGTTGATGTTTCTATATGGAAAAAGTCAAAGACATTTTATACTTCATGGGTATAAACTGGAAAACCTCACCTTTAAAAATACATCAAAAAGTAATTTATTCGTCTGCCTGGGAGATGCTATGAATCACTCATTCCTCCATATCTTATATCCAGCCAAGCTCTTTCCTGCAGCTGATACTGGACAGGCAGTTTTGCTCTCCACTCAAAAGGCTGGAGTCTTTCAAGGAAAGCTTCTTTCTCATGCACAGCCTTCTGACCCACCTGCAGGGAAGACCACAAAGTGTTCAGGGATCGGGGATCAGGCGCCCTGAAGTCAGCTGCAGCCCAGGCTGGTCTTGGCTGCACTGTTCCCTCTGACTGGGAACACTAAAAGTTTGGCTCAAGGCGTGAAATATTTCACCAGGCTGCCACTGTGTAAAAATGATAGTGTGCCTAAGCAGAACATCTGTCAGGGAGGTGGCAGCTGGCAGAACCCGGCAAGGATTTTCGGGAGAGAAATGGGGCGTAACTTCCTAATAGAGAGCTGCGGTGCTGCGCAGGAGCGCGAGGGGAGCATGTGTGAGAAAGCGTGTTGCTCACTCAATGGAGAGCTGGAGCCTTGAGGAACCTCCTTTGGGAGGGCAGACGTGAGTGCTGTGGTGTGAGAGAGGAGGTACAGATGAGCACAGGAGCATCAGGGTGATTCCTCACGGACCTGCCAACGCTCTCTGGTCGCCCAGAGGCTCTGGCTACCCCAGCTCTGTCAGTGAAGCGTGATCCTGGCCTTCTTCCATTACAGATTTTATAAAAATCTTTTTTTGCATGTGCAGTGATCTAGCTCCAGGCCTTTTAAGATAGGGACATCTGGAGCAAGCTGAAGGTTTCACTGTGGGCCCAGCTCTTGCCATTGAGCTTCTTGCCCAGCAGAAAGAAGGCAAGAGGTTTTTCAGTGTGGGACGGGGAGAGGTAGGTCTGGCACTGCTCTCCTCTCTGTACTCCTGCTTTCAAAGAAGCTATATTTGACTTTCCCCAGGAGCAGACTTTGGGTCTCACCGGCTTGATCCTTGGTCCCCCCCAAGAACCCGCTTCTCCCAAAACTGAGCTCACAGTAGGACTTCTATGGGAAGGGACACTTGCACTCAGGAGAGTATTGCAGAGCCGTTGGGGCTCCTCCCAATGGCACAGGGAGGTGAGGCTGGAGGAAGGGTGGGTCCAGAGTGAGGTGAACAGAGGCTGACACTGGCTGGGGTGGGGGGAGCAGACTTCTGGGTGCTGAGGAGGGATGTTTGGAGAAAGCTTCAAGGATGAGATGGTGCGTGGCAGTCATCCGGGTTGCAAAAGCTCTTTGTAAATCAACAGAGTTTCAGTTCACCTTATCAGTGTTTTAGTTCCATGCCAGCATAAGTCCTTACATGCACATGCATCTACCCACAACCCCCACTATCTTCTTCCACCAGATAATGCAGACATTAAGAAATGCAGCGGTTAATTTCCCTATCACTACCACTGCTATCCTGCGGATACTTGGGCTTGCTGTTGCATTTAGCAGTACTCTGAAGGAAAGCGTTTCCACTTTTTGCACTAAGGCAGAGCTTGGCAGGCACCAATCTGCTCACTCAAATGAGAGTGTTATCTGTGGAGCAGGGTGCTAGAAAGGGTTAATCCTATTGTTTAAGAGCATGAGGATAGGAGCGAGACAATAAGAACAGAGTTGGACTCAACTTCTTTGCATTCTCCCCACACTCCTTTTGGAGGGTGTTTCAGGGACAGGCTGTGAGGAATGCACACTATCTAATCTGCATGTATAATGTAAATATGCACATTTTTATTTGCTCTCTCCATCTGCAGGGAACTTGCTGGCATCAGATCAGCCATGTGGTCTCTCAGCAAAGTTTCCTTGTAAAAGGAAAGGGGGAGATTTAGCAAGGCTGCCTGATCTCTGCTTCGTGTGCACGCTGTGCAAATGAGTGCACAAAGTCTGTCCTACTCACACCTTCACACGTTTGTTCTTTGGTATCAGAACCTTGGAAAAAAAAGGCTGGAACGGGCTCCTCACAAGGAGCTGGCTCATTGACTGAGCTGGAACATCAACGTGGAGGGAAGAAAGAGATGAAATTGCTCTTGACCAACCTTAAATGAGAATTTAAACCAATTTCTCTAGCAAAGCAGAAAGTTAAAAAAATAATCTTTAGGGTGAGACAAATAGCTTTCATCTTTTGCAACAACGAAAATTAAATGGAGGCAAATTCAAGAATGCAAAGCTTTTCAGCAGGAGGAAATCAAAATGTTTTATCTAAGACTGTCAAAATAAAACACCTAGGCTGTATGCTTTGCAGTTTTTTCCCCTGTTTGCATTTGAAGCAAGTTAAGTAATTTACAGGTAGAGTAAAGCAGCCTGATTCTGCATCTTTACCTAAAAAAAAATTAAATAAATTCCCTCAAGAGCTGTGGAAAATAAATTTCCATCCAGCCTCATTGTGGCCTTCTGAACAATGCTCATTGCACTGGCTGGGGAGCAGCAGCAGCTGCAGTTGCTTGTCCTGCCATCAATAGCTTGCAGCGTTTGAAATCCTGGCTGCCCTATAAGTTGTCTGTCTCCCAACTGGCTGAAATATCTGACTCTGCTCTGCAAAATGTCTCAGAGTCAGGTCACTTCATGAAAAGGGGGGGACATTGCTGTGCAGAAACTTGGGTCACAAACGCACAGAAGTTTGCATGAAGTCACCAGGATCTAGTGAAATGTTCCTTCACAATGTCTTTTAAGAACATAGATCTGCCTTTCCATGGATTTTTTTGAAGGCATGACTGACTTAGAAGAGGTTTTAATCTGTTTTCCTTATTGTTCCACAGCATGCATGTGTATTTGTGTGAGGTATTTGTGTGTATGTGGTTGTGACAGTATAAATATTAATAGCACAAGGGTGAGAATACATGTGGCCCTCAAATGAGGTTATATAAACACACAGCTGCTGTGCTATTTGTAAATTTATAAAGACACATTTCCATCAAGAGTGTGAAAGTCAAATAAGCGTGCAGAGAGAGCGAGCACATATGCTTCATAAACTGCACAAGAAGCCTATAGGAATTACATGGTGTTACTTAAATCCTGGTCCCACTGAGGTCAACTGGAGCTGAGTCACTGACTTCACTGGGATCAGGACTTGGCAGAAGGCACTTGCTGTGATTTCCCTGGATAAGGCAGCTTGAGCTACTGGAGAAACAAAGGTCACACTCCTGTCACCATAGCCAATCCCTTGTGGGTTGCTGACATCTAAGCCTGATGGTAGAGGAGGCAGCAGTGTGACACCCTGCAGAGCCCCCACCCTTGCCTCCTGCAGACTCTGCTGTTGATGGGAAAACAGGATCCAGAGGGGGGGGGAACAAGGAGCAAAGCAGCTCTGCTTTTGCTTCCCTGCATTCCCCTATGCACCGAGCCCTGCTAGAGAAGGGCAGTGGTGGTACATCAGCCAGGCCAACAAAAGAGCATCGCTTGTGTGTTTGATATGTTGACAATGTGCAGGCCAGATCTGTGGACTGCCACACAGTCCCATATGTGCGGCTTTAGCAGCTGCTTGCACTCACGGTCTCCCCAGGGAGGTTTTGTAGTCACTGTCAGACTACATTCTTGATGACAGGAGTTGATGGGTCTAAGGTTTCATCCCATGGAGAAGGTGGAGCATGAAAGGAGATGAGTCAGAGGCAGGAAGGTTTCAGGCATAAGCAGGAATTGTTTGTCCAGTGAAATGGATTAAGAAATTTTAAAAACCTAATTTTCTAGGACTCTTAAATTCTGAGGTGCAATCTTGCATTTCTCCTACAATAGAAACTATACTACTCAGTTCCCAACAGCAATTCTAGGAGCAGTATTTGGTCTCACAGAATTACTTTGGCCATGATAGCAGCCTAAGAGGCTATTCTCAGCCTGCTGCAACGGAACAGGTCCACACCCAATTCAGATAAAGGCTCAGGTGTCTGGATATTTGTTTGAACCTTCTCTAAATTCTGTATCCTCCAGGTTTGGCAGAAGAGTCAGAGGAGGAGTTCTATACCATAGATTTCCATAGCCTTCCAGAGGCAACTTCCCTCATGGGAAGGGTATTGTGCAAAAACCTGCCTTTTGCAGGGGGAAGGGGTTGGTAGAATCACTGATGCTTCAATAATTGGGCCAAAAATAGTCATATAGTTGCCCAACCCTCGGGCGATGTTCTTCAGGGGAACCAAAGGCCGTGATGACTCCTTTCTAGCTTCTTCACCAAGTGTTACCATAAGGTTGGCCCAGAATCCCTGGGGATGAAGTGAAGAGAATCAGATGAGTGCAGGTGACAATTCAGATCTTAGGGAAGTGAGTTGAATCGAAGCTTCGTTCTGCTTTTGATCAGTAAAACTTATCTTCTAATGGTCTAACTTTCTCCTTAGTGGAGGGCATCCACCTGGGGGAGGTTTTATACAACAGGTTGTGTTGTAAATGTGTACTGGAGTGCGCTACACACTCACCTTCCTCTGCAGACAAGACCTTATACTGAAATGAGAATAAGAGCTTTTCAGGTAATTGAATTTTCGGTTCACTAACAGGAACACTTCTGTGTTGTTTTTGACTGGTCACTTTCAATCTGAGAGCAAAGGGGGAAAAAAGCATCTTAGTTTGAGCAAAACACTTCTTTGTCCCTTTGCAAGAGGTAACAGCTGGGTTTTGAGCACATCTTTCAAAAAAAAATTAAAAAAAAAAAGGAAAGCAATTTCTAACCAAACTAAATTTAAAAAGGAAAGATCAAAATATTTTGTTTGAAAGTGGCAAACTGAAACGTTTAGATTTGAGTAACAAATTCAGTGTCAAAACAAAGTTCCTAAATTCCCCCTCCAGCCGCTGGGAAGGATTCAGAGAAGCAAAGATGAATTTGCAAAATGTTGCTGTTACCAAATCTGCATTGCCCACTGAAAGAAAATAGTCCCAAAACGTCTTGCTGATATAAAAATGATTCCACAAATGGAAGAGATCAGGCAGCTCTTTCTTGGACACAGCGCAGATCTGTTTTAGCTAAAGTTTCAGCAAGTCACCCCTCAGCTTTACAGTATTGTCTCTGAGCAGCCATCATGAATCCCTTGCAATTTGGTATATAAAAATGTCCTGCTAGTACCATCATAGAGAAGATAGTCACCTCATCCAGAGCGCAGCATGAGAGCAACCTGGGCTTGATTTATCATACCTTTCTTTAAGTTCTTTGTATTTGATCCAACCAGCAGACAGGGTTTGGCTATATTTAGTTTCGATCTGGGGAGAAGGGCCTGAAGGGAGTGATACAAATTTTACAGGAATGTTTTATATTTTATCCTAAGAATTTCTTTCTTCTGTATGCCAGATATGAGTGGAAGAAGGAGCTGGTGGGAAACAGTGTTTTCCCAGACTAGTACAACTGTGCAAGTAGAGGAGCCACAGGCATTTTGAGGAGGGGGATGGGGGATGAGTTAGAAAGCTATGGCAGATGTTGAGTGGATCTCCCAAAGGTGGAGGGACCACAACTGGCCATTGGTTAGCAGCAATGGTCTGGGTGTGTAATGCAACATTAGTTGGGTATGGCCAACAAAAGCCTTGAACTGATTGATGGGCACATAGAGAAAAAACACAGCCTGTCTGTATTGTTCAACTCATGCCTCATCACAGATACCTCACACTACCTTGTCTGGGACAAGATTTGAGAGTGTATAGAGGGAAGGGGCCGCTGCCTGATCCAAGCCAGCCGATCCACAGGCGATGGAGTAACAGCAGCAGAATCGCTTTTCTAAGCTGCCTCATCGTCCTCAACACCGTTCTTCAGACAGGTACTTAGCTCAGCTGGGTGTCCTGGCCTGATGTGCTCGCTCCATCATTATCCAGACAGGGATTTGGAAAGCTACTTGAAATGCCCGTGATTGTGCACACGTTAGGTGGCAATTTGCTGCTGGGACTCCGTGTTGCAGTCGGCAGGACACAGGCAGCCAGCAGAGATGGCAGCTCACCTCGGGCAGGCTAGGGGTGTGCATGCATGTGTGCGTGCTCATCCTTTGCCTTCTCTCTGTCTTTCCCTGAGTTTCTCCCTCAGCACTGGAGAACAGACTGTGACAAAGCAGGGCTGCCAACCTCTTACCTCTGGTCCTCTCCGAATACATTTGACACAGGAGATAATTTATCTCTTTGGGGATGAACTCAAGAGCTTCTGAGGTTGAAATTTTTGTCTAGTTTTAGGTGTCTAAACAACTGAAATGCTTTTTGAGCCATGAGGTCAGGGATATAAAAAGAACTGTGTGTTACCACTGGCGAAGTTATTCTGAACTTACATCATTGCAGTGAATACATCACACTGATTTTTCCTCCTCTATGCAGCCTGCAGGGAGGAGTGTTTCTAGATGGCATCAGCTGGGTGGCCTCCATGAGCTTTGCTTGGCTGCTGCATGAGTGATGTGCTCTGCTTGGGGCTGGTGCTGGTGTGAGCTGTGGCCTGACCTTAGTTCCACTGTTGGGTCAAGAATGCCCTCTGATTTTTTTCCAGGCGTATTCTGCACAGACTCATCCAAGGGCCCTGTCTGCTGTCCCTCTGATGCATGCACTTTCCACTTTGATTTTCCTCTCCTGTCACACGTGGAGCTGCCAAGCATCCAGGCGGTGTGATTGTATATTCCCCACATCCCTTCACAATGGATATTAATCTGCTTGGCTGTATTCCACTCTGATTTCCTTCAGTAAGCACTGGGCTGGTGCAGAGAGGAAGATGAAAGGAGGTATCATGCACAGTCAGGCACGACCCCCTGAAGCAGCAAGGGCTCAGTAAGGATGGGTCTGTGTCTCCCCCAAGACTGTATCCTGGGACAGGCTGGGAGTGATGTGCGAGAGGTAGATAAGGGTGCAAACACTCAGTCTGATGAGGAACCATGTGAAAGATGCTGTCCTCAACAAAGAAATATGTACATTTCTGGGGGGAAGGAAAAGTTCTTTCCCCAAAGGGCAACTTTTATTGGTATCATAGAAAGTCACGGATGACTGAGAAAATAGATAAATTCTTCAAATGAACAAGAGCATTTGGGAATTTCTTGAGGAAAACTGCATAGAATAAGTGAATTTGCTAATTGTTCCACACCAGGTTATTTCATTTGGCTCCAATTATGTCCTTCCAGCAAAATAAACTGTTTCTCATTCCCTTCCTGATAAGTAAGCAATGGAGTAATTACCTGAAATATTGCACTTGAATGGGAAAGCCACCAACATTATTAAAGCTACAACAAACTATAGGGTACTGCTGACTCCCGCTGTTCTCCCTGCAGTATTTGTCTATTGTGTAATGCCAGATCTACGACACCTGCTATTCTCCATCTCTTTGAAATAACAATGTCTGTATTTGTACATTGCTTTTCCACCACAGATCTCAAAGTACCTCACAAAGGCAAGCATTATTATTCTAATTTTACGGATAAGAAATCCGGACACAGGGAGGTTAACTTCCATTGGACTATCCTACATTTTCTCTTTTACCAACAGACCATCCATCTGTGATGCAGGCCAAATTTTTCTCTTTCATTTCTGGATCTCTTTCTCTTCCCTGTTCATCCCAATAGAATCCAAAAGCTTATGCAGAGGTTTAAATTTATGTGGAGTTATTGACACTGTGTTCTGTTCTTTGTCTCCCTGTGTTTCCTGGAAATTCTGCTATTTCTGCCTGCTTTAGAAAGAGCTGAGATAATTTCTTTTTCTATGAGCACAGATTACAAAACCAGATCTGGTTCATGTATCTCCCAAACTCTGAAGGAGTGTGACTGTGGGAATCAAGTTAAGAATTTGAAAGATATGGAATAATTACAATATTAACTATTTTAGGTGCAGGCTTCCATTCCAACATTGCACCTGGCTTCATAGGGTGAAACTGCTGTTTCTTGGAGTCTTGTCAGCCCATCTCTGCTCAAAAATGCTTTAATGGTTCTGCTTAAAAATGTAGCAGAACTATATTTTAGACAGTATCCTGTGCTTGACCCTTTTCATCCAACATCAAATGCGTAGAGGAGAGAAAATGTATCTTTGCCTTTGAATGATAAACTGTTTAAAATAGGGATTATAACGGCAGCAGTGACAGACTTTCATTTACAGCAGCTTCAGTAGTACAAGGATGGTATATTTCATGGGACAGAAAAGAGTGACAAGAGAAAAGAGAAGAAGAACAGTATTTATCTGTGAGGTGATCCCCCAGCGAAACCAATTAATCGTCCTCTTCTTCTAGAAGATGTGAAATACCAAGTAATGGTATAGAGGATGCTTCTGTCATACCTGAATTTCCCTCAGACTTGTACAGGACACCAAAGACAGAACAGATGACAGGACATACTTCAGTTGGTCTCAGCAGATTTGCAGATGCTTATTAGTGCCAGAACCTTCGGCCTCCAAGACCCTTTTCTGTTAGTGCAATGTACTCTTTGGTGGAAGTGAAGTAGACTAAGGACATCCTTATCAGAAGATCATTAAATTAGCTGCAGGGGTCCAAAAAATAGAGATAATAGGTCAAGAATTTATAATGCTTTCTTTACATCTTCATGAATTTCTACTTGTTTTGTCCTCTCATTGTTCCAGTTCTCCTGTTGCACTGCTTGTGTGCTGATACTTCTGTGTGCATGTTGTGATACTGTACAGGGATTTGCTCCTAAATCTTGGATCCAAACAATAAACCACATTGTACAGGGACCCTGCAAACCAAGGTCAAAGCCACTTGGATCACAAATAGAGATGACTACACAAAGGCTTTAGAGTAAATTCTTAAGGAGAGAATAATTAGGGACATGGAAGTGAAAGTAAAATGGAGTAAAACGTTAGATGGGTTTTCCAAAGACACAGAGTGCCAGACTAACTTGATATCCTTCTTTGATAAGATAATTGATTTTCTAGACAAAGGAAATGCAGTAGATCTAATCTATCAGGATTTCAGTAAAGGATTCGATACGGTGCTGCATGAGAAATTATTAGTTTTGTTGGCAAATATGGGGTTTAGCACAGGAACTGTAAGGCAAACAAGGGAACAGCTGAAGGGGAGATGACAGTAGGTTTGTTTAAAGGGAGAGGCTTCAGGTGGAAAGACGAGTAGTAACGGGACCCTTAAAGGGGCTTTCTGCAGTCCAAACTGTTTTCAACTTTCATGAATACTGTGTGTATAAAAAGTGCATATAACATTTGTACCTGTGGGTACGAACCTGGAACCCACTGCAAATGAGAAGAAGGGTTGGAATACTGTGAGAAGGGTTGGAATACTGTGAGAAGGGCTAGATGATTCTGGTGTAAGTCTACTTGCAACAGAAAAGCACTGATGCTGTTGTACAAGGTCAGGTCTGATTTGGTGTTGGTCAGGAGGGGTGGATATCAAGTGGAGCTGTTGTGGAACAGGACAGTGTGACTCAGAGAACAAAGAGCTTGTCCTACAAGAAGAATTAAACAGACCCAGCTTGTATAGCCTAAAAACCAGAAGACTGGGATAACTATGTAGTGCTGCAAACACCAGGAGAGGGCAAACACGCTTTGACCTAAAGGACAAGGCTGGTACAAGGAGGAACCTGCCAGTAAAAGGTATTCACAGACTCATTCAGCTCAGATTTCAGAGGGCGCTGTCATTCCACTGGAATAGTAAAGTTCTGTTAGGAGAAACAGCGCTTGAAAAGCTTGGTAATTTAAAGACAGAAAGGGATTGGTTGTGGCAGAGCTGTTCTGGGGAGACTTGAACAGCACATGCCCAAAATATGCAGTCTCCAGCACTGTTTTTTAGTCCCTTTTTAATCAGCACAGAGAAATGAAATCATAAACCAGTCCGAATAAGGAAACAAACAGCCAGTCTCCTGCCTGTACGTTCTATCAGTCTCCTGCTGGTGCCTTGGCTCAGAATTATTTGTGTTGATTCTCGGTGTCTCCTATCTTACCAGTTCAAGTCGATTTCCAGCACATATTTTTGCATTGCAGTTAGGTACATTGAGCCCAGACTGAAACACAATATTCACAACTCCCTGATAGCTGTGAGTTCCCCTTTAATATGGGTTCCAGAGGTAAATCCTGCATCCCAGTGACAGTGGAGTATTATTCACCTTTTAAAATGACCTTGCCTTTCACCCAGACCTCTGTGGTCAATCTAAATTGTGTTGCTCCAATAAAACGTAGTTAGCTGATGAGGTCAGAGACATTGTTTTTCTCTTTCCTAGGCGTAGCCCACAGCCCTAGTTGGTAGTGGGCTAGTTGGCACTGATAGGGTGATCTTTGTGTTGGAGAAACAGATTGACATGATGGGCATGAACGGTTTAGCAGGCTGGAGGCCGGGGAGCCGGAGTTTACAAGCAAATTGGTTTAAGTACAGATTGTGTCGTTTTTGGGAACAGCAGCAGGGTGCTCCGAAGTTGCATGCTGCTGCAGCTGTTTAGCCATTAGCTGCACAAGGGGGGGAAAAAAGAGAAAAGACAAAGGAATGATCTTTGAATAGCATCGACGCATTTCAAAATAGGATTAAAAAAAAAAAAGACCACAAAAAACAAGCAAACAAACAAGCCCCAACTTTAAAGGGCATGTTTTTTGAGTGATAGAGGACAAGAGGTGAGATTGGCATCAGCAAAATAAATAGGGATGACTATGTAGAGTAGACTCAGAGAATTCAGCCTCTATACTAATCCATAAAACATCAATTCAACACTTTGGACCGGGAATCCATTTAGCAGACGCGAGGATAATAGAGAGCGAGCAGTGTAAATGCAAAAACCCATATAAATAAAGAGTAAAACCGAGTGGTGTTAAGTCAGGATGCTCTACTGCGAGTTGCCAAACAGCGCGGCAGCGGCAGCAGGGATAACACACTGCGCAGCCCGGTGGGGCTCTGTCCCTGCGATGTACATCAACAGATCAAGACTTTGCGGTAATGTCAACACAGCTGCACTTGGGAGCAGCTTCAGCCTTTCATCAGGGAAGGCGGAACCTTCTCCGCTCCCGGTCCCTGCCATTAGGAACTTAGAAGTCATTTAAAGATTAGCTGAGATGTTATTTCTATCGAGCACTCTTTAAGCTTGGCCATTAGCAGCAAATTGGCTGTGAATAGTGTCAGAGTACCTTTCATTCTGAAAGGAGGTTTACAGGTGAGGGAATTCCCGAATTTAGA
The DNA here is from genome assembly GCA_013400835.1 of Zapornia atra. Classification (NCBI taxonomy): domain Eukaryota; kingdom Metazoa; phylum Chordata; class Aves; order Gruiformes; family Rallidae; genus Zapornia; species Zapornia atra. The sequence continues at coordinate 17,784 of VZTU01017000.1, read as the reverse complement.
TTTAATAATCCCTTACAGAAATTTCTCTCTTTATTTATCCAGCCACTTTTTAAAGCCAACTAACAATTTAGCATCCACAGCATCCCGTAGGCAGGGGTTAAAAAAAAATGCATTGTGTGCCAAGTAATCTCCCGGTGAATGTTTTGAATTTGCCATAAACTAAATTTATTTGATAGCCCCTCATACTCTTATTGAAAGAGCCAGTGCCTGATCATTCCCCGATTATATTTTCTGCAGTGAAATACCAGCAGAAGGAAACCATCTCCCTGTGTGTCTGTATCTAATTGTGACCATGACAGACTCTGGCTCTGAGGGCATGTCAGACAGTGGGTTCCAAATATCCTTTTGCTGCACAGCTGGAATGGGATAGCAGAAATTAGGACATCTCAAAGACCCTGTATTTTTCTACTTCTTTCTCTTCCCTTCCTTCCATTTCCCAGACTTATTTTGGGTCTGCTCTGTCTTACAATGCCCATGCAACTTGCAGGTGTTTCATGTCAGCGCTACTTCTGACCACGTTGGCTGAAGCTCCTGTTATATATGGAACAAGGCATATGCACAAGAAATCTTTATTTTTTAACTCAAGATGATAATAACAGGAGCTTAAATTTCACTGTTTTGTTGACAATGTCATAACCTGCCTATGAATAACATCATAGCAATAGTCATAGAAGCATAGCTAATTGAAGTCCATTTTGGTGAAACTACAAGGGAATTTGGCCTCTTGTTTAACAATATTCACTTAATGTACTATGTTTCAAAGTAAGGATCAATAAACAAACAAACAAACAAAAGCTTTTGAGTTTATTCAGCAGAGAAAGAATTATTGCATAGAGGATAATGCCTCCCTATTTTATAATACCTCTGGCAATAATATATTGAAATTGTTATGAAGCCATGATCATATCAGAGACATTGAGCAAAGAAACAACCACAACAAAACTCAATTTTACATATATTCCTTCACATGGGAGACAAATCAATCCATTCTCATAAATAATATACAAAATCCCTTGAACAGCTCAAAATTCAATACTCTTATTAGAACGTCACTACAGCCTTGGGAACCATGTGCATAAAAACATAGATGGAAAGAATGATCCAAGCTCCATGATTTCAAAAAGTCCTGGTAAAGAACTGGCCATTAAAGATCCCATTGGATTTTATTGGAAGGAAGGGATTCAACATACTACAGGGACCCAACCATTTGCTCTCATGTTGGTCAGTTGTGTTTGTTGGGAAGTTAAGTTTTTATGCAAGGCAGATGAAATTAGATGAGGATATGAGCAAGACAGGGATTTAGAGGTACAATTTATGAAGCTGCTCGGGTAAAGAAGATAGTACATTTTTTGCAGTCATTTTTATAATCTTTTTTCACTGGTTTGGTTAACCTTGGTGTCCTAGCAAGATAATATATACAGATCTTTTTCTAAGCATAAGATCCCCTTTTTTGTCTTCTCTATCTTTCAGGAATACTTCCAACCTCGTGCTCCAATCTGAGAGCACTATGGAACAAGTTCTGAGTGTCAGAATTAAGTTGGTTTATGCAAACAAAGACTGCCAAAACATCAAATCTTTTACCAGTCATATCTGGAGGACTTTACAGACAAAATGGGTTAAATGGAGACCAAACATGGCAGAGCTGTTCCCTACTTTGTTAACTTCACCAGCCCTGTCTGTGCAGAATTAGTAGCCACCATGCATGCAAAAGACAAACCTCATTGCTTTCTCAAAGGCTGACTCTGGTCTCAAACTTCATCTTTTGGAGGAAGGACTCCACTAAAGTTGCTGGAGACACGCAGGTATTACATGAGGATAGCAGGCCAGCTTCAATGTGCTCAGCCCCAATTTGTAGGTCACCAACACATCTTTTGTCCTAAACCTTTATACAGAGTATGGAAGAACAAGAGATGTTTCTTGGGACAAATATTATTATCACTGTAAGAAACATCTCTAAACTGAACCTTAAAGCTCTTGTAACTTTGTCCCCTAAAGAACAGGTGCACATAGCTTTGCTTCTAGGTTCTTTGCCCGTCTTGATTTGATCCTGCTTTGAGCACAGACATTTCACAGGGGACTTTTGGTTTTGTTTAGGATGGTTTTTTACTTTTCTAATAAATATCCCCAAGAGACATTCCTGATAGTAACTCATCTGTACCTTCATACTGAGAAGTATGAAAAAATCCATGCACACTGCAGGATACACCCCTGTGTCCTCAGAACCTATCATGTGTATATTTTGCCTTCAAACATCTGTTGTTTGTTGATAGTCCTGTTATCCTGAGTCCAGAGATCCCCAAATCATTTTGGTTTTTCTTCATTTCCCACACCCCATCCCCAGTGACTTGATCCACACCAGGCCACCTTGTCCTCCAACCAAGGCTGCCTCTGGAGTGAGTATTCTGCCTTTCCTCATGTAAACCTTCTCCAACATTACCTCCCCTCTTGCACAGGCAGTGAAGGTGTCAGGCAGCCCCACGCCAAAAGTGGGACTTTGTGCAAGCAGTGGGGCTAAGAGACCCACCAAACTGATTAATTATTTTATGAATTGTACTGTGTGCTTTTAAAATAAACTCAGGCAAAACTACATCTTATGCTGAGCATATGACTACCATAACAGTTTGTCTTCTAACAAGCTTGTCAGCCAGAAGGGAAAGCAAAATTGTTGTTTTTTACTGTGTAACTAACCATGCTGGACAGAAGGGTGCATTTGGCATAATGCAAAACACTGATGTGTCTCAGTGAAAGCTCCCCTTCAAGGCTGTGGGAGTACCCCACTTGGTCCAGTTTGGGGTGCTGGAACAAACCCTGCACATTGTACACAGAGTTTTAGGCACAGATAAACTTGTCTTGACAACGACAAGCATGTCAGAAGCTCAGATTCTGCATCCTGGAGACATGAAAGCAAATAAGATGATTCCTGCTAAGTAGCTACCTTTGGGAGAATTGTCTTATTTTTATTATTTTTCAATAGAAAGCTTTTAAATACAGTTTCAAGAGGACTGAGTAGAGCTAATGCATCAGGAGCACTGAATGCTGAGTCTTCAACATAATAAAAGCACTGATATGAATAAGAGAAGGAACAAACCATACCAGCGTAACTGGACAGCCTATCTTGGTGGTTCACTTCTGTGCTTTGGATTAGAGTTCCTCCTATCTTCACAGCCCATTTAACCAAATCCAAGTGCTTCCTTTCACTGCCTGCCATCCTAATCTATGTAAACCAGCTCAGTCAGGCATTTTTCATCGAATTAATACATATTAATGGGCAGTAATACATTTGTACTATTGCATACATTTTCTTGAAGTACAATTTCCCATCCAGAGCATTTTATTCACATTGCAGCGTGGTAACTGCATCCACAGTAGTATCGTTAGTGATTATTCAATACAGGAATAATACAGCTCTGCCAAACACTGTATCTTAGTGCCTTTATTTTTTTCTTTAAAAACTAGAATATGTGATTATATTTGTAGATTAATTGTATTATTTTCATTAGCGGAAGAAAATCATTCTCTGCTCAGCTATTGGGAAAAGCAGTAGATAGGTAGAAATCTGTAATTTTTCAGATATGGACAGAAATTTTTTTTAAGATGAGATAGAAAACAGTAAATGAAGGGTTTGGACTAAGCTTGACTCTATGATTTGGATGTAGGGATTACGAAGCACAGGAAATGTAGTAAATACAGATAATCAGGTGCCAAATGTTATAAGTTCGGCAATGCTCAACCTTAGATTAGATGATAGGAAAATATTCAAATAGATGCATAACTCATTCACAGTGGGGGTTTCCATGTACTTACAGACCTGGCAGATACCTCATCGGAGTCTGCGTTTAAGCTCGGATAGGATTGGGTATGAATGTGGGACAGTCAGAGTAAATGGCTGAATGCAACGCATGTGCAATAATGTGTTGGACATTCTCACATCTCCTTTGAAATTAATACTACGCAATGGAGACATAGGCAGGCAAAGAAGGTGATGGAAGAAAGTTTGGCTTCAATTCACACTGAGTGATCACATTGGGCTCACCTTTCTCCTCGTGCCCTGTATGGTGCCCTCACTCCGTCACGGGGTACCCTAGGGAACGCAAACAGACTGCTCGGCGTGCTTCAGTCAATTTGCCGCCACGGTAGGAAAAAACAGAGATACAAGACACCATGTGGAACAAGATTGATGGGATTATAATGTGTGTCCATCTTTCTCACTGGAAAACTTCAGCATCAATTATTGTGTCAGCTGTAATTGTGTTGTCTGTTGAGGAGAGGCAGACAATGCCATTGTTCTAACGAGGCAGGAGGCTCTGTCCTTTCCTATCATGATTTGATATCTTTCTGATGGGAATAAAGGCATATCTTGAAAACCCAACTGCAACTAAAGAGGCAAACCATAATTAGCTGCAGCAAAATAATTAGCAACACAAACACCTTCAGGCAATAAGCAATTCCAGTTGCTCCTATGGAGGCAGTTTGACCTCACTTAATGTCTATTATGCATAACTTTCTAGAGTCTCATTGATACTGTAGTGCCAAGACCTAGGGGATCTGCCAAAGTTTGTTTCCATCACTTACCAAGGAAACAGCAGTTCTACAGTTGCTTAGGAGATTAATTAACTTGTCAAATAATTAAGTAGACAGCCTGTAATGGAAGTTCCCATTTCATAACTGATTTATCACTTCAGAAGCATCTCAGATTTAGTTTCTTTATGTGAAGACTTCCATGCCAAGATAAAAGTAATAAGGTATGGCTGAGTTGAGGGAATCTTTGTGTATATTTAACTTACCTTTCCAGGATCTTGCCCTGCTTTTGTGAGGAATGTGGTAGTGATAATATAAACTGCAAGCAATAAATGAACTTTTAGGGCTAGATGGCTATTTTCATTTCAGTGGCAGCAGATTAGCATTGGCTGAAAGGCAAGATCAGATTTTGAAAATGGGCTGCTGCTGAAGCGGGTGTTAAAATAATTTGGTCATCTGCTGGTCTAATGATCAGGTCGTGATTTTGGCAAATCCAGGTTTAGCTACGTGTAGTGCAGCTACCTTGCTTTCTTGTGCAGTGCTGGCCAAGTCTCACAGGACTGTGAGAGGTCCTCCAGATGAGAATTTCATTCAGAAGATCTTAGCTCCCACTGCAACACTTACAGGCAGATGTTCCAGTTTAGTTCTGCATCTGAAACACTGGAGTTTTCTGGGAAGCTTGTACTGACTGAGGATATTGGGCTCTTTGGAAAGCTGTTGGTCCTTCATCTGTGAAACAGGGATAAAGAGAACTGCCCAGCAGCCTGACAGTTGGGTCTTGTCGGAGATGGTGAAGTGTTCAGTGATGAGCTAAGTCCTGAGTGAATTAACACTTTTTATGTACACTACCTCATAGTTGTTTCCCTCGAAAACATTTGCCATACTCCAAAGGCTTTTGGGGAATTTATAGCACTGAATCTCCAAAGTTTCACTGGTGTATTACTTATCTGAGATGGTAGGCAGTAAATAGAAATACCAGGCATCATTTACCTTGCCCCTGAACATAGAACTTTGTGTGAAAGTGTGACACAGAGGACTGTGGAGGTTGGCTCCGCTGGTGAGATAAGCTCATTTTCATTGATTTTGTAATATGTATTATACTTACATGAATATGCTGACATTTTGTTGGAACACAAGTAATTGCCTGCCAAAGACCTTCCCAGGAAAAGTTGTGCTAACCTGCTTAAAGAAAACATCCACCTGGATATTATAATCCTGGATGAACAGAAAAATGCATCAAGATGTAAATCTGAGAGCGGATTTGGAGTCTGCATATCTTCTGCAGGGATGTTGGTCTGGGGCAGTTTATTCCAGCCTCTAGTTAACATGAATAATTGTTTTGTTTCGGGCTAGAAACTCTCAACTATCAATAAAATGTAGTTGGTATAGTCAGCCTCCTGTGGGGTACTTAATGATCCATAAAACTGTTTAAAGGGAAGCTGCCAACCTGATTTTGGCCCAACCTGTGACTTTAGTTTTGATGTATCTGTATTATACTCGTGCAGATTTGCTTTTTTTTTTTGGCTGCAAAGTTGAATCTTTGAAGTATAGGATTGCTTGCACAAAATTCATTTGCCCCTTTTGTGTACCTGGAATTGTGTATCATGTTTCATTACATGATCCCAACTGTAACTTTCAAATCACCACTGTCCCATGATCCTTTTCTCAAAGCACTGGGAGACAGGACAGCTTCATGGTGGAAGTGATGGAAAAATGGACGGGGCAATGAAAATGACTGGACAAGACAGCACACCTTCAGTGCCTCAACAGATAAGTGTGTGCTCAGGTAAAAGCATTGCTTCCACCTCACTTACCTGACTATAATGCATGCATACATGCACCTTCTTACATCCAGACTTGCTGAAGAACATATATTTGGCAAATACGATTCATGGTTGCATCACATGGCTGTAAAGCTCCAGCCTGTGGATGGTGACGTGTGTGTGTGAGGAGCATCGCTAGGACCTCACAGATAGTTGAGATCTTTCCTCCTCAGATGTGGCAAATGGTATGGCAACACAAACTAACTTGAGAGCATCCATTATCACAGAATTTTAGGGGTTGTAAGTGACCTCAAGAGATCATCGAGTCCAACCCCCCAGACCTTCCCTTTGTCCTGGCTTCACCTAGCTTTGAATGTTCTCTGCTGAGTGGATCAGGCAGGGAACTGATAATGCAGATTGATATCTCCCTGTTGCTCCCCCCACACATTCCCCCCCACTTTAAACTAGTGCATCTCACTTGAAATTGTTTGCTGTCATAGTTGATCTCTTCAAGGACTCAGGGAAGAACACTTTAATTAGCCCTGATGAAGTGGCAGGAGCCAAGTGAAGCCTGGTGGCTCTTGCTCTCCTTATGTTTGTGTTTCCTGCCGTGTATACTTGCTGGCAGAATTTTAAACCTGGCTAATTGCTCTTTGTGGTGTCTAGACATCTTGAGCAAGTGCTTCGTTCCTTTCCTACTAGGGCTTATAATTTACATTTGCATGTTTCCCCCATTCACCCTGCACAATCTCCAGATAGATACATCACATAGCACTGCGTGCTCAAAAAAGAACAAAGACAAGCTTGGAGAAGTTTGGAAATTGCACCATAATGCTCAGCCACGTTGTCCCAGAATCTCCAGTCACTGACCAGTCCTTGTACCAGTTTTACATCATTTATGTTGGCAAGGGCTTCTTGCATCAGACTCTGCTCCTTGCCTCCCAGTCTCACAATATAAATATAAATATAAATCATACACCTTTCACTGCAGAATCACTGCAGATCAAAATAAGTAGTATCAACTCATTGCCCACTTGCTGTTATTTTTCTGTCACAGTGAAAGAGGTCCAATGATGAGAAATTATGCTGCTTCAGAAGCATACATGCTGCTGAGAAGCCACCACATAGTGTGAATGTTGGTGTGTGTAACTAATAATGAGGAGGGCAAATGCCCAGACAAAATAGACAGGGCAGGATTATGGGAAGAGATGCCTGTAGACATAGAGCTGTGAAAATGGCATGGGCACATCAGTGGGATAGCTTGTGACAGAAAGGACATCTTCTGGCCCTCACCTCAGCATCTGGTCTACCTAGGAGATGTTGTGTTAGGTTGTTACACAGAATACATGGTTCAAGCTCACAAACAGTAAGTCTGGCATATCACTTCACCCTAAAAGAGTGCTAGTTGTCCAGCTATGCCCAACCTTTATCAGCAGTCTGCTCAGCCCCTCTTATACCACAGCATGGCTCAGGGCATCACAAGATCAATCCTTTCTCCTTCAGCTGACTCTCATTTGCTGCCTCAGCTGGTATAGAGCATGGAAGGTTTTGTAAATGATATTAGAAAGCAAAACCCTCCTTCTAACTTGTCCTTCAAAAGAAGCACGAAGAAGCCAGATGCCCAGCATATGACTTCAGTAGATATTAGTCTAACACAGAACAGACCATCATGTGGGAAGAAACCATCCTGTTGTTAATAGATCCTTCAGGAATATTAGCAGACTGCTATAGCTTATGTTAGTCTCTTGAAGCTCAGCTGCTTTTCCCTCTGTACATGTTCCATACTCACCCTTCTCTCTCTTTCCTTAGAAATAAAGCCATCATTCAGATCCTTTTCATCTGCCACTTCATTTCAGCAATTTTTCCCAACTGATGTTCCTCAGTTTAGTCCATAGAAAATGTAGCATGAACAGACTAATATCTAATAGCCAGCTCTATACCAAGGGGCGGGGAGATGGTTTACTTCCATAGGACCAAAAATAACCTGGAATCATTGCAATTCAATTCCTTGCCTGCTTTATGTCCACTTGGGAAAATTTGGCCCATTGCAATTAGGAAGAGATTTTGACAAACTAATTTTCATGTATGAGCTGATTAGAATCTGTGTAGATGTTTCTGTAGGTGAAACACTGCTTTGCTCCTATCACGTTTGCTGTCTTCATCAAGCCCAGTGCAATAATTAGATGAATCAGCCTGAAACTCTGGCAGGATGTCACACATCATGAAGCCACAACCTGCTGCTAAATGATTATTCAAACTTTCCCCCTCCAGAGAGGACAGTACATAGCCATACCTGGGTACACGTTCAGGTGAGAGCCAAGAAGTTGTGTAACATGACTTCCACAGATTCTGCTGTGAAAAGACTCTATTTGAAGCTAGAAAGTTAAGGCAGTTACAACTTTTGACACCGAACCAAAAATAGGTACAGATGTTGATTTGACAACCTTTGAGTGCTGTGACGAATGAGCACTATGTTTTTTTTGCTGAGAAGCATTCAGTGTTTTCAAGCAGCTCTGCTAGTTGAAAAAGGACAATGTGTACATGCTGCCCTGAAAACATTCAGTAAAACATTTCAGAATGATAATGCACAGCCATGAAAACGCATCTTCAAACCCCCAAATCCAATAAACAAGGCAGGAAGACTTCGAGGAAAGTGCATCTTCTTGACTTATTTCTAACATAATGGCCCTGAAAATAGCAGGTGCTTCCTTCTTACACCTTGCTTACCTCCCTTCTCACCCTTAGCAGGGCTGCCATTCACTCATGAAATGCCAGATCAGAACCGAATGCTGTTACTTATTTATAAACACTTCCCTATTAAGCACTCTATGTGATAACTGCTGAAGACAATGGGCCCTGGGTGACTCTCTTCCTCTCACAACAGTTCATGGGCTTCACTGCAATTACTTCCAAAGATAATTGTAAAGATAACACCATTTAAAATATCTAATGTTTTATTCAATATTTCAGTGAGTTTCAATTACTTCCAATTATAATTCAACAGCTTTCTATTTAAAACAATTATTGTCCTTTATAACCTGTTTCAAGTCAAATAAATAGTTTGCCTTTATTCATCACTGGCTTCTTCCATAGGTATTCATTCTAGGTCTCCCTTTGGTTTTCCAGTTCCCCATTAATTTGTGTAGTCTTTCATTAACCCCTTATGTGCCCTCTGACTCTACAGCACAATCAAGCCTCTGACAAAAAGCTGTCAGTGCAGCCCCTGAGACAATCGCAATCAATTAAACTCATTAAAAATCAATACGATTCAATTACAGGCAGCAAGACACAATCCTGGTTGATTGATTAGAGCTGGGGTACTTTGAGCTAATCAAGGGCATTGGGATGAGGATTTGCTCCATCTCTAGAAAATGAAGGTGTCATGGTGAGCATCAAATTCCTATGGGAATATGAGTGTAAGGCAAGTGAGGGGAATAGTGCTACAGTCTGTCTTAAAATGGGAATACTGGGGGGTGAGACCATTGTTTGGTTCCTTGGCTTTGTGGGGAAATAGGGCTTGAGAGGAATGAGTTTCCAAATAGTGCTTGAGAGGAAAGAGTCTCCATCAAACATGTTTACAGTCATGTCGCCCTATACATTATTTTCTTATTTTTTTGTAGCATAAAAATATAATCACGCTCTGATAGCAGGATATTTTTTGGGGAAAAAAAAAACCAACCCAAAAGAGTTTGATCATTTGAATCCATGAAAAAACCCTCGCTTTCAATATGGGACAGGAAGAAATCTTTCATTTGTAAATTGTTGTCTCCTTGCAGCTCTTTGAAGGTGAGAGTTCCTAGTTCAATAGCTTTACTGTGAGCTAGTGGGGAATAAAAAAAGTAATTTTGTGTAGAGGTAGAACAGAGGGATTTTGTCCTTCATTTCACACAATTTCTTTTTTCTTTCTTGATGAAAACTTGCCACGTTTAAAACAAAGACTATGTTTTAAGGAAAAAAATAATTTTATTTCCCAAGAGGAAAAAAACCCTCACAAATCTCTCAATTAAGACCAATATTTTTTAAGAATCTTTTTTTTTCCTAGTGGAATAATGCTAAAAAAGAAAGCATGTGTTCTTCTGTTTGGATTTCTTTGGCCACTATGTTTTTATTTAAGTAGAATTCTTTTCCCACACAAATAAAAAGGAAGTAGACATTACACTATAAACATCCATAAAACTTAAAAAAATTCATTTGGGATTTTTTTTCTTCGGAAATGGCAAATTAGAGGAAATCAAAATAGGTCAGGAAAAGATTTCCATTTAGCCAAAACATTTCTTTTGATTTAATTTATTCTCAATCAAAACATTTCACTCAGCTCTAATCGCTGGTCTGAAGTCACCCTGCGGCATTCAGGAGGAGTTGATTTAGATGCTCCCATGGGTTCCCATGAATTGGAAAAATAATCAGTCAATCATCTTCTTGCTCTCACAGTTTGCTGTTGTTGAGTAATTCTCAAGATCATACTATCCTCTTGCCGAAACACTTTGTCTGGCTTATATTTTTACCTAGCAAGGATGACTGCAGTATCTACAGCCCCAATCCAGCAAAGCACTTTACATATGTTCTTAGTTAACACATTCGCCTTGATGCTAGTGAGGTATCCTTAAAGTTAAGCCTAAGATTAAGTGATTTGTTGGACAGAGTCCTAAACTCTGGAAAGGGGAGGTGCTGGGATCTGGTCAGTGGGAGTGTCCACAGCTTTTAAAGAAGTGTGGCTTGGCGGTGGTCAGAAGCTCTATTGATTCAAATAAATCACTTTAGAAATTGATGAAGATCCATTTAAGCATCTTGCTTTCAGGGCTCCTTTTTAAGTCACCTTAAAGGTAATTTGATGATGCTATCCAAGCAGTTTGAGTGGGGCTTGCTCTGATTGACTGTCCAGATTGTGTGCAGTCCTATACAACGAGTCACAGAAGCTGCTGAAGAACATGAATCCAACCAGTTTGCAGAGGTAAAAGCCATCCAGTTGGCTTTAAACATTGCCAAATGAGATAAGTGGCCAAAGCTGTACCTCTATACTGACTGATGGATCATGACCACGCTGGGCATGCCAGCTGCAGCTTCCAGATGCAGCATGGTGTTGAGGATCAAGACCATGCCACCTAAGAGTCCACCAGCTGTGATACAGAAACCTTCTTTAAAACTGCAACAGGGGAGGTTTAAACTGGATATTAGAAAGAGGTTCTTTACTAAGAGGGTGGTTGGGCACTGAAACAGGTTCCCCAGGGTCACTGCACTGAGCTTGACTGCATTCAAGCAGTGTCTGGAGGATGCACTCAGTCACATGCTGACTTGCCTGGACCTGTATGGAGCGGAGTTGGACTTGATGATCCTTATGGGTCCCCTTCAGCTCAGGATATTCTATGATTCTATGATTCAGCAACTCAACATCACACACCACCACTCCTGCCCTGAGTGTTGTGACAAATAGAACCTGCCACTCAGTAGATGATCTCACTCAACGTTTTGGAGGGATGACCCATGGAATAACGTGTATATCTCAGCTCTTCTCAAGACGAATGTGTCTGAGCTAAGAGACAAACTGGGGCATGAGTACCTTGCTCATGCAATTGCCAAGTATGCAGAACTCTGACAAGTCCAGTCTGCCTCAGCTGCCCATGCTTGAGAGGCCGGATTGGAAATATCTGAGATTAACAGCATTGGACTAAGACTGGGAAAAAATATGGGGTAAAGTTAATAAGATAAAATTAATTCCAAATAAACACCTGCAGAGATTATTTTAGTGGCAAGAAGGATGGAGAACTCTTTGGTGATCATTTGGTAATTGTACAAAAATAAGTTTCTGTATCCTGGAATAAAATTCTGAGAGCTCTGGAAAGCTCTCTTAAAGCTGCAGAATTAGCTGTCATTTCTGTGTGATCTGGAGACCGAGATGGTGTAAAAAATATCTGAGAAGTTTCAGGCTCTAAGTCCCTGACTGTGCCTAACTCCTTTAGGCCATTCTCTTTCCTTCTGAGAACATAGGCAGTAATTTTTTATGCAACATTGTATGTGCTATATAAACTTTTAATAGTAAATGGCAAGCTGACAATTTTCAGATTAAATGTGTTTTCTGTTGGTGAATGTCAGTAGGTCAATACAAACTGTTTGTAGAGGAGCTCAGTTTAAATGAATTTCCCCATTTGAAGAAACCATAATTTTTTTAAATGGCAAAACATCCTATTTCCTCATTTTCACCAGCTAAGTTAATTATGTTTTTATTTCAGAAAGCTCACCACTGTCTAAATGAAATATTTTCAAGGTATCTAAATGAATTGTGCATCGATCTGAGCTGTACTTCTTTCAGATTATTGGCTCACAAACACTGATGAATTCAGAGCGGGGAAAATTTCAAAATCTTGCAAATTCCCACAGACAGAAAAACATTTCCTTTACTTATCTAATAACAAATAGCAATAATAATGAATGTCATAATTATGGTGATTGTGGGGATAGCTATTGGCAATTTAAATCAAACCTCTCCCAGAAAACAGGAGGAGGTGGGAAGGAGTGAGGTGGGTGGATGATGGCTTAGAAGGATGGTTATTGATAGAGTTGTTCATGGTGGATTAACTCAGGAAGGGTTAGATTTATTTTAGCTTTATCTGTGAGGAGACATTGAATATTTGCTTAATTTTATTGCATGCATACTGTGTAACTCAATGATTACACACAATTTATTTTAAAAAAATCCCATACTAAAGCAATTAACCACTTATTATGTTAGTATCCCTGGCTCACATGGAGGACTAGGTACTTCGTTGGGGTCTCCTCCAGTACTGCCTTCCGTGCTTCCATACCCTGCAGGCAAACCCTTACAAGACTGCTGGGCTCAGAGCCACCTGGGCAGTGAGAGGAATCTCCATTAAGATCCATTTTGAGTCCAAAGAGCGGTTCAGTAGATGATTCAGCCAGACAAAATGGGAAGCTCTCTTAGACTCTCCCTAGCCTCCAGGATGAGTTGTATGCAGGTGTTTTTCAACCTTTTTTCAATTTGCTGGCCTCTAAACCCCACTTACTGTCTGCATGTAAGCTTTATCCAGTGATTCTGAGCCTACTGCCAATAGTTTGACAGTTTTGTAGGATTTGTAGCTGCCCACTGCAAATCCCTCAGAAATAATGCATAGACCCCTCGGACATCCTTGGTCAATGGTGTTGAGAACCAGTGGTTTTCACTAAAGGACTCCCAAAGAAGTCCTGCAGAAGGGTGGTGTAGCAACCTGAATTTGCTGAAACTACTGGGTCAGGCACAAATCTCAGCTAGAGATAATGGAGTGGAGATGTATTCACAGCTTTTAAAACTGCCCGCTTGGGTACCGGTAGCAACACGGCTCTGCTTGACCTAATTTACTTTATACTCAGGCAGATCTTACAGCTCTGTGCTGCTGCTCCGTCCCGTGGTGCTGCCGGGGCTGCATGGTTCCAAGCCAGCTTGTGACCCAGGTACCTGTACTGCTGAGGGTGAGGGGGACTGTGCCAGCACACTGAGCGCTGGGGCTGAGCCCGTGCTTTCCATGCAGCCCTGGGGACCTTCCCTGTGTGTTTCAGCTCAGGAGGCTTTGAAACTCCCTACCAGAGAAACTTGTTGACTGTGATAATGCTGGAAAGAATCATAGAATGGTCTGGGTTGGAAGGGACCCCGAACATCAGAGTTCCAACCTCCCTGCCACAGGCAGGGCCATCAAACTCCAGGCCTGGATCTACTCAAGGTTGCCCAGGGCCCCATCCAATCTGGCCTTGAACTTCCAGGGATGGAGCATCCACCATCTCTCTGGGCAGCCTGTTCCAGCACCTCACCACTCTCTCTGTTAAAAAACCTGCCCCCTAATATCTAATCTAAACCTTCCCTCCATTAGCTTTAATCCATTCCCCCTTGTCCTGCCATTATCTACCCTTTTAAAAAGTTGATTCCCCTCCTGTTTGTATGCTCCCTTCAGGTACTGGAAGGCTGCAATGAGTCTCAACTTTAATCAAAGTCGGCTCATTTGCTTGCCCTCTCTGTAGTTACATGTGGGTATAGGATTTGCCTATATCCACTACGCATTTTCCCCTGGAGAAAGCAATACTGAGAGGACTCTAATCAGGTATTAAAAACAAAGTGAATTGCACTTGCTATAGAATCAGGGGTAAATTACTAGTGCAATGATAGAGGCCCTCTCCCGTTTTAATCCATTTTAATCTCATTGTTGAGTTAATAAAACCTATTGGTTTACTAAATCAATGTAGGGTGTGATTCATTATTATGCGTGCTGGTACACAGATCCTAACACAAACTCTCTCTGCTATAGACTGGGGCATTACTGATCCAATGCAAATTGGCTCCAGGGAAAAATTACCTCTTACCAGTTGTCATAGAAAGATACTCGTTATGGTAAATTTTTGCTTGTGCGAGACAGAGGTTTTATTTGACTTTGTTGATGCCGACTGCACTTGAAATATTGTTACAAATGATTTAATCTACAAACAGAGAAGAAGCCTCCCTTTGTTTGAGTTCATATTGGATTCATTTGTGACCATTAAACAAAACAGCCCTGTCCTATAATGAAGAGGGATTAGTAGGGGAACAAATATATTTGTTAGTTTTGTTCTCCCCCC